>CM064505.1:47226304-47238804 GCA_032716605.1 Paralithodes platypus
GCAGGCACGTCCAACAACTCCACCGAGTCTCACCACACACCACACACACACTGTGTACCCACATAACTCAATCCACATAATCCCACCTATCAACTTCATTCACCCCCGAAGCGACTAGGCGTTGCATCGTCCAGGGAAGGTTGAGGTTTTTCGATTGCCCTTAGAATCCGATAGTTTTTTTTGGCACACGCCACCGATGGAGAACGATTGTAGCATGTTCCCCTCCCGCCAAGCTGCCCAACTGCAGATTGGTTTTATGGGGGGGTTTCCAAGCTTGTTTTAATCCCATTTTTCCTCTCCTATTTCCCTCTCTTGCTCTGACTTTGTATCCTTGGGCCCCTTCAGACCACTAGTTTTAGAGCCGTTTATCCCCAGCCAGGTGGCGATTTTTTCTTGGCGAGGCGATAGCGAACCTAGCATTGTCTGGCGAAATCCTGCTTCGGCCGAGATATTTTTTCTTTCGAACAATTTAAAATTTTAGCTTGCTAAAACAAACCATATATATGCGGGCTGCGCTACCGCTCGTCCATTAAAATGTTGATACCTGGATTGGGGTAAACGTCTTAACAACAGTAGGCTGAATGGGGCAGAATGGATACAATCCCAAGAGAGAGAGAGAGAGAAGAGAAGAAATCGAAGTGTGGGCCCCCATAACTTTACATTTCGCGGCTGAAGCGTAGTCGGTTCGAACCCCGCTCACCAAGGCCATTGGTGCGGGTAACCCACTCCTCCCCGTGACAAACTTACAGAACCACACTATAAGGGGAGATGGGTCGGTTTCCTGGTCCCCCGTCTTTCTCATTTTTAGATAATGTCATGGATAATATATTTTTTATACCTATGCCTATATGCGTCGTGAAAGTTATATTCCATACATTCAAGAGTTACCCATAATATCTCGGTTTTCTATGTTAATGGAACGAGAGAGAACTGATATTAATGTGGTAAACTATTATAGAATGTTGAAAACCGACCTTCCAAAATATCGACACTTTTAATTATTCTCTACTATGATTTATTCATTGACATATATAGTATATTTTACAATCTATGGACATATTAACCAATTAAATAGTCATAAAAAGAAGTTGAAAATTAACTTTGTTCCCAAACTCTGCCCAGGTTCTCTCTGATGGATGGGCGCTTGGTATGATTCTTGTCATTTCTAGTTTGGCTCGTGCTTTGATTGGACGTGCATAACACTTTCCTCACGAAAACCATCCTTTAGTGGACCTTATATAAGTTATTATAGTGTAATCGTAAGCTATAATAGCGTTTGATACCTTTCACGTTTTGTCTATTTAAATATGAGAATAATACGAGAGTACCACCCCCAACTAAAAGGATTGCGCATCCTTAGATTGCCAGAAGTAAGAAAAGCTTTTGGATCCAACAGTTCCTTGGGCTATCCCTGGTCACTGATATAAACATAAGGAACAGTTAAACCCTTTGTTTCTTTCCCCAAACACCGGGAAATTTATCCTTGGTTCATCAAAAAGTCCACTTAGGCCCTGGCTTCCTGGCATGCCCCTGGCAATTCATGCTGTGGGACTGTTTTAGTTCTATGGCGTTGCAAGGATGGCAACTCTCATTCAGTATGACTCTTGCACACAACGAACCCATGGTTTGTGTTGAAGAGTTCTGCCCGTCGAATGGGGGAACCTAACGTCTTAACGTCGAAATGTTGGGACCGCAGGCAATGGTATTGGGTGGTGTCATGCACATACCAATTTGATAAGTTTTATGCATTATGCCGCCACCCATACCTTCCTCCCTTCCACCCGTCTGTTTACAGTTCCTTTCAACACTTCTTTGGACTTTCAGATTGTCAAAATTATTAGATTTTTTATTAGAATTTTTTATAAAGAGGACAATTTCAATTAACCTTTTTATGCAAGAGATGATCCCAAATCACGTATTGTTATACAGTAACATCCCCCTGCCGTGCTGTCATAATAGGCCACACGATATTTGGGACTACCTAAAAGAAAATCACTTCAGATTTCACTGAAAGGAAAATCCCAACTGCAAATATCACCATCATCACTGACTTCCGTGTTTTAATCTTGGTGGAGGTCTAGAGAAGCAAACTAAGGAAAGACAGACTTAAGGGGACATGGGCCGGTTTTTCTGGACCACTTCCTCCCTCATTTTTAGCCCCCCTTAGTTATTCGCATTTTAAAACCTTTCCCCCCATTTCATTCTTCAATAGTTAGACCTTTTCGTGCTATTTAAGTGTCGATTGTTTTTCCCTGGCGAACAGATAGTGAGCCTGTAATGTTGGAAGAAATCGCCCTTCGGCCGGGACATTTTTTTTCTACCGACAAATGTACAAATGAATCTAGAAGGGGGATCTAAAGGATTTGTTTGTTTAACATTGTTGATGGAGGTCTAGGGAGGAAACTATAAACATAATGAACACATGCAAAACTCGCCCAAAAAGTGAACCCATCTCCCCTTAAACCGATATACACTACTCACAGCGTTTGGCACATATGGAGCACGTCCTAGTAAATGTATTAGCGTCATTGCTCTAATTTGGCCACAAACAAAACCTTTACTATCCTACTTGCTTTTTTAGGAAGGGATGGTTCACTTTTTGAGCGTTTTTTGCATGTATTCATTATTTTTTTAGTTTCCTCCATAGACCTCAATCAAATCTTAAGAAAAAAAACATCCCTTCCTAGATTAATTTGTACCTTTTTCGGTAGGAAGATGTACCGGCCGAAGGCCGGCTCTTTCAAACATTACACGCTCACTATTGTTCGCCATGGAAACAATCGACACCTAAATAGTCACTAAAGGTCTAATTCTTGACGACGATATGGGGCGAAAGGCTTTAAAATCGACTAACCTAATGGTGCACACAGCTGTCATCATGAAAACTAATGGGCCTAAACATAATAGGGGAGAAGGTGGTCCAGAAAAAACCAGCCCATGTCACCCCTTTAAAAGCAACGACCGCCAATTATCCGCTTGCAAATGAATAAATGCCAAAATCTGAAAAAGCTCTCACCTAATGTATCGGGGGGGGGGGGGGGGGGTAAATATGTACATACCGCGGTTACCACTCCTTCTCCTCTTGCCAATTGGCCACTTTGCGAGTTTTCAGGCTATAAGGAAGTTGGAGCCGTGAACATCGATATTAAACAAATGCAAATATAATGTACGTTTCTGAATGCATAAATGGTATGTTTTGAATTGGGTTTTATGTTAATTTCATATATAAGGTAACTGCTAACCGTATTTGTAGCTGTAAATTATGTTTGAACTGTCCGATGTCTACACGCTCCACTACTTCCTTTATAGAACCGCAAAACTACCACATGTCGGCAATTTGCTCGTGGTAAGAGAGTGTTGCAAAAATGCACTACCCCCAGAGGAACAATGCACTACCCCCCAGAGAACAATTGCACTACCCCCCGAAACCAATTGCACTACCCCCAGAGAACAATGCACTAACAACCCCCAGAGACCCATGCACTAACCCCCAGAGACCAATGCACTACCCCCAGAGAACCATGCACTAAACCCCCAGAGAACCAATGCACATAACCCGCCAGAGAACCAATGCACTACCCCCAGAGAACCCTGCACTACCCCCAGAGACCAATGCAACAAACCCCCAGAGAACAATGCACTAACCCACCCCCATAGACCAATGCAACTACCCCCAGAGACCAATGCACTACCCCCGAGAAAACAATGCCACTACCCCCCAGAGAACCAATGCACTACCACCGCAGAGAACAATGCACGTACCCCCAGAGAACCCCCAAAATTTGGCCAACTTACCCCCAGAGAACAATGCACTACCCTCCAGATGACCAATGCACTAACCCCCAGAGACCAATGCACTAATCCCCCAGAGACCAATGCACTACCCCCAGAGACCAATGCACTAACCCCCCAGAGAACAATTCACTACCCCCAGAGACCAAGTGCACTACTACCCCCAGAGAACAAATTCACTACCCCCAGATGAACATGCACTACCCCCAGAGAACAATGCACTACCCCCAGAGAACAATGCACTACCCCCAGAGAACAATGCACTACCCCCAGAGAACAATGCACTACCCCATAGAACAATGCACTACCCCCAGAGAACCATGCACTACCCCCAGAGAACAATGCACTACCCCCAGAGAACAATGCACTACCCCCAGAGACCAATGCACTACCCCCAGATACAATGCACTACCCCCGAGACACTGCACTACCCCCAGAGAACAATGCACTACCCCCAGAGACCAATGCACTACCCCCAGAGACCCCTTTCTCTTCGGGAAACGGGGTAAGCTAGGCAGTTCTAAGAAAAACCTGAATCCCGATTAGGTATTATTATTTAATGCCAGGTCAAGTAGGAATACATTCTCCGTACAGTAGCACAGTAGCACTTAAGGGGGCCCACCTCGCGTTTTGTTTTCTCTTGCTCTCCCTCTCTCTTTGGCTTTTATCCATTCGGCCCCATTTAGCCTACTGTTTTAAGACGTTTACCCCCATTCAGGTGTCAATATTTTCTTGACGAGCGGTAGCGAACCAGCATATATATATATATATATATACCGGTATGTGTTTTGACAGCAAGCTAAATTTGTACATTTTTCGATAGAAACATTTCTTCGGCGAAGCCGGATTTCTCCGTACAATGCTGGATCGCTATCGCTCGCCAGGACTAGAATCGACACCTATGTGGGGAGAAACATATTAAAACAGTTGGCTGAATGGGGCCGAATGGATACAAGCCAGAGAAAGAGAGAAAAGGAGAGAGAGAGAGATAAAAACAGTAGGTGGTGCCCCTTAATACAAGTCACGAGGGGGTTATGCGCCTTATTCTCTGTACAGTATATACTGTACATGATAAATCTACCTGCCGAGAGTGTGAGGTGACAAATGTGTAGGATATCGCACCTGTGTTACATTACAGGGCGCTCTCAAATGTTAGGTTATCGCCATCGCCATTAAATTAAACGATGCTCTGTAATTCTACGTTATCACAATGCCATTCAGTACCGGTGACATCCTTTTCATTATAGTATGGCAACCATTGGACGATTATATTCAGCTTAGGAAGGACGTCTACCCATTGAACGGCTACAGACTATCTCAATTAATCTTTGTAGCTGCCATATATCCTTCCTAAACTTCACAAAAGCATCTAAATGTGGCTGAAACAAAATTAAATACACGGCACCGGTACAGAAGGGGTAACGATACATGGGTGCTCTAATTTTGTTTTTGGTAAGTGTATGAAGGACACAAAGGCAGGTTGCTTGTAATGAGTGTTTTTCCCCAAAGCCAAAAGAGAGAGACGTTGGGGTCAAAATGCCTGGACACACGAAGTTTAAAGCACAGGATGAAGAACAAGATTGATTGAGAGTTGACTTGTTGAGTAGCAAAAAGACTGAGAAAATTTGCCAATTCTTGGGATAAGAAGCTGGGCAGAATATGAGTGGGACTCTGTTGAAAGGATATCGCATCACCTTTAAATCACAACGATGCTCTGAAATGCTTGGTACGCCATCACCTTTGTTTGAAATAATACGAGTACATACCGTAGATTTAACTGCAGACCGTATACACTGTAGACTCTACAGTGTAAACAGTAATCGAGTCTGCACAGGAAAAAATAAGTTAGAAAGGGTATTGTTTTTATTATGATGAACTGAATGCTGATTAATTAAAGCGTTTAATCCCCCAATTGATCAACCCTTTCAGTAGCTATTCCTCTTATTTTGGCTATCATTAGACGATTATATTTTGAATGGAACGGAATTTTGGAAGTCAAATGGTTAATAAGTCTAGGTTTGTTTGTTTTTAGTTGTGTTATGTATTGTGTTCTACTTCCTAGACCTCTATCAAGCTTAAGAAAAAATCACCCCCTTCGAGATAAATATGTAGGCTATATTTTTCGGTAGAAATTTCCCGGCCAAAGGCCGGTTCCTCCTACATTACAGGTTCGCTATCGCTGGCCAGATAAATATCGACACCTTAATGGCACGAATGGCATGTACCACTATACGGGGGGCGATACCACTCTGCTTACGCAGAGTTGATAAATAAATCTTATGTGTTGCTAGATTAAAGTTGTCTGTATAAATTGCCGAAAAGGGCGCTAGTGTAACTCCAATATAATAGAGGAGTTTTAATATGTGTACAAATGGTGTGTCGAACAGCATGCAAGAAGTGATTGGGGGTGAGCTTTGTTTTCTAACTACCCCTGTTTGTCCAGCCTGCAATAACAACCTATATGTCTGTATCACCACTAAGAGAGGCGTAATTACCTCTCTCTCACACTCACTCCTCACTATCACTCCTCTCATCTCTCTCCCTCTCTCTCTCTCTCTCTCTCTCTCTTCATTTTTATATGCGAAGACTTAATGTTTTCTTAATCCTATTCTTTGTCGACAAAATTTGTGTTCTGTGATGCAATTTAATACAGAGAGAGAGAGAGAGTGAGTGAGAGTGTGAATGAGTTAGAGAATGTGTGTGAGAGAGAGTAAGTGCGTGTTGAACTAAGTTGACTCCTTCCCTAATCATCGTCTGTTTCGGCATTGGGTGAAAATCTTGAACCACACCAAAGGGAATATTCTATTACTGTACTCAATGCAATGAGTGTCCAAATATTCAATACAGCGGCCTTTAATCATTGTGGTTTGTAGGTGTGGTAAGTGGCTGAAGGTGGATTATAAGTATGCCTTGCGAGAGCATTGTTAGAATCATCAGTCTGGTTTGGTTTGGTTCTTGTTCTGTTTTGTATTTGGTTTAATTCACCTCGTATTGCCTGTGTGTGTGTGTGTATTTTGTGTGTATGTGCGCATATGTGTGTGTGTGTGTGTGTATTTTGTGTGTGTGTGATCATTGAAGGCATTAAACCATAAAGTTCTGGCCTTAACCATCAAAGGACCCCAGTCGCAGGTAACTCTCGGCCCTCGGTTCCACAAATACACCATCGACTATCGGAACACCACACTTGAAATTCATGTTGTCTAATAGGTCAATATTTGCCATTTTACCGAACTACACACAAAATAAGAAAATAAATAAATAAATATATATAAATATATATAAATATATACAGTATATATACAGTATATAAATGTGTGTGTGTGTGTGTGTGTGTGTGTGTGTGTGTGTGTGTGTGTGTGTGTGTGTGTGTGTGTGTGTGTGTACTGTATATTTATGTATATGGGTGGGATTTTTTTTTTTTTTTAGTTTGAAGGAAGTCTGAGAAGATGTGTTTATTAGCCTATGGGGCAAAGTAAGATGGGGCAGAAATTCAGCCCCAAATCCCAAACTGAAAAGAGAAAAAGAAATCTCCAAAGGCCAATTCTTAACCCCTTGAGTATTATGACGCATTCTGACTATTCTGGCTATCATTAAACGATGTTATACAACTTACGAAGGAGCTGGGGGCATCAACAGGTAAATGTGATCTCAGGTAACCCTCCAACTTCCATGTCCCTTCCTAATCTGAATAAAATCATGTTATAATAGCCAGAATAAACTGCCAAAACGCGTCTAAATTCTCAAGGACATAATTACAAACTGTCCCTTTAGGATTTTTGTTTTCTTATATAACTTCTCTTTTCAGTTTGTGATTTTGAGCTGATTCTCTGCTAGCAATGCATTCTGACCAATTCTCTTTATACCGTCTTTGTGTCTCGGTGAAAATTGATCTCGGATACTTGGGAAACGGATTGGCCGTAACGGAGGGTCCATTTTTACACTCCCCTACCTCCTTGCAAAAGTCCACAAAGTTCACGGTCCATTATACACAGCGGCACTCGCCCTATAACTAAGTCGCCTCGGAATGGACTTCAATTTTTACCGGTACTTCAGTTTTGTTTTGTTTTTTACCCCCTTCTCCCTCATGTTTAGCCCCCATTCGTTTTTGCGATGGTAAGACGTTCGCCCCGATGTTCTATCCTGGCAAGCGACAGCAAACCTGTAACTTACTGACGATAGATGAATTTTGGTGATCTTTTAATCTATTTTATTTATATATTTCAATTGTTTTATATCTTTCATATATTTATATATTTATTTATCCTTATAGGCTGGCAGACCAATGTTGATAAAAGCTGAGGTAAAAAGTACTCGTGTGATACTGGTTTGAGACGGATGATACGTCTGTGTATGCTGGTGGTCTGTCTGTCTGTCTGTGTACGTGATATGTCTGTGTATGCTGGTAGCCTGTCTGTATGTCTGTAAATAATATGTCTGTATGCTGGTGGCCTGACTTTCTGTCTGTCTGTCTATCTGTGTACGTGATATGTCTGTGTATGCTGGTGGTCTGCCAGTCTGTCTGTGTAAATAATATGTCTGTGTATGCTGGTGGTCTGTCTGTCAGTCTGTCTGTGTAAATATATGTCTTTATGCTGGTTGTCTGTCTGTCAGTCTGTCTGTGTAAATAATATGTCTATGCTGGTGGTCTGTCTGTCAGTCTGTCTGTAAATAATATGTCTGTGTATGCTGGTGGTCTGTCTGTCAGTCTGTCTGTGTATGCTGGTGGGCTGTCTGTCTGTCTGTCGTTGGTGGCGTGGTGCATGTGGAAAGGTAATGTTATGGTGTTTGGGAATGATGTAGTGGTGCGGGTTTTATATCACTGGGTTTATCGTTTGATGGAAAAGCTTTGTTATTCGCTTCGTTATTGTAAGTGTGAGAGTGAGTGCGTAAGTGCTTGCTTGAGTGAGTGCGTGTGTGTGTGGGCGAGCGTATGTGTGTGTACATTTGTGTGTTTGAGTGAGTGTGTACATGTGTGTGTTTGTGGGTATACATAGGTTAGTGTGTGTGGGGAGCGGGGAGGTGGGGGTGATCAGATAATATGCACATACATTAACAAAACCATAATCTCCTCTCTACTTTAGAAGCAGAGATAATCGTATTCTTTATTAATGCCTTCAATATGATGGCTTCATATAGATTTGTTTTGTTTAAGCTAACACTCGACGATGTTATTCCACACAGGAAAGACCTTAATGCATTAAAAACTTTAGAAACTCAATAAACCACTTTACTTTCACAGATCCTTCGTAAGCTGAATAAAAGTAAGAACGTGTGTGTTTTTGTGTGTGACAGAGAGAGAGAAAGAGAGTAAGAGAGAGGAGTCTGAGTGTATAATATGTGTGTGTGTATGTGTGGTGTGTGAGAGAGAGAGAGAGAGGGGGGGGGGGTATCCTGACTACTGTATAGTCTTCATGCCAGTTACACCCATATACTCGTTCATTCTCACCTCACACGCCACCAAGCGAAGGTTGGTTGCTCTCTCGCTCTCGTGCTCACTCACTCACTCTCACTCTCCCTCTCTCTCTCTCTCTCTCTCTTCGTAGCGATGTATGGTGTCAATTTTTCTATACATTCGATGAAAATATTTCTGTTGTCTAATTTTGTCAAATTCTGATTCATAAAAACATGAGTGAAAAGCACAGGGTTGCTTACTGCCATGCATAATATTTGAGTAAACAATCATGGAAAATCACCATTTACCAGTGTAATTCGATTCCTAGACTTCCAGTGGCAAGTTTTGGCCACCCCAGTGAGTACCTCAGCTGTTCATAGAAGTGTGTTTCCAACTGAAAGTAAAAGTCAAGCTGCATGACTAGCCCAATAATCAGGTTGACAACAAAATATATAATATTTCATATACTGTATAGTCTATAAAGGACGTTTTATAATATATAATACAGTATTTCATGTATAGTCTATGAAGGACGTTTATAATATATAATACAGTATTTCATGTATAGTCTATGAAGGACGTTTATATATAATACAGTATTTCATGTATAGTCTATGAAGACGTTTATAATATATAATACAGTATTTCATGTATAGTCTATGAAGGACGTTTATAATATATAATATAATATTTCATATACTGTATAGTCTATAAAGGACGTTTTCCCTATAAACGCTACCACGAAATGCGGTGTTTTGTTATTTTAAAGCTTTAGACTAACCCAACAATTTGACCTATTATTTCGTAAATATGCTGGGAGATTAAAAGAATATTTAGGAAGGTTAGGTTAGGGGTTTAACACTAACGGTATCTGGTGCAAGGCGGGTCATTTTGGAACCCCCCTGTTTCACTCCATTAGTTTGGAGATTTTAAGGCGTTTCACCACATTAGTTTGGCGACAATAATACGTTTCAGCCCATTCAAGTGTCGATGTTTTCTGGGCAACCAATAGCTAGCCTGCAATTTAGGGGAAACCGGCCTTTGGCTGAGAAAAGTTTCTCCTAAATAATGCACCTATTTAGCTTGACAGGGGGGGTCTGAGAGGCAAACTAAAAATATATTGCTCAAACATGGTAAAGCAATGAAGACCCTCAACAATATTTAAACGAAATATCATAACCCTCTTCATATCATTAGACAAGTTTTTCAGCTTAGGGAAAACAAAAGTGGTAGCCAGAGGGTTAATAGAGATCATTGTTACCCCTCATGATTCCCAGAGATGCTTTCTAATTCGCATAAAATCGCCTAATTATATCCAGAATACAATGTGAAATAGTATCATAGGTACCCAAGGGATTAATAATTGTGTTCCTCTTTCTTTCCAGAAAAAATGTTGGGCGCCGTTACCCTATTGTTTTGGTTAGTCCCCGCTGTAAGATACGTCCCGGGAGTAAGATGGGTCCTGGTGGTGGTGGTGTCTGTTCTTGGTCTGGGGGGGGTCCGGAGCCAGGGGAATGCAGCGGGACCCATTAATTCCATAGGTGGGGAACCTTAAGGAGGGAAGATGGGGCCCTTTTTCGGGACCCTTTTCTCCATCATGTTTAGCCCCATTAGTTTTCAGATTTTAAGACATTCGCCCCATTAGTTTGTCAATTTTAAAACCTTTCGTCCCATTTCTATATCAATGTCAACTTCAAGACCTTTCGTACCATTTAGGTGTCGATTTGTTTTCATTTCGAGGGATAGCGAGCCTGTAATTTTAAGAGGAACCGGCCTTTGCCCAGGACATTTTTCTAACGAAAGATGTACAAATATAACTTGAAGGGGGATCCTGGGGTTGTTGTTTTAAGTTTGATGGAAGTCTGGAGAGGAAACTAGAAAAATAATCAATAAATGAAAAACATCGACCAAAAAGTGAACCATCCCCCCCTTCAACATGATGAACCCCTTCCGTACCGACGCCTTTTTTATATATTTTCAGGCTACTAGTAAACTATTTTCTTCAGTTTAATAAAGTACCTCCAGCAATTAACAGGCTTTGAACTATCAAAATCAACCCTTATTACTACCACAGATCATTCTTAAACTGGACAACATCGTCTAAATATTGCTAAAATAAAACTAAAAAGACATCTCCGAGACAGAATAGGTTAATCCTCTTTTTTTTTTTAATTCTAGCTAAAATGAGACCCTTTGAATTGACTGGAAATTGTATCGAGTGAGTTGAGCAGTTACACTCAAAGTATATAGTGTCTATATACTTTGGTTACACTTTACCCCATCACGGCAGAGTGGTGGTGGGTGACGGTAAAAATATACGTTTTTTTTTTTTTTTTGCAGGTGGCTACTCCGAACACTTATAAATGGATTGTAGAAGTATTAAGGTGGATCTTATTAACAGCTTACATGTACAGTTTATAATCTTTAAATTGAAGCACCCTATAGTACATATTAATAGTGTATAAACAAAGAGTATTCAGGGCGGGTGCCCAACCCCGAAAGGAGTTGAAATAGGGGAGCTATCCCCCCGCCAAAGGCGGCTTTCTAGGGCCTTTCCTAGCTGATGCTGAGAGGATTGGGTTCTAGTCATGGATTGGGTCCTAGTCATGTGGTGATGGGCTGGTCTATCCGAGTGAGAACTGAGCGATCTCTGCCATACCCATAGCTTACTCTGACTGTTCCTTTTACTTATATATCTTCTAGATCTCAAGTGGCGGCGTCTTTTCCGTGGATTGACCTCCCTACTGCCAACCTAGAAGTTGGCAGATTGGGAGCCAAAGTGTCACATTTTTCCCTTACCCCTCAACTTTCCCTTCATAATTGCTGAGGGGCACAGGGCCTTGGGTAGGGCTTTGGTTTCCCGGTCGTTTCCGCACCCTCCTCAGCTCCCTGCCTTGGAGTGGCTTCGGTCACCCGGGCTTTGTTAGTGGTAAGCAGGGAGGATTTTGTGGGGGCGCTCGTTTATGGCCTTGGCCTTGCTCGAGACCTTGGGGCTGTTCGGCCAGACAGCCTGGGGAACAACAACAAAGAGTATTCAAGGACATACTGTATACCTCGGGGTATCTCGTCCTCTGTGTTGTATAATAAATTCCCTATCATAAGTGTATGTAAACATAATGTATGTAAATCATATAACAATAAATTTATTTGAATTTAATATATATTAAATTTTAATATTTTCTAGATATATATACTGTATATCGGTAAAGTACCAGTAGCAGTAAGTTGAAAATATAACCGTGTTATTTCCACCCAACAGGACTTGTGGGGACCAATGGGACCCTTCAAGGGGCTGTACTGGGACCCGGGGCTGCCT
>CM064505.1:47243804-47368804 GCA_032716605.1 Paralithodes platypus
CCCATATCCCCCTCGGGTTCTCTCTCCAATCTGACAGGTCACCAGGCAGATGGTAAATCACATTCAATCGTGAACTACAAAGGTGTACTAGCCTCGGTTCCCTGCCACTTCCAGCTGCAGATGTATCCCTTCGACTTCCAGCTGTGCAACATCTCCTTTATGCTCATGAACGCCCCATGGACCCGGGTCTTCAGGAAGACAAAAGTGGGGACCAGAGTTCCTTACTTCGATTCGGTGAGGATTCAACCATATTACAAGTAGACTACTATCTATCTATCTATTGCTGGATGCCTTACTCCCCTTAATGAGGGTGGCCATACACAGAAGGCCCCCAAGCGGACCTATTCGCTGTAAGAGGGACAACCCGAGCCAGTTTACTGAACGACTTACAGGATTGACCACTCAATTTAGGCTCTATCCGACTCCGAGGCCCTCTATGTATCTTGTTAGCACTATTTTTCTACAGTGGTGTTCGGCTAGTCCAACCACTCACCTGCCTTACACTTAGATAAGCAGTACGGATTTGTATCAGGTTTACTCCCCTATACAGGTTTCCGTACTATAGCCTATCATATATTGTTTCTACATTCAACATTGTGCTTACAACTGAAAGAATTCGTTTTCGATTCTAGACTAGGGAAGTCTCCATACACTTGATATCTATACATACATACATACAAGTTTAAAGCCCGTTTTGTCCACAGAGAATGTGGTTACAATCTCATGTCCTAAATGGCAGCTTTCCAGGCAGCCCTGTCAAGGGCTGCCTCTGTTGTTAAGTTCTTTATTTTGAGATCGGACCGGAGTACCTGATCCCACGTCATTCTAGGTCTACCCCTACGTTCACAGTCCAGCATTTCTTCACCCAGTTCTGATCATCCATTCTCTCCACGTGTCCAAAGCAACCAAGTCGGCTTGTGTGCATCACTTCACTGAAACTCCTAATGCCCAGATGCTTTCTTAATTCCTCGCTCGATACCCCGTCCCTGAGATTTACCCCACATATCCACCTCACCATTCTCTTCTCATTCTATTCCATTCTATTGATATCCTCCACTTTAACTGGCCACATCTCCGAGGCATAGGTCATCGCTCTCCTAACACACAAGGTATACACCTTCCCTTTAAGGTGGGATAGGAGCCCTCTCATGATCAGGAGGGGCAACAGCTCTCTAAACTTTCCCCAGCCACTTCTGACTATAGCAGTGGAACCAGCTTCAGCGCCACCTCCGACGGAAACCGTATCGCCCAGGTTGCAGAAGTTATTCACACACTCCAGCGTCACGCTGTCGAAATAAACACTAACAGGCGGGTCATTTAACACAAGATCTCCCTTGCACACTGCACATTCAAAGTTTATGATTCTTGTCAAAGGTCCTCTAGCTCCACTACATCTCTTGTGTAGCCAGTCACTACAGATGCAACATTGAATTGAGTTACTTCCCACCCCGTGGTGGTCAAGTGGTGAGCACGCTCGCGTGTGAATCTGAAAGACCCGGGATCGAATCCCTGCCATGGCGGACATTTAGTGGGTGCGGTAGTACGTCCTAGCATGTTTCACATGCTTGCAACCCAGTCAGGGGGACATCCTAACGACGTATACAGACTAAACACACATAACAAAGCCACTCCAACACATTCCTCTCTCTCCAACAACCCTTCTCCCCTCTCAAACACTCTTCTCTGAGCTATTGCCGATAACAATGGCATGTTCAGTCCTGTAAAGAATCGTAAGATTCAGAGTCGTAAAGATTCCAGGACGAGCTCATCAGCGGTCGGATCCCCAGATCGACCGTGGTGATTGTCACCTAAACATCTACAAAACTAAACTACAAAACTAAACTAAAACCCCCTTCCCACATAGTGAGCATGGATAGTCGCCGCTTCTTTCCATAGTTCCACGCCCTACTCCACTAATCATGACCTTTATTTTATCTATGTTAACTCTTAGACCCTATTTGCCATACCCTCCCTCCATCTTTTGAACTTTGCCTCTGCTTCCTGCGCACTATCTGCAATAAGAACTAGGTAATTTGCATATAACAGCTCCCATGGGAGTCCTGTTATAAAGTCCCTTGACAGAGCCTCCAGGACCAAAACAAACAGTAATGGGCTCAGCACTGAACCTTGGTGAACTCCAGCTTTCACTGGGAACTCTTCGCTCAGGCCCCCATTCACTCTAACTGCTGCCCGTGACCCTTCATTCATTCTCATTATCTCACGCACTAGCCACTCTTGTACTCCGAGTTTTCTCATAGCCCACTGAATTACTTCCCTGGGCACCCGGTCAAATATCTTCTCCAGATCTACAAAAACTAGGTATAACTCCCTGTTTTTCTCTAAGAACCTCTCTTGCAGTTGCCTAAGAATGAAGATAGCATCAGTTGTGCCACATCCTGGCATAAATCTGCATGTCGCTGATGGCAACACTTTCCCTGATCATGCATTCAAAGACCCTTTCGCTGACTTTCATGACTTGATCGAGCATTTTCAAACCCTTGTAAATTCACCTGTCTAAGGAGTCACCCTTGCCTTTGTATATATTTACTATCACACTTTTCTGCCATGCATTGGGAATTTTTCCTCCTATATGATAGCATTAATCAGCTCTGTGACCAATTTTATCCCAATATCTCCAGCTGCTTTCAGCATCTCGGCGACAATGCCGGAGCTCCCAGCGACTTTCCCAGACTTCATTTTACCTATAGCACTTTTAACAGCGTTGTACCCTATCAAAGGCGAAGGGCTTTGTAATGGGACTGTAGTGCTGAGCTGTTCTCTGTTCCATTCAAACTCCACATAAAGCAGTCTTTCATAATGCTCCTTCCATGCCTCTCTGATTTCGTTTTCTGAGTAAACAGTCATGTCGCTGTCGTTATTTATGCATCTTACACCCACGACGTCCTAGCTACAGTCCCTCACATTCTTAGCTAATTTATAAACACCATTGGTATTATTAGTGCTACAAACTTGTTCTATCACGCTATCCTGTATGGTTTTCTTTGCACTGTAGACCTCTTTTCTAGCATTACATTTGGCGGACAGGTATTCTTCCTTGCTGCCACCTTCCTTCCATACTTTGAAACATCTCTTCTTCTCTCTGACTGCAGCTTCGACATCGTTGTTCCACCACCAGAAGAACTTATGTCTGGGTGGCCCCTTTGTTTTACCACAGACTTTGTCTGTGGTATCGAGGAGGCTGCATTCTATAAAGTTCCATTTGCTATCAACATCATCTGGCCTAGCACCCATTCTCCTTTCAATTTTCATAATTTCGTTGTGGAATCTGTCTCTGTACTCCTCGTTTTCTAACAACCATACTTACTTTTTTGACAAATGTACTTTCTTTCTAACAGCAAACTCTGCTTAGGCACATATCACACACTAGGAGCTTGTGTTGGGGGATGCATTCTTCACCTGGTATGATCTTAGTGTCTCTAACCCATTTCTTGTCAGATTTGCTGATCTGGAAGTAGTCTATCTGGCTACTGGAGTCACCTGATTCATATGTTATCTGATGGCTCATCCTCTTCCTAAGCATAGTATTACACACCACCATCCCCATGGCAGCACAGTGCTCTAGTATGTATTCACCTCCCTGGTTCCTTCGGCCATAACCCTGTCCTCCGTGCACGCCCTCATATTCGTCGGCACATGCCCCGACATGCCCATTCAAATCTCCTCCTACAATTACTATCTCCCCTTCCTTGCATCTGGCAGCTACCTCTAGTCATTCATTCCAGAACTGCTCTTTGACATCTCTACCTAAGCCTGCTTGGGGGGCATATGCTGAGATAACAACTGTGACTCTCACCCCGACTTTCATTCTTAGTAAAATCAGTCTTTCATTAAACCTTTTAACTTATATCACACAATCTGCCCACCTCTCTGCTACCAGGAAAGCGACCCCTCCTGTACCATGTTCGTTTCCCTTCCATATGAACATGAAGCGTTAATTTTTTCCAGTAATCCACCTCGCACTCCCCCCTTTTCACCGGGTTTCCTGTGCACAACATACATCCACTCGGCATCTCTCTAGCATCTCCGCAATCTCACCTGTCTTTCCTTTCATTGTGCCAATATTCACACTTCTGAACCTAAACTTGGGGGAAGAACAGATATCTCTGTTCAACTAAGCCCCATCTGGGGTACGTTAAAACATTTGTCTCTCTTGCATGCATAATTATAATTTGTAGTTAGTGGTAGAGCTAGCTAAGAATGCACAAGCTTTTGGGGATATCCTGAATCATGATTCTTTTATGAAGTTTTAAAACATGGCAGCTGGATGAAACACGTTTCTATTATGTTGAACAAATTCTAATAAATAATTAGAGAAACTGTAATGGTAACTTTACCATCTCTAACTCTCCTGCTACTTAGCCCTTGTATTGGCTCTGACTGGATGACTGAAATCTTACAAATCTTGGAATTAGAAACTAGCAAGAAAGAATTGCCAGTAAAAGTGATCATGCTACGATTCCTTTCATTAACTGTGCATGTCGATAGCATCACATGCTGGTGGAATATGCCTTTATCTGTCTTAACTGGCAGTGAGAACACCTGCAAACGCCCATATTTGTACCTAAAAGTGCTGCTGAAGTATGTGCTGAAGGATGCGAGTGCCCTGGTGGGAAGCTTCATAGACGCCATAGGACAACAACATAATTCTTCATCCTGACCTCCCACCTTAAGTAATTTTACATGTGGAGTATATTTGAGTACAATAATCTAGGTTAGGTTAGGTTACAGTACTGCCCATTAGGCTAGATTAATTAATATTAGTGTCCATGTGCATGGTATTGTGTGTGGTAGAGTATGTCTATAAGTATTTATGAATACACTAGATATCTACTCATGTCTGTAAAGTGGACTGCTGTTATGTTTATCCATTTAACCCCTACTGTACCGGAGGATACAGTAATAAAAGTCCCCCCCAGTCCCAAGCAATGTGGCCAAAATGGTAGGATAGAACAACCTTCCACCTCAAGAGATGAAGGAAGACTGGCTCTCCCACCCTTCAGTGGGTTTTATATAAGCTGAGAAGTGTTGCCATATCGAGAGCAGTGCTCAAACGGTCGTGGTACCAGGTACAGCCTGATACAGGCAGTTACACGGCAAGTACATTACTGACGGCTCCTAGCCGTCGCTGGGACTGGGGAGTGACTTATCTACCGACGGCTAGTAGCCGTCGCTGGGATTGGTCGGGTTAACTGTCAATGGGTACATCTTTAACTGCCCATATCCTTAGCGTCGGGTGCTGTTGGAGTATGTGCTGGAGGACTTGACTACAGAGGTAGGGAGCTTCCTACAGGGCACAGACAACAACACATACTTCGCCTTGACCTTCCACCTGCGGCGACTGTACGGTTACCACGTCACCAACAGCTTCTTCCCCAGCCTCCTCATGTTCTTCATATCCTACGCCACCTTCTTCTTTCAGGTAATTGGACCAGCTTAAGACCATCAGTAGGACGTGAAGGTATTGATTTCATTGAAGAGTTGCTTGCTTAGAACTGGAGATTTATTTATAAGTAACTTCACCCCAAATCTATCATTCTCTCTCTCTCTCTCTCTCTCTCTCTCTCTCTCTCTCTCTCTCTCTCTCTCTCTCTCTCTCTCTCTCTCTCTCTCTCTCTCGCTCTCTCTCTCTCTCTCTCCTCTCTCTCTCTCTCTCTCCCTCTCTCTCTCTCTCTCTCTCTCTCTCTCTCTCTCTCTCTCTCTCTCTCTCTCTCTCTCTCTCCTCTCTCTCTCTCTCCTCTCTCTCTCTCTCCTCTCTCTCTCTCTCTCTCTCTCTCTCTTTCTCTCTCTCTCTCTCTCTCTCTCTCTCTCTCTCTCTCTCTCTCTGTATGATATGTTTGTGTGTGTATATGTATACTGTATGTATGTATGTGTATATATATACAGAGAACCAAAATCAAGGTACATTAGAAGTAATTTAGGTGTGTTGGAAAGAAGTGTGGTGTGCTTGTTAAGTGTAGTGAAATGAATAGGAGGAGGAGGTGTTTGTGAAAGTAAGCTGGATTACTCTCTGTGTAGGTGAGGCACACATAATAACAGTGAGGGATGCCAGGCAAATGAAACAGGAGTTCCAGCAACTCTTTATCATATGCTTATGTGGCCTCCCTTGGGTACTGACTTGCTCGATTGGTGGTATATGCATGTGTTTATGAGTGACTGTAGGTATTGGGGAGAGGGAGAGATGTGGATGGTTAGATGGGTTGATAATTAACTCAAACAATCAATATGTTGTAAACATAGCCAACCAGTCAGTCATTAGCCAATATTAACATCCTATCATTGCCAGCTGGAGGACTTCACCAACCGCATCATGATCTCCCTGACGGCCCAACTGGTGCTGGCGGCGCTGTTTACATCCACCACTCAGTCCTCGGTCAAGACGCCCTACCTCAAGCTGATTGATGTGTGGTACGCCGCCATCATCACTTTCTGCTTCATCATCATCATCTCGCAGACCTTGGTGAATGTCATCATTCACTCAGTTTCTCTGCCGGCGGTCATCTTCAAAGCAGCCCGGATCAAGAAGGATCAACTTCAACCGCGGCAGGTTAGTTAGTTAGTTTTCACTCACTTCAGGTTGGTTCAATTAGTCTTCTTTGCTTCTGTCAGCTTGGGAGCACCTGTTGGCTATGCACATGAAAAAAGTGTTCTATTTGGTGATTTGAAGATTATTTGAGTGGTTCAGAACTACAATTTTAAGGTAGCTCTTCCCGATGCGAACACAATTTTGTTGTTTTACGTCCTGATATTAACACACAAAGAGCGGGTGGTAGGGTATTTTACACTGTGCCGCCCAGCGTTTTTTTTTTTACCCTAAATAGGGTTGTTTCCGTGCTCATTTTCATGCATTAAGAAGACCCAGAGCGTAAAACAAGTATCTATCCCTGAAAGGGCGTAAACAGAGCTTTCCAATGACACCCGAACTATCCTTGTACGACCACTGGTTCTCTTGCAACGATCGTGCAACACGAGTGCAAAAAACCTAAAATAAGGTAATTTCCGTACATAATTCCCTGTGTAGCGAGTGAGAGAGGGGGGAGGAAGGTGGAATACAGTTCAGTACGTCCACGGTGGTCGTGGGGAGCGGTCATAAGGTTACTACGCTCGTCCCACCGCTCAGCTCTCTCTCTCAGCAACATTACGTGCTGAAAATGGCACTCGACAGCTGTCGTGCACCGCCACATAGTCCAAATTTATTTGACTCGACAGATGTCGTGTGCCGTTGGTTAAGGGTTAAAGACTCCGAACAAAGCTACTGGTCAAGAATATGCATCCCACTTACCTCAAGACCACGCCACAAGGAAAATTTGTTTACATTATGTGTTATCGTTAACCCCTTGGACCCCAAGCGATATAATAAATAAGTACACTCCAGGACCAGCCACTTTTCATTTTGTTTTTGTTTTCCTGAAAACACATGCGATGGGTTATTGATGAAGGAAAAACAACATAAAACTGCTCACCTAGGTCATTTGGGGGTCCTGGGGGCGGGAGGGAAGTCACAATTATCATTGAGTGATGGGTAGGCGGTATACTGGTCTATCACTCCTATGCGCACCCACACCCACGCATCTGGACTTGGGGGGTTGCCAACCATCGGTATTGTTCCGTTGGGTCCTAAAGTAGTTCCCATACAAATCTGAACCTTCTAGGTGCCATAGGACAAGAGTAATTAAGGCTGAAGCATACGTTGCTTCACTGGTACTGTGCGTTACATACATAAGCGACGCATAACGTGCGTCCTTGGGGTCGGAGGGGTTAAAGAAATGAGTGTCAGAGTTCGAAATTAAGATTATTTCTTTTTGATAAGCCAATATTGCCAACAAATTTCCATTAGTGTGACCCCGCATTTCTATAAATACAGTATGAGGTTGACCTCTAGGCAGTCCAGCATACCTCCAACTTTCTAAAAAACAGAGAAGTTAACCAAAGATAACCACGGACGAAGCTTCAAGAAATGATCTTGGAGTACTGAAACTGAATACTGTAACTTAGAGTTTACGGAAACTTGTGTATTACTGGTGCACAGACAATAGCAGGGAATTGGTAATGACACTTGGCTTAAAGTAGAGATTAAACATAGGGAGGCCTACAGCATAAAGTCAAGTTCCAATAATATCTCCTCTGATTACATCTTCAATAAAATCACTATATAGGCCTACATGGTTACATGTACTAGTCGAACTCTATCACCACTACAGCAAACTGCATCATGGACAATAATTTTCGCATATAGTATACAATGAACCAATCCTGATATAGCACCGCATTCCTTGACGACACTGATGAGCGAGTTTTTGTTTTCGCTTTTTTTCTTCGCTCTTATATGCACTCACATGACTGTAACAATAAAAGAGGCTTTATAGATCAAGGAAGCAAACAAGAAAATAACATTAAATATTTTCTCCTCGATGCCCTTGCACAATGCGTCGTAAAGTAAGGTAATGTGTCTGACGCAGCGTTTTACCCAACAGCTGATGCCTCCCATATACACCCTGGAACAGAAGATAACACCAGGCCCCACCCAGACAAGCGTGACCTATGAGGTAGCACTGCGCTATAACTCCATCTTTAGGATCATCATCTTCACCGTGGCCGCTCTCTTCGTCGGTTTCTATGTTATGATGGCCATGGGGGTCCTGTGAGAGTCAAGCTAGTTTTTTCAAAACCTGCCTTGTATTCTATTGACATTATTTTGTCTAGGACTTCATTTAAGTGCTATATACGGATTAGAATGACAATACCACCCCTAAGCGCTATCCTTGGCTCACTCTCATCTGTTCACTGTGAAGAGTATTGTAAGCGTTAACCTCGTGTGATTCAAAGATTGTTGGAGCAAACGGACTATCAATATTCATACCTATAAATTATTTGACGCTCTCCATATAATAGAAATTTTAGCTCGATTGCTAAAGCCTTTTTATGAAATATGAGAGTCTGGGGGTCGGGATTTTGAGACTCGTTATAAGAAACATAGTACAACAGAGGAACCAGTGCGAGGAGGTGACTGTAGTTAAGTGCAAGCATAACAAGATAAAGAGAGATGTTCTGGGCTACAATTATTGTATTTTTGCCCATAAGTTTTATTTTACAGTATACAGTATACTACTAAGTGTGGAAAGTGAAAATTCAGTAATATTTGACTAGCTAATGGCTATAGCTGGAAATTATACGATATCATAGATGAAAAAAATATATGAATTCAACAGAGCTCATATAATCCTAGATGATGGCTGACTTTATATTATTCTAATTTATGTAAAGGTTATATGTTAAAGAGATTTTTTCAATTAATCTTCATTGGGTTTGACTGCCTAGACCCTGTCAATTTAAGCACACATTTTACAGTAAATGGAGCGTAAATATAAACTAATTTAATCTAGTTAATTTAAGCTACCTAGTCTAACCTAACATAAGCTTCTCTAATGTAATATAACGGCTTAACCTAAAGTTTAGTGGGGATAGGCTGGTCTATCAGAGTGAGAATTGAGTGTTCTCTGCCATACCCATAGCTTACTCTGACTGTTCCGTTTATATATATATTTTCTAGATCTCAAGTGACGGCGTCTCTTCCGTGGATTGACCTCTCTACTGCCAACTTAAAAGCATCACATTTTTCCTTTGCCTATCAATTTTCCCTTCATAATTGTTAAGGGGCGTGGGGCTTCGATATCCCGGGCGTTTCCGCACCCTCCTCAGCTCCTCGCCTGGGAGCGGCTTCGGTCACCTGGGCATTCTTAGTGGTAAAGCAGGGAGGGTTCTGTGGGGGTGTTCGGTTATGGCCTTGGCCTTGCTCGGGACCTTGGGGCTGTTCGGTCAGACAGCCTGGGGAACAACAACAACAACCTTAAGTTTATATGACAAGAGGGTTGGGGCTGCCAGAGATTGAAATGGTAGGCCAGGAGAGGTAAGATTTACAGTAATAGAGCAATAAGTAGTGTTTGATAGTCTAAAGGGAAGTGAAAGTATAGGCTACTTTCTTCCATTAGTATAGGCCTATTTGCCTAAACAATAGTATATTAACTTGATAGCAAATATCAATATTATTATAATATATGCACTGCAAGTCACTTGACTATTAATGTCCTTATTGTTCTAATCAAATTACATGCACACATACTGAAGCCATTAACAAACACTATGCTCTCTCCTACAGTGCTTGAAAATACTCTACATTAGATAAGGTCGTGGGAGTATCTGGCCTTCTGAAAGAGTTACATACCTTTTAGCGCCAGGTTCTTAATTTCCCTTAAGGTGTGTGCGTGTGTGTGTGTGTGTGCGTGTGTGTGTGTGTGTGGGGGGGGGGGGGTTGCTTTTCTAGACCACCTTTTCCCTCATGTGTGTGTGTGTGTGTAGTGGTGGTGGTGGGGGGGGGGGGGGGTCTTTTTCTGGACCACATTTTCCCTCATGTTTAGCCCCATTAGTTCTGAGATTTTAAGACGTTTTTCCTATTAGTTTAGCGATTTTAAGATCTTTCGCCCCATTTTTCCCAATTGTATGACTTTTCATGCAATTTAGGTGTGGATATTTTCCTGGTGAGGCATAGCGAACCTGTAATTTAGGTGTGGATATTTTCCTGGTGAGGGATAGCGAACCTGTAATTTAGGTGTGGATATTTTCCTGGTGAGGGATAGCGAACCTGTAATTTAGGTGTGGATATTTTCCTGGTGAGGGATAGCGAACCTGTAATTTAGGTGTGGATATTTTCCTGGTGAGGGATAGCGAACCTGTAATTTAGGTGTGGATATTTTCCTGGTGAGGGATAGCGAACCTGTAATTTAGGTGTGGATATTTTCCTGGTGAGGGATAGCGAACCTGTAATTTAGGTGTGGATATTTCCTGGGGAGGGATAGCGAACCTGTAATTTAGGTGTGGATATTTTCCTGGTGAGGGATAGCGAACCTGTAATTTAGGTGTGGATATTTTCCTGGTGAGGGATAGCGAACCTGTAATTTAGGTGTGGATATTTTCCTGGTGAGGGATAGCGAACCTGTAATTTATGAGGAACCAGCCTTCGGCCGGGACAATTTTCTTTCGAAAAATTTACAAATTTGTCTTGAAAGGAGGTCTTGGTGGTGCTTGTTTAAACTTGATGAAGGTTTAGTGAGGAAACTAAAACATATAAAAGGAAGATAATTAGCCTACAGTATATCAGCAAATATATACGCCTTCTGTACAGGAAGATAATTAGCCTACAGTATATCAGCAAATATACGCCTTCTGTACAGGAAGATAATTAGCCTACAGTATATCAGCAAATATATACGCCTTCTGTACAGGAAGATAATTAGCCTACAGTATATCAGCAAATATATACGCCTTCTGTACAGGAAGATAATTAGCCTACAGTATATCAGCAAATATATACGCCTTCTGTACAGGAAGATAATTAGCCTACAGTATATCAGCAAATATATACGCCTTCTGTACAGGAAGATAATTAGCCTACAGTATATCAGCAAATATATACGCCTTCTGTACAGAAAGATAATTAGCCTACAGTATATCAGCAAATATATACGCCTTCTGTACAGGAAGATAATTAGCCTACAGTATATCAGCAAATATATACGCCTTCTGTACAGAAAGATAATTAGCCTACAGTATATCAGCAAATATATACGCCTTCTGTACAGAAAGATAATTAGCCTACAGTATATCAGCAAATATATACGCCTTCTGTACAGGCGACGTCTTTTTAATATTTTTCGAGCTATATTTAGACGATTATGTGCAGTTTATAAAGGATCTACGGTGGTGAAAAGCGTTAAGTGAGATAGTTCTCCACCAGTTACTTGCTTGAGGCCCTTTTGAAACTGAATAAAATCATCTAAATGTAGCTAGAATATGATGAAAAAGATGTCTCCGGTACAGAAGGGGTTAAATAGAACTTAGTCTTATACACACTATATTATTAGCCCATTACGGATAGCCTATATATTTGTGTTCAACAAGTGTATAATGTTTTTATTTTGATATAAGATAATCACAGTAATTATTTAAAGAAGGAAGATATTTGTTTCAACATTTTGTGAGTGTATGCATGCCTAGCCTGTAATATATACCTACGATTAAACAGCATTGAATCATTTAAGGGGGGATGGGCGTATTTATTTGCTCATTCATGTAGGCTATCTTTATTATTTTTTTAGTTTCCTCCCTAGACCTCCATCCAGCTTAAAAAAAGACCTGCCCAAGACCCCCCTTCAAGATAAATTTGTACATTTTTCGATAGAAAAATTTCTAGGCCAAAGGATGGTTCCTCTTAAATTACAGGCTCACAGCCCGCTCGCTATCGCTTGCCAGGAAAAAATCGACACCTACTTAGTACATGACACGAAAAGTCATAATATTGACAACAAAATGGGGTGAAAGGTCTTAAAATTGCCAAACTAGTGGGTCGAACGTCTTAAAATATGAAAACTAATAGGGCTAAATATGAAGAAGAAGGGGGACTAGAAAAACTACCCATCTTCCCTTAATTTAGACAGACTGAGTACACATTTCTTGCAAATATATATAGTATTTTGCGAACAACATGCATTGTGCTTGTTTGTCTAGTAGGTAAAACGGAAGGAATTATCTAAACGACTGGTAAAATCCAATCTGGAGAAGCCTGTAGCCTATATATAGTCTGTTCATTCTAGGCTGGGCAGAAATGGTAACATATAATCTCTCATAACTAAAAAAAAGACTAGAGTAATCGAGCTTATATTTTTACCACATAGGGCAAGACTTGGCTAGGGAATAAGTGTGGAAATTGACAGCTCATTTGCTAAAGCCCTTTTTGAGTTACAGAGGTTAGAGGTTACGATTTCTGCCCAACCTAGAATGAACGTACTGTAGTGCAGCTTTTCCACTTTGAGATTCCTTTAATTAACCCTGGACAATATTTGTGTTGATTATATACTTAGTGTTAGATTTCGGCCCATGAATTCAGTTACTATCCTTATTGTCAAATTGTTTTATAATAGATAATTCCAGACCAATTCGTGGAATCTATTCATCTAGCGTACCCTTATACAGTTTTCTCCACAACAACGCGTCGGAACTATATACACTGACCTGTCACCAAATGTGTGTATTAATTGTAATTTATGCTAACAATTTAAGGATTATTTGTTTAATTTAAAGCAGGATAACCGAGACAGATGGCATGTAGCATCACCGTTAAATTTTTAAGTCTTCCAACACTGTAATAATTTGTCCTTAAAGTTACAAAACGTCGGAACTGCGAATGCTATAACAGCATAGTATAATTAATAGTCACGACTCTGACTCGCAGCCCGTCACACAGGCAGGCTGGCAGCATCAGATCATTCACATGATCAGTACAGTGAGAGTAGACAGGGTGAGGGAGGGATGCCTCATCATCTCATGCCTGGGACACTGGAGTCACTCCCTCCGACCCTCGGGCCTCGACTCCTCGAGCCAGTGTGCTCCCCGAAGCCAGAGGAGAAGGGTGTAGTGTCGTGTGGGCTCTCTCCCACGCCCTCCTTTTAATCCAATACCGGTACGCTGCTGTTTCAGCTGGTTTTGACACGGAATACTTATTGTACAGTGAACTATTCATAGTCCTTGAGTGGAAGTTATCGTTTCGATTATATTTAAAAACTTATTGTAATAGCCTAGACCAACTTTGAAATTTCAGAAATAGGCCTACAGTGATCGAGTTAAAAATTTCATAGGCCTAGGCTATTTCAAATAACATCCAAATGATCCAACACATACATGGTGCCCTAATACTATAGGCCTACACACAGTAATATTGCACCTTGCTTGTATGCTGCAGCAGCTTGCTGCTAGGGCCACGTGTAAGCCTCACACCTGAGACAGTGGAGCATTATCTACTCCACTGCCACAGACATTACGGTGCCCGCACCCACCTCAGAAGTGTAGTAACCCAACAAGGAGGAACATTCAACATCAAGCATATCCTAGGTGGAGGAGACCTACCACAGCACAGTAAACATGTCATCGCATCAGCCCTAGGAACCTACATCAGAACAACAAACAAAATCACAAGCATATAAAATTACCATCCAACTGAATCTGTACTATACCACCACTGATCATCATCATCATCATCTCTGACCTCACCCTCACCTTGACTTAAATCACACAGTACACATAGAGCAGTACTGTACTGTATCACCACTGATCATCATCATCTCTGACCTCACCGGGCTCACCCTCACCTTGACTTGAATCACACAGTACACATAGAGCAGTACTGTACTGTACTACAACTGATCATCATCATCTCTGACCTCACCCTCACCTAGACTTAAATCACCCTGACCTCAAAAGACAACGACAAACTTACCCCCCATATACAGTACAGTAGTATAAAATCCACCTTTACTATCTCTCCTAACCCCTATTATACTAACAATTGTTCTTTTCACCCCTCCTAAAACGCCTGTGCAGTAATCTGGAGACACCACAACCCTCCAAGCAAACTGCACATTTAAACAATAAGAAGAAGTCACTACATCGGCCTTATTGGTAAATCTACAGTTATACTACACCTCCCCCCCTTCAAAACACGCCTTTTAGCGTGTTTTTGGAATTTGGATGGTTCAGCAGACGTGGAAACTGGGGAAAAACTTAGGCTATTTTGATAACAAATTAGGCCTAGGCCTAACCAGGTAAGAGTTTTTCAGGTAATTTGTTGTTTTTTATTTTTTATTTGATATAGGCCTAGTCCTAACCTAGCCTAGCCTAGCCTAGGCTACAGTGTTGTTTAGGCCTAATACCGAGGACCGTCACATTTTAGTATTTTTAACATTAGGCTAGCCTAACTTAACCTAACCTAACCGAAAACTAACCTGTCTCGCGACCGGTCTAAAGTCTAAACCCAGCTCACGTTCCCTGTTTATGGGTGCGCGACGGTCTAAACCCAGCTCACGTTCGCTATTTATGGGTGCGCGACGGTCTAAACCCAGCTCACGTTCCCTGTTTATGGGTTCGCGAAGGTTTGTAATAGCCTACTTCAATGTAGGCCTATCTATTACAAGTCAAATATACATTTCCGCGCATCATCAAACCATAGGCTTACCGCTTAGGCTACTAGGCATAGCCTAAGTCTACTAGGCTACTAATAATATTAACCCATTAGTACCAACAGATTAGCGACAAAATAGGGGTAGTATAACTGTAGATTTATCGCCTTAGCCTAGGCTATTTAGCCTACCATGTTTTTTGTTATTTTCTTAAAGGAATATAGGCTAGTGTGTCATAGGCCTAGTTGTTTTGCATGGTTTGAGTGGAGGATTTGCATAAACTTACCCATTAGCCTATCCTAGTGTTTACTGTGTTTACTAGGCTATAGCCTACCACTTTGAAACTTGAAGGACATTAGCCTAACCTAGCAACCTTACCTAACCTATCCCCTAGTATTATGGGTGGGGGGGTGTGGGGGCCCGGGGCTGCCGCCTGCCGCCCCCACAACCCCGCTGTTTGACATCTTTGACTTAGGCTAGATTTTTAGTGGGCAAGAATGTAGTTACCGGGTGTAGGCTACCGCCCGTCTTGTTTATAATACGCGGACGCTCACTATCATGTTCCCGTCTATTTTGACTGCCTTTGGATACAAAAATACGGATTTTTTTTATTTTAATAGGCCTACCACAAATTTTCAGTGTTTTTTTATAAAATAAATTGTTCATTTGCATCAATATATAGTGTTTGTAATTAATTAGAAATCTCGGGAAAACCTATTTTCCCCATTAGGCCTATCGATCGATGTTGAGACACAGCCCCCCCTGATAGTGATTTGAAAAGACATTAGCCTAACCTAACAACCTTACCTAACCTAACCTAACCTAGTATTATGGGAGGGGGCTGCCGCCCCCACACCCCCGCTGGTTGAGTACTAACCCCTTAGTAAATTAAAACAAAAAATGGCTGTCAATTATAAGAAGGTGAAAGAAAAGTCGATGAAGTCTACGGTGTTTACTCTGCAATCTTCAGCTTTGATTGTACATTGATAACGGGAAAGTACCGTATTGACAACCTTGTTACGAAAATTAAATTTTAGTACCATACTTTTATATTAGGTTTTTCCGAGGGTTCAACACATTTTCATATGATCTTTAGAGGTATCGATAACTGGAAGTACCGTATTGACAACCTTATTGCGAAAAATAAATTTTAGCATCTTCCCTTTTATTAGGTTTTGCCGAGGGTTTAAACAAATTTTCTTATGATCTTTAGAGCATATAGATTCAATATTTATCTTCAAATATATCAACAAAATTTGTGGTATTAAAATAACATTGAACCAAAAATACATTACCCTAACCAAACAACCTAACCTAACCTAGGCGTAACCTAGTATTATAGGCTAGATTTATAAGTATTTATTTTATTATAAGTATTTAGGCCTATAGATGATTTATGTTGTATGTCGGACCTGGCGACGAGGATGGTATTGACAATTTGACTGAGCCATGACTGAGCTAACAAGGAGTCTCACGACATAGCCTATATATTGCCTTCCAGGGTGAGAGAGTCACTGCAGTTCCTTTACTTCAATGAGTCAATCTAGGCTGTACCGAAGCAAAAGTTGAATCATTGTACATGTTCTGGTGTATTTTATTGGTAGCATTCAAGGAGACTACTGCAGGACTCTTCGTCTTACCTCTGACCAGGTATAGGCTATCCTAGTGTTTACTAGCCTATACCCCTTTGAAAGGATATTAGCCTAACCTAACAACCTTACCTAACCTAATACCTAACCTAGTATTATAGGTGGGGGCTGCCGCCCCCACACCCCTGCTTTGACTTAGATTTTTGGTGTATTTGTCTGAAGTGGGTAGGCTATATTTCAATTTGTTGATAACGAAAATCCTCCATGCGGACTAGGCCTATAGCTAGAGGCCTATGGAGAAAAATATGGCGAATCTATTGGTGCCTATTTTCCCTAATAAATTGTTTCTAATAAGGCGGATGTAGGCTAGTGTCCTTGAAGATTATAATTTTATTTACAGGTTAGGTCCTAGGCCCATTATTATATTAGCCTATATAGGAAATCTGATCACACCTTCCAATGATGTAGCCTATTCTAGGGCAATCTCTTCCACCTGATTCATGATGTGAATTTTATCTGAGAGCTGCTTCTACGAGGTTATCATATTTCAGACTAATATACCTTTTGTTAGGAATAGCATAGGCCTAGGCCTATATGTAATTAGGCTAATGCAATAATAGGCCTAGCCAAATCTTTTGTTAGGAATAGCATAGGCCTATATGTAATTAGGCCTAATGCAATATTTAAATAGCCTAGCCCTAGTGTACTCATTGTCTGGCTAGGGGCCTATTTCATGCTCTTTCAGTAAATTTGGTTTTGCCCCACATTGGTTTTTGATGTTCCTAAACTAGGCCTATATCTTTCACACTTAAAAGGGCCGGGAGGCG
Source organism: Paralithodes platypus (assembly GCA_032716605.1). Lineage (NCBI taxonomy): Eukaryota > Metazoa > Arthropoda > Malacostraca > Decapoda > Lithodidae > Paralithodes > Paralithodes platypus. The sequence continues at coordinate 47,261,244 of CM064505.1, forward strand.
CTGTACGTAGCTCTAATAAGTGACGTCACTCACCTTGGCCCCGCCCCTCACCTCCGTTGCGTTTAAATATACCCTTCAAACCGTTACACCCAGATCTCTCCATAGCTCACTCGGTATGGCACCCGCCCGTCACTGAGGAAACCAGCGATCGATCCCACTCACACTTACACTTTGTTACACTTTGTTGTATTCCGTCCGTTAGTGACACAGTTGAGCTGGGGCTCCACTGCGACCAGGCAGCTCCCTTTCTTCCACTCTCCATTCCAGAAGTCGGTTGGAGTTGGCGCTGGGGTATCCTGGTGTTGGTGGCCGGTCCGGTATTTTGGCCAGCCACATGTCCAAGTGTTTCTTGAAGGTGTCTGGAGACTGTGAGACACCCCGGTCATGTTCCTGAGAGGGGCTGGTATACAGTTGAACAGTCTGGTTCCATTGTATGCAAAGCTGTGATGGATCAGGGATTTGATTTGTTGCGTTGATCCCGGCGTAGTCCTCACATAGCACAGCTTCCCTCGCCTTTGGTGTCGAGTCTCTTGGATGTTTGGATTTGGTACCTTTTTTTCCAAAATCTTCCAGACGTAGATGATGATGTATCTCTCCCTACGTCTTTGAAGTGAGTACAGCTGCAGCTCCTTGAGTCTCTCCCAGTAGTTAAAGTGTTGAAACCCATGGATTTTACTGGTGAATGTCCTCTGGGTGGCTTCAATTTCTGTTATTTCTCCTACTTTTTGGGGAGACCAGAGCTGAGAGCAGTACTCCAGTCGTGGTAGGACCAGTGACTTCCACAGTGTTAACATACACCTCTCATTTCTTGTGTGGAAGGTTCTCAGGATCCAGCCTGCTATTTGTTTTGCTGTTGTTGTGGCTTTGGTAATATGCTGAGAAAAAGTGGCGTCACTGCTCATATTTGGTTTATTTTTTATTTGTTTATTTAGTTATATTTGTTATTTTGGTTATTTTTGTTATATTTTAGGGTTGGGTTAGGTTAGGTTAGGTTAATCTAATCTATTCTAATCTAATCTAATCCAATATAATAGTTGTACATTTGAGGGGCGGGGCCAAGATTCTCACGCATGCGCAGATGGTGAGTGATGTCACGTATTAGAGCTACGTACATAGCCTCCTGCTGGGCCAGCTCCGAAGCTCTCTTGCCGTCGCGCTGTAGGTGGGGGGGGGGGTCGCGCAGGAAGAGGAGGCGCCGGATTTGAAGCACTTGGCAAGGCCATTTCGCGTTATATGTTTTCGGCTCGGGTTATAAGAGGTCTAGGTAATTCGGGACCCCCCCCCTCGTGTTGAAGGAGGATCGCGTTGTAGGAGCTCGTGTTATAGGAGGATGGACTGTATATCAAATAGCAAAAATTGATTAATGAAATTAACAAACACATGTGGCAGTCCGGGGATTCGAACCTAGGATGCTCACACCGAAAATCAACACACTTAGCCTATGCATTGCACCACGAATACAAGAAAATTAACGTGAAATAGTATTGTTTTGGTAATTTAATCACTTCCGAAGACTTGATTTAAACTGTAAGCCACACTTTCATCTTTACATACACAATAATATGAACTAAAAATACTGGATTTAGCCTCGTTTGACAGTTTTTTTTGTTCACACGGTCAAAGCCTGAACAGGGTGTCGAACGAAAGCCGAATCCAATATGTCTAGGCTGTATTATTGTATATGCGAGGATAAAATTACGGTTTAGAGTTCAAATGATTTATGTCTTTGGAAGTGATAAAATGGCCTAAACAATGCTATTTCATGTCTGGTTTTTTGTATTCTTTCTCCTATTTATTAGTCTTCAAACCAAATTGGTCAAACTGTTTACAGTATATTATTGTGTATTTGTGGGTAAGATTACGGTTTATAGTTCAAATTACAGTATGTCTTTGGAAGTGATAAAATGGCCTAAACAATGCTATTTCATGTTAATTTTCTTGTATGCCTTCTTATTCATTCAAGTCTTCAAACAAAATTGCTCCGGTTTGACACCCTGTTCAGACTGAGGTGTGTAAGCCTGTATATTCAGTCAAACCTTTAGTGTGTATAGACCTTTACTCATGTCGGCATTAGTTGATTGGGTAAGCATTTTTGCCCCCTAGAATCTAGCCTAAAGAATGTATGCATGTATATACTCAGGCACATACCCCATAACTGAGGGTGGCCGACTCGAGACAGAGCCCGTAGAGAAATAAAATTTAGAGTTCCAGGCACATACCCCATAACTGAGGGTGGCCCGACTCGAGACAGAGCCCGTAGAGAAATAAAATTTAGAGTTCCAGGCACATACCCCATAACTAAGGGTGGCCGACTCGAGACAGCGCCCTCAGAGAAACAATATTTAAAGTTCAAATTCATAGGGTTCGGGACCACTGACACATTCCCTTGCCCCTTTCTCTGTCTCGTGTAGTAGGTGAATTTTTCCAAGGGGAGGATTCCTAGCCTCTCGCAAATGTAATTTGATTTTATCCACTAAAATTTGAATAGTTAACCATATGGTACCTAGGCTATATATCACACTGGCTTATGAATTTTAGGCAAAGGACTAGAAATCTCCTGTACTGTAATTCTTTTTATTGCCTTTGACAGTTATAAATAATTTAAGGAGTAACTTTTAGACCTAGAGAGTAACTTTTAGACCTAGAGAGTGATAGGTAACTTTTAGACATAGAGAAGTTTGAATTTATGTATCAAGTCTCCTGACGGATTGCAGACTAAAGTATCTGAAAACTAATGGTGTTAAACATGAGGGAGAAGGGGATCTTAGAAAAAACGACCCATCTCCCATTAGTTCCTCTACCTAATGTATATGTGCCTCCTTTATTTTTGTAATTCAGGTTGAAACACATCCTCAAGCCCAAGATGAAGGTGTGTGTGTTGGGTGACCAGATGCACCTTGACGAGGCCAAGGAGAACGACCTGCCCTGCATCTGCCAGCTCAACAAGGACAAAAAGCTGGTCAAGAAACTAGGTCAGTCAGTCACTAGATCAGGGTGTCTAAAAAGGAAGAGTAAATTTTGTATATTGTTGTTGTTGTTGTTCCCTAAGCTGCCTGGCCGAACAGCCCCGAGTCCCTGAGGAAGGCCATGGCCACGATCGGGCTTTCCCACAGAGCTCTCATTGAGTGTAGATTGTGTTGTTGGCGTAAGTGGTTGTGTGAAATGCAGTCTTCTATGATGTGTTTAATGGTATGGGGTGCTGTGTTACATCCCGGGCAGGCGTCGACAACGGAGTCATCCAGTCTCTTCTGATAGCTCAGGAGAGCTGGATGGTGTCCGCATCTCAGCCTGGCCAGGTGGACTCTGTCCTCGCGAGGAAGGGAGGATTCGGAAGGATGGATTTCGGGAGGTCGTGCATGCAGCTGCGTGTTGTCTGTGAGTGAGTGGATGGATCGGTGAGAGATATGAGTATGGATGTGCTTCTGGAAGTTGGTTCGGGGTGGGCAGGGAGGGAGAGAGGACAATAATTGTGTGTGATACCGTGTGCTGGGTGTTGTTTTGATATTTCTTGGTGTCTGTGGGTGTGTTGCCATGTAGTTTAGTGGGTGGTCTTGGTTCGTAGAGGCTGCTGCCAGGAATTGAGTGCCTCTCATGTCCAGATGGTCTTTGACTTTGAGGATTTTGGTTTCTTGATGTAGGTGATCTGTGGGTGCAGTAGCTGTGCAGCCTGTAATGATCTTCAGGGCTTTGTTTTGAATAGTCTGTAAGGTCTTATGATGTGTTTCAGCTAGGTTAGAAACCCAGGCTGGGCTTGCGTATTCCATCACTGATCTTATGTATTGTTTATATACTGTGGTGGTAGTTTCTTTGTGGTGTCCAAATTTTGTGTGAGCAAGTGACCTGAGGGCGTTAAGTCTGGGTGTCAGTTTCTTTTTAATGTTTGTGGTGTGCTGTTTGAATGTCATATGAGTATCATATGTTACTCCTAGGATTTTGGGTGTGTGTGTATGTGTTAGGAGTGTGTTGTTTATGGTGAGTTGAGGGATGTATTCGTGTTCTGTCCAACTTGTGAGCAGGGTTGCAGTGGATTTGGCTGGGGCTAGATTAAGTCTGTTTGTAGTGCACCAGCCATGTAGTGTGTTGAGATAGGGTTGAAGGAGATCTGTTGCTCTTTTTGGGTCATGGTGTGTGCATGTGAGTGTTATGTAATCTGCATAGGAGGCTAAGTTTATTTGGGGCGTATTGGGTGTACAGTGGAATCTCGCATCTAACGCATTTTGTTCTAACAAATTTGCATCTAACGACCCTATTGGAGCTCTACCCGATCTCAATCTAACGAACCAAAATCCATATCTAACGGCAATTATTCTGGGTGCCCGGTATCGAATTTACAAATTTCCCGCCAATCCCTAAAAATTTCCCGCCAATTGCTGATGCGTTAAACGCTACCTAGCGTCCCTCTCTCTCCCCTCCCTCCCCGCCACTGTTCAGGTTAGTCCAGTTTGCACGGCGCCATAGTTGACCTGTTCTAAAGTTGTGCTCGTCTCGCTCTAACATTTTGTTCTACCTTCCGAAGTTGTTGGTGTGTTACGCCTTTCATGATGTCAACCCAAGCCTCAGGTACTGGAGAAGGGAGTGGTGAGAATGGAAACATGCATGAAAGGAAGACAAAAGTTCCAGTGAAGAGGGCTACGCGTGTTGGAAAAAAACTGAATAAATATACGGCAGAGGATAAAGCGAAAGTGATTGAACTAATTGACAAAGGCCTAAAGAACTGTGAGATAGTGAAAATAACTGGGTTTCCCGAGGGGATAGTGCGTAACTTTAAGAGACAGAAAACTGAAATTAAAGCCAGCCTAGCTGTTGCAAAGACGTGTTTTAGTGGCAATGCTAATGCATCTCAAAGGGTGCTAACGAACTATTCTTCGTCTACCCGCCTCGGAAGCACTCTGAAGGGTAAAAATAGTGAAAATGGGGACTGTATAAATTTTGGCACCAATTACCATTTTTCCCATTAGTTTATGTATTCATATCTAACGAATCTGGATCTAACGCGATTTTTTCGGCACCTATTCGTTAGATAAGAGATTCCACTGTGATATCGTGCATGTACAGATTGAAGAGTGCGGGCGATAGGACGGATCCTTGTGGGACTCAGTTTGGAAAGTTTCTGATTTTAGATGACTGACCGGTAAAAGATACGTGTGCACATCTGCCTGCTAGGAAGTTGGCCAGCCACCTTTTTGTGTTGTTGTTGTTGTTGTTGTTTTTCCCCAAGCTGCCTGGCCGAACAGCCCCAAGGCCCCGAGCAAGGCCAAGGCTGTAACTGAGCACCCCCACAGAACCCTCCCTGCCGACCACAATAAAGCCTGGGTGACCGAAGCCACTCCATGGCGGGGAGGCGAGGAGGGTGCGGAAACGCCCGGGAAACCAAAGCCCCACCCAGGGCCCTGTGCCCCTCAGCAATTATGAAGAGAAAGTTGAGGGGCAAAGGAAAGATGTGACGCTTTGGCTTCCAATCTTGGTAGATTAGGAGGTCAATCCACGCAAGAGACGCCGTCACTTGAGATCTAGAAAATATATAAGTAAAAGGAACAGTCAGAGTAAGCTATGGGTATGGCAGAGATCGCTCAGTTCTCACTCTGATAGACCAGCCCATCACCACATGACTAGAACCCAATCCTCTCAGCATCAGCTAGGAAAGGCCCTAGAAAGCCACCTTTGGCGGGGGGGATAGCTCCCCTATTTCAACCCTTTTCGGGGTTGGGCACCCGCCCTGTTGTGTTGTTGTGCATGTTTGTGTTGTAGATTTTGTTTGTTAGGTTGTGGCGGGGGATGGCATCGAAGGCTTTACTAATGTCGAGTGTGGCTAATAGTGATCTGTGTGGTGGTCTAGCTGAGTTGATGCCGTCCAAAGCTCTTTGTGTAAGGTCTGTGAGAAGAGTGTTTGTGGAGTGCAGTGGCCTAAAGCTATGTTGTGTTGGAGCTAGGGGTAGGTCGGGTGTAATTAGTTGTAATACTAGGCGTCCATGACTTTGGGGGGGGGGAGCAAAGGAGTGTGATGGGGCGGTGCGAGGAGGGTAGCGTGGGGTCTTTGTTGGGTTTGGGGAATGTGGTGATGATGCCATGCTTCCAAATGTCTGGTATTGTGTTGTGTGAATAACTGTAGTTTGATATGTTAGTGAGTGCTTGTATGCCTTGTGGTCCCAGGTGTCTGAGGTGTATGTTGCTTATGTTGTCTAGGCCACAAGCGGGTGAGTGCTTGAGATTGTTGATGATATGCTTTGTCTGGTGATTGGTGAAGGGTGTATAGTCAGAGTCTGTGGGGAATTGTCTCTTACGTCGGATGACACGTCGGTCGTCTTTGTGAGGTTTTAGGTGGCTGACATGTGAGAAGTGATTGGAGAGTGTTTGCTTGTTGTTTACATGGAGTAGAGTCTGTTGTTGTGATTGCAGCATGTGATTGTGTTGTGTTGCTGTTGGAAAGTGTGATGCTGTTTAGTGTTTTGTAGAGTTTTTTGGAGTTTGTTTTGTGGTCAAGTGTTTGTAGGAAGTTATTCCAATTTATTTTTTGTTGTTCTTGTATTTTGTTGTTAGTTTGGGTGTTGAGTGCTTGGATTTGTTGTGTGATGTCTTGTGTGTGGGGTGCTGGGGAGTGTTTCAGTATGTCGCGTTGTCTGATGAGGTTTTGAATTTCTGGTGTGAAGTTGGGGTTGTGTCTTTTTCTGTTACCTCTTGGAATGTGTTTCTTGTCAGTGTTTTGGATAGTTTTATTGAGTATGTGTACAGCATTGTTGATGTTAGTGATGGGTGTACTGTTTAGAGTTGTGAAGTGTTGTTCTGTCTCATTTGTGAATGCTTCCCAGTTAGCTCTTTTATAATTGGTGTATTAATTAAAATGTAAAACTTGCAAACTAAACAAACCAAAATTGGGACAAGGACAATATAAAGTCAAATTAAATTATCAAAATCGCTATGTGGAAAAAACGCTTACTAAAATGAAAATTATTAAATAAAAGAACACAATCCACCACATAGGGTGTAAGCAAGTTAATCTGTTTCCCAAGCAAACTAATCGCACATATAACAACGCACTATCGTCACGTTAAAGGAAGTAGTCAAGTTTGGGAAGTCCGGGACGTTCTGGCAAATTTTACTAAACTCTGCATGAATAAAGAAACTACATGTTAAATGTCAAAATATTATTTAAAATCAAATTTGCAACATGACAAGACATTAACAATAGTACAAAATACAATATTGATAAGATATCTATACTATTACAAAATAATATATAAAATACAGTACAGCACTCACTAACGATAGTGCTATCGGGTAGGTACCTGTAAGCATAGCATGCCTCAAGTGACCCCTATCAATAACTACCCTACAAATAACCTATATTTATAGCACAAATAAACTAAGGAAATCGCAAAAGTAAGCAATTGATACTATCGACAATGAATATATATAATATAAAGACAAATAATTGCAAAATATGAAGTAACAACAGATTTAAACAAAGAGTACTCTTTTAACAAGAACAATAAATTTAAAAAATCATCAATATTAATAAAAAGATAAACAATAAATACAGACAAAAAGTAAGCATATACTTTAAGTATGCACTGTTAATTAACAATCTCTATATTTATATCAAGAAAATTTTCAACTTTATAATTTACGTTACATTGTGTGAGGGGAATAGAATTAGGGTAAATAAGTTTAGCAACTTGATTAAAATTTAACAAATTGCAAACAAGAATATCATCAATATATCTACTATTATTACTTAACAGTTTAGCAAGTGCTAATTTTTCTGGAATTTTATTTTTCTTGCTACTGTCAACTAAGTCTTTTATATATTAAATTCTAAAGCAAGCAAGAATAAGTCTGCAATTAAAGGGCTAGCATTTCCACCCATAGGAATTCCTAATATTTGTTTGAAAATGTACGGCCCGAATCTAACATAAGTATTGAAAAGGAGGAATTTAAGGGCATCTTTAAGTTTAGTTCTATCAAAATATACAGAACTAGTGGGAGTAGAGTTAAGTGATGCATTATTAAAATATGTATAAACATTTATGAAATAATTATGTGTGTTTGTGGCTAGCTGGGGTGAGTCTGGTTTTGGTGGTGATAATGATCGGGAGGTGGTCAGAGCCTAAGGTTCTGACCACCCTCCAGGATGTGGTGGGGGCGAGTTCTGGGGGAGCAAAAGGTGATGTCTGGAGATAATGGGTTATAGAGGGCTTGGTGAGGAATATGGGTATGTTGATGGATGTCGTCAAGGATGATGAGGTTATCAGTTTGGTTTTGTAGTACCAGCCCTCTGTCTGTGTCGGGGTTGTCGACAAACCAGGCTGACGTCTTGGCGTTGAAGTCACCACCCAGGATGATGTGTGGGGTGTTTGTGATGTGTTGTAAGTGTGGTCTGTATTCATTTGGTACTGTAGGGGATGTTTGGGGAGGGATGTATGTGTTTATGATGGTTATGTTGGAGTTGTTGTTGTTGTTGTTGTTCCCCAAGCTGCCTGGCCGAACAGCCCCAAGGCCCCGAGCAATTCCAAGGCCATAACCGAGTGCCCCTACAGAACCCTCCCCGCCAACCACAATAAAGCCTGGGTGACCGAAGCCACTCCATGGCGGGGGGCTGAGGAGGGTGCGGAAACGCCCGGGAAACCAAAGCCCCACCCAGGGCCCTGTGCCCCTCAGCAATTATGAAGAGAAAGTTGAGGGGCAAGGGAAAAATGTGACGCTTTGGCTTCCAATCTTGGTAGATTGGGAGGTCAATCCACGGAAGAGACGCAGTCACTCGAGATCTAGAAAATATATAAGTTGAAGGAAAAGTCAGAGTAAGCTATGGGTATGGCAGAGATTGCTCCGCTCTCACTCTGATAGACCAGCCCATCACCACAGGACTAGAACCCAATCCTCTCAGCATCAGCTAGGAAAGGCCCTAGAAAGCCGCCTTTGGCGGGGGGATAGCTCCCCTATTTCAACCCCTTTCGGGGTTGGGCACCTGCCAGTGCGTATTTTAATTGATTGTATTTCTGTTGTGTTATCATTTGTGGGGAGGAGGGATTTGGTTTGTACACTGGTAACTATGTATGATATTTCTTTGTGTACCAGGGTGATGAGTCCACCGCCTCCGCCGACAGCCCGGTCTTGTCTGATGGTGGTGAAATCATGAAATGTGGGTGTTTTTTGTGTTGTGCGGAGTTTTGTTTCTTGTAAGATGGCAATGTGTATGTTGTGTTGTTTGATGAAGTGTGAGAGTTTGTGTTTCTTTGTGTTGATGCCATCTATGTTCAATTGGAGAATGTTAATGTTATGTGCACGATGTATGTTGGGTGCTGCTGCACGAGGATGGGCTGGGGGTTGGGATGGGTGAGGTCGGATTGGGGAGCAGGAGATGGGGGTGGGAATGGATTAGGATGGGGTGTGGTGTGTTGAGTTGAGGATGTGGATGGTATGGGAAGGTTAGGTGGGTTAGGGAGGAGAGGTGGATGGGTTTTAGGGGGGGGAGTGGATGATATGGGAAGGTTAGGTGGGTTGGGGAGGAGAGGTGGACGGGTTTTAGGCGAGGGATTTGACTGGGAGAGGGACAGGTCCAGGTGTTCGTGTAGTGTTTCTTGGAGGCAAGTGTTGTGCAGGTGAAGTGGGTCCAGTTCCTGCATGAATTGCAGAGAACTGAACCCTTAGTGTGGCGACTCGAAGTGATAGGTTTTGAGCAAGTTGGACATATGTATGTATAGGTGGGTCCTGGGTTGTTCTCAAGGTCTCCGGCTAGAAGAAGTCTTCGAGAAATGACAGCCGGAGAGTCATTTCTCGGTGTAGGAAAAACTGTGATGTGTGTGTGTGGTGTGACAGGTGTGGAAATTCCCGGCGCGACCGAAGCCGCTCCAAGGACCCGAAGTAGAATTTAGAAGTAAAGTTGTACTGTGTAATGTACATTTGTTTAAATCTGTAGTGAACCCAAACAAGATACAGGTAATACAATAGTAAGAGTAAAGTTGACGGACTTACTCTAGGCTGTACGCATGATTTAATATACTGTACCAAGGGAACTGACTTTGTGGCTGACGTATCAATAGAGCCATAGAGCAAGGGTAGATATTGCATTGGCTGATGAGCTGAGTTAGTTGCATCATTGCATGAAGGTTAGCCCATGCCAGCAGTTACTCTCATGATTACGGTCTTCATAGCATAATGGTTAGTGCAGCAAATTTTAGTTTACAGTACAGTAATTGATTTCATTAATTAGGTTTATTTGTAAGTTAATTGCCGGCAGTTCCTGTCATTAATATCGTTCGTGGCCACCCCTTCGGGGATCACAGCGTCAGGCAATAGATAGATAGATAGATCCTGTCATTAATATAACTACAGTACCAAGGTTCTCATGTACAGGTCTCCCTCGATTTACGATTAAGTTACGTTCCTGAAAACCCGATCTTAAATAGAAAAATCGTATAACGAACCCTAAAATTAATGGGGTAAATGGGGATGCATTTTTGGACCAGCCAAAACCCAAACCCATATTCCTAAAAACTTATAATAATATCGTAAATTGGGGCATCGGATAAAGGGGGGGTAGACATGTACAGTACTGTTTATGTGTCCAGGGCAGATATGATTAGGATAAAAAAAAATCTGTGTAATACTGTACGTTACATGCTGTATATTTGCATGGTCGTTAACACGTCTGGCTGCTGATCGAAGGTTCGGCAGTTCGATCCCACACTGTGCCATTGGTAAACGGCAAAAGTTTGGGCAGCTCAGTCTAGCGATTCTTGGTAATCTGAATAAACATGTCTAATAATAGCCTGAAAACAGAAAAGAAATACATAATCGGATCTTGAAAGGGGTGATGTAATTGATTTCAACTTCACCAGATTATTATGATTTAAATATAATTATTTCTGTCCTGTCTTGAATCTGCTTTACTAATCTGACCATTTAATAATAATAATAATAATAAGCATGTTACTTATTTCTCATAAGCGCCAATTTTTCCGAAGAATTCACTATCACTCGGAAAGAGAAAGAAAAAAAGAAAAAAATCAATGCATCAAAAGAAGGCTTATATACAACACTATCTATCTATCTATCTATATGCTCAGGCCCAATCCCCATTTTGGGGGTAGCCGACTCAAGACAGAGCAAGAACAGGGAAAACACAAAAACAACATAAAACAAAAAATAAACACAGATAAAAAACACAAACTCTCACACATCCAGGTCACCCAGGAGAAGACCCAGAGACCAGGGTTACCAAGGTCGCTCCAGCACTCCCCCGGCCCCTGACCACCCGGAGAGGTTCCGATCTCGGCAGGCAGACATGCAGCGGAGCCAAAGCCACAAGCCCTCCCACCACACTTCCAGGCACACCCTTCATATTAATCGTCTCCCCGGGCCAGGCGCCTGATGGACTATTATCTAGTCCAACTTGCGCCCGACCCCTTACTCCAAATGACCATGTGTTCACTCAACTATTCACAAGCATTCTCCATTCACTCCTGTCCACCACCACTTCCCCTGCCTGATCTATAGTCATTCCTCTATCATCCAAAGCCTTTCTTACACAGTCTCTCCATCTCAATGGGGGTCTTCCTGCCCTTCTATCTCCCCTTGTACCTGACTCACATATTCTCTTTGTAAGCCTTTCATCTCCCATTCGTTCAACATGACCATACCAGCTCAGCACCCTTCTGTCCACTCTGGCTGACAAATGTTCCTGCTGCCCCACTCTCCTACGTATCTCTTCATTCCTCAATCTGTCTCTACGAGTAACTCCACACATACTCCTCAAGCAGCTCATCTCCATCACATCCAGCCCTCTTTTCTCCTTTTTCTTCAGAGCCCATGTCTCAGCCCCATACATCACTGTTGGCACAACAATTCCTTGATACAGTGCACTTTTTACTTTCACTCCGAGATTTCTCGTCTTCCACATACTTCCCATTGCTCCGAAAACCTTCCTTCCTTCACACACTCTCTGTTTTACCTCCACTTCCATACCTCCACTCCTGCTTATTGTTCCTCCTAGATATTTAAAACACTCTACTTGTTCCAATATTTCCCCATCCAGCCTTACATCTAGATTCACCCTATGCTCTCCCCTATTACACACCATTACTTTACTTTTATTGACGTTCACCTTCAGTTTCCTCCTTCCACAAACCACACCAAACTCTTTGACTACCCGCTGCAGTTTCTCATCAGAATCCGCCACCAATGCTGTGTCATCAGCGAACAGCAACTGATTCAACTCCCAATCTCTACCATTCTTTCCTACTAAACCCAATCCTCTTCCCATAGTTCTCCTTTTCACCTCCCTCACCACACCATCCATAAACATATTAAACAGCCATGGTGACATTACACAACCCTGTCGCAAACCTACCTTTACCTCAAACCATTCACTCAACTCACCATTTCCTACTCTCACACATGCTCTGCTCCCTTCATAAAAACTCTTAACTGCTTCTAACAAATTTCCTCCTATTTCATAACTCCTTAACACCTTCCACATTGCTTCACGGTCCACACGATCATACGCTTTTTCCAAGTCCATAAAAGCCCAAAATATCTCCTTATGCTTCTCTAAATACTTCTCGCATAACTGTCTTACTGCAAACATCTGATCCACGCACCCTCTTCCCCTCCTAAAACCGCACTGTTCTTCTCCTATTGCAACTTCCGTACACTTTATTATCCTCTCTATCAACACCCTGCCATACAGCTTTCCAACCACTGACAATAAACTAATACCTCTATAACTTGAACACTCCTGCCGATCTCCCTTCCCCTTGTACAACGGCACAATACATGCACTCTTCCAGTCTATTGGTACCATTGACACAGCAAAGCACACATTGCTTAATATAACTACAGTACCAAGATTCTCATGTACAGGTCTCCCTCGATTTACGATTAAGTTACGTTCCTGAAAACCCGATCTTAATAGAAAAATCGTATAACGAACCCTAAAACAATATACAACATACATTTAACAATCACTAGCAGTGGCAAAATAGCCTAAACTCTATAGCCATCTGCCATGACACCTCTCTCAAGATCATAGCTTCTCTCAAAGAGAAAAGTCTTAAGTTGTCTCTTGAAGCATTCAACAGAACTCCGTTGTCTCATGGACAGCGGCAACCTGTTATACAACCTCGGAGCCATGTAGGAGAATGACCTCTCAAAGAAAGAAGACTGCTGGAAAGCCCTTGGTTCATCAAGACGAAAAGGGTCATTGTCATGACGCACAACTACACCATGGTGTGCCGGTGGGCGCCTGAGCAGCTCCGCAAGGTACCTAGGCTCACCAAATTTGAGAACCTTAAAAGTCACCAAACACAACTTAAATTCTATTCTTGCTCTTACTGGCAGCCAGTGCAGTTCTATGTGAAGAGATGTAGTAGGAGTTCTAGGTGGAACACCAAAAATGAGTCTTGCGGCCCTGTTAAGAACAGACTGAACTTTCTTTAAAATATAATTTGGAGGACCCACCAACAGGGCATTGCAATAATCAACATGAGAGAAGACCAATGAGTGAACCAACGTCAGGAGGCAACGTCTGGTTATAAACGGCTTCACCAAATAGAGATTTCTGGTGTGCAAGTAACAACTTTTAACTATCTGGTTTACATGCTCTTTGAAATCTAATCGGGAGTTCACATATACACCCAGATTTCGAACAGAGTTGGCCGGTCGCAGCTGAGATCCACCCACATTGATGGAGAGGGCACCTACTATATCATCAGCTCTTCTATTTCCTCGGATGATGAGAATATCAGTTTTACCATCATTTAGTTTAAGTTTTCTCGCTCTCATCCACTTCTTGATATCAGACATCAACAATTCCATCTTACTCCGTATATCAACTATATTTGTGATTCTCACATAAATCTGGGTGTCATCTGCATAAAAGTGAAAGGTGACATTATGTGCACGAAGCAGAAGAGACAAACTACTGATATAAATTATAAATAGGATAGGACCTAAAACTGATCCCTGCGGAACACCATACTGCAGGGGTGTCGAGTCCGAGACCATTTGATTTACCATCACACTGGGATCTACCTGACAAGTACGACCCAAGAAGCAAGAGAGCGGAGTCACGCACACCACAATCATAAAGATCACTCGATAACAACTCGTGATCCACTGTGTCAAAGGCCGCAGAGAGATCAAGCAAGACCAATAGTGAGGCCACACCATTGCAAATGTTCTCAACTAGATCATTATGTACTCTAATCAATGCTGTTTCAGTTGAATGATGCTGTCGGTAAGCAGACTGAAAAATTGGGATAGTTTCATTCTGCTGAAGTAGTGGTTGTAATTGGTCAAGTATTGCACGCTCTAATATCTTTGATATGAAGGACAGGTTGGAGACAGGACGATAGTTCAACATGTTCTCAACATCAAGTCCAGGTTTCTTTAGAGTAGGTCGGAGTAGTGCATGCTTTTCAGAATGTGGGAAGCTACCTTCAGAGAAGCACTTATTAATTATTTTGGAAATAAACTCAACTGTGTGATCATAGACTCTTGGTAGCTTGGAAACATTTATGGGATCCAACGGGCAAAATGTTTTATTGAGGTTTCTTATGTAGGACGAGATCATGTCCACCTCTACTGAGTGAAAGGATGAGAGGACATTATTAGGAATGTGTTGGGGTTGGAGTACAACTGAAAGTTCTTCACCAACAGAAGCATCATCCAGTTCCTGTCTTATGAGAGTTATCTTGCCAGCAAAAAATGCCACAAAGTTGGCAGCCAACTCGGCATCGGGTACAGAAGGTCTTAAGCTGACTCTTGTTTTTCCAAGTAAACTGTTTACAATTGAAGCCAACCTCCTCTGGTCGTTACCACACGAGTCAACTTTTCCCTGATAATACACTTTCTTTTCATCTTTTATTGTGTGGACCACGGCTCTTCTGGCTGACAGATATTGCAACCATGTAGAGTCTGTTTTATTTTTCCGCCATTCACGTTCAGCTCTTCTAGAATAATAGAATAATTTAGAATAATAAACTTTTATGCATTATTAGCGCTTCATATGATTAAAATACTGCACTTGCAACTTGGATGGGATGAGATCAAATGTATCTACCGATGATTTTGTATATACAGTACTGTATAATTTATTATGAGGAAGTGAACCCATGTAATATATGTACAGTATATTTTTTCTAACAAATAATCTTTATAACTTTTCCTAACAAATAACCTATTCTCGATAGTAGATCTCAATAATCTGATTGCTAATGGATAAGAAATCAATCTATAATCTATATTTTATTAATTTCACCACAACACCAAACACCCCCAATGAAATTAATTAAAGTATATATGATCCAATATATGATCCTAATTTGTCAAGATTGCATTAATTTTCATAGTTTTTAGATAGTATCCTTTGATATTTTATATTTATTGCATTAATTGTTGATACTATACAGTATTAATAGTATACAGTACCTTGATAGTTTATATTTATACTGTATTGGGATTGTAATTGTTTGTATAGGGTAAGACGGGGTAATTATGAAAATCGCGTATTTTGACAAATAGAAACTGCCACAAATGGAATTTTCTAATTTTTAATTTTTTACATTCAGCCTTTCTGCTATAGATGCCCAAAAAACGAAAACAAAATCTAATGTTTTGGTAATGCTGCCGAATTTTTGAAAAAAGTCACTCTCGCGGCGAAATTACCCCGCCCGGCGGGGTAATTTCCCCGCGACCTATTTTACACATCATCTAGCTAGTAAACTAGATAACATTATATGATTAATGGCCAGACAAAACACTAGCGCGCAGGTAAAAGCAATGAAAACATTCACAAACCCAAACTGACACTAAACATGCCAATAGAAAAACGTTGCACGCACACACACAACTGAACAGGGCGGGCAGAGATGCAGGTGTGTCACATGTGTAGGCCTAGGCGCCACTGTGTCTATTGCGGGTGTGGACGTGTCTAGTGCTGGTGTGGAGTTGTGGACATGTAGTACGGGTGTGGATGTGTCTAGTGCGGTTGTGGACGTATTTATTAGGCCTACGGGTGTGGAAGTATTTAGTGCGGGTGTGGACGTGTCTCGTGTGGGTGTGGCGTGTAAGTTGCTAGTACAAAGTACCAGGCAGCAGCTGACGGCTACTGCCAACACTGTGTCACACGCAAACATACAAACAAACATACACACATACAAACCACCCACAAACACCCCGACCATACCGTCAGACGCGCCGCTAGCCCCGGCTCCAGGCCCCACGAAACTGCAACAAAACCTAAGCCAAACTAGATCTACAACCTAAGCCAAACTAGCTATACAACCTAAACCAAACTTGCTCTACAACCTAAACCAAAACTGCTCTAAAACCTAAGCCAAACTGCAGCCGAATCCATGCAATAGTTTCGGAGATATCAGCGTTTGAATGCAAATTATTAGCGCCACAGCGAAATTACCCCGTCTTACCCTAGCCTAATAGTAAGTATATATTTTGATCGCCTTGAAGTTTATATATATTATTATGTAAAGCTTGCAAAATAAACAAACCAAAACAGGAACGACAAAATACAAAGACAAAAGAACTAATCAAAATATATAATTGTATTGAATTTTTTGTAATGGTGTTTATTTTGTACCTCAGGTGAGTGCAGAAAATAGCAGCATCTGTAAGAGTGCTTCACCAAGCCCTGGTGAGGGAGGAGGAGGGGGGTAGGGGAGAGACTCAACCCCCACCTTAAATCAGACTTCCCCTCCACCAACGCTACCCCCACCAGGAGTGAAGGAGTGTGTGTCGCTCATCGGGCATCCGGATCTCTCACCAGGCCCCATGCGTGTCTTCCCACCCCTCTCGCCGATGAACCCTGGGTCTGTGTCTCAGGGGGGCTCGCAGGGGTCTGTGTCGGCCTCCCAAGTCCCTGCGTCTCTCTTCCAAGACTCTCCGGGTGTCCCTCAGGTACCCTCGTCTTTGTACCAGGGCTCTCCATCTCATTCCCAGGGCTCAAATTCTGCCTCTCAGGTCCCCTCGTCCCTCTCCCAGGCAGAGATCTTCCCCTGTGATGGTGATGAGTGGAGGGAAGCCAGGGAGGCAGGGGGCACTGAACTAGACCTCAGCTCCCCGCGATCACAGGACGAGACCGAGACTTTTTTCACCGCGTAGCCCCCCTTTATGCGCCGGCTCTCGGAGTACGACGTCTTCGAACCCCAAGCCAACGGGAATGTCGAGCAGAGCGGTGGCAAGGCGCGAGATGGTCCCCGGGGTAGTTTAGGGTCAGCGGATTTTAGCCCCATTAGGAAAGGACGGCTCAAGGGCAATGTAGAAACTGTTTGAGGTTAATAGACGATTAGATAAATATGTGGCCAAATATTTTCATCCGTTCTTATAATGCAAAATTGATATTATTCCAACAGCAGGTAGATTTTTTTTAGTATGCACTGAGGGCTAGACTTACTCATCTTGGAAGGGGAGGTAATTTAGGCGGGTATCACACAAGAGCTTTTATAGTCAACATTCGATGATCAACAATTTTCTGGCAACATTTCTTGAATAATTTACACTGGTATCGGAAACTAGACTGGTGGTAGATGAATTAGGTAACCATAATATTAAAATGTTAAACTTGCAAACTAAACAAACCAAAACTTGGACAAAGACAATATAGAGGCAATATAACTAATCAAAATCGCTATGTGGAAACAACGCTTACTAAGAACACAATCAATTATATTTTAAATGTTTACCTCAGAAGCTGCCTGACCAGTGTTGAGGATAAATGTTGAGGGAAAAAGCGCTCGTGTGATACCGGCTTTACAGATTGTTTGAGGTTAACAATCACCTAGACATACATTTGTGGCCAAATTTAACCCTTCAGCACGATAACTTCTTTTTACCTTTGATTCTGGTTACAATTAGACAATTTTATGGAGTTTAACCCCTCCAACCCGGATGGGCTCTTGAACGCCCATAACAACCTCGGCCCGCGCAACCCGGAAGGGCTCTTGAACGCCCATTGCTTGCATGCGTGCTTTCGAATGCCGCGCGTACATTTTCGGTATCGTGGGACGGTAGGTGGCGCCACCAGGCGTAAACTCCGCCACAGCAACAGTATCTACCCCGACGCCATCATGGACAGTACGCCAAATAGTGATTCCGCTGTGTCTGATACCGTGCTTCCTACGACGCCCTTGCTTGTTCGTCGCGCCTTACCCCGACGCCATCGCCTAAATGTGTTATCTCCCGGAGGTATTGAGACGACATTGAGACTTTATGAGCGAGCTGATGCCAAGCATAATGTTGATGATGAAGTCAGTGACGACTCCAGTAATTATAAGTCGAGTGATTATGGCCATGAGAGTGATAAAGAAGAGCAATTCCTGGGATTTGCGAGAGAACATGACAGTGATGAGAGTGATGAAGGTGATGTACCAGTTGTTGAGGAAGCTGGTTTACCTAAAGACAGTGAACTTGAGGGAGAGTTCAAGGTCACTCACCAAATTTTGCTTAAGTGACACGACGCCAAGCCCTTCCCCAGGTAAATCGCCTTTCAAGCTACATTTGTATAAGCAGAAAATACTTGAGAAGGCGGCCGCGGCAGCTAGGGAACAAGCAAAACTACTTGGTGAGGATGAGGCTGTGAGTGAGGGTCAGCGTGGTGACCCTTCTCGTCCGCCATTGTCTCCCTTATCTACCCACGCCACCCAAGATGACCCGGATGCCCCGCATTCTTCCCCACCACCCCCACCATTGCCAAGGGTTGAGGACCCCACACTTTCGGCCTATTTGCCTCCTAGGTCCCCCGACAGGAGACATACTGCTGCCGAAAAGGGGAAAGGTAGGAAATATACCAAGAAAATTAAGAAAAGTAAGAGAGTTTTGTTCGAGGCTTCCGCGGCGTCCACCCCGGCCGGCCCCAGCCATACGTCCCCGCAACTTTCCCCACGGTCCTCCCCACCTCTCCCGCCTTCAACATGTCTTCCTGAAGAAGTCTTTGAGCTCGCATCACCAATACCTGGCCCTAGTGACAGTGAAACATTGCTTTCTGTCACTCGTCGCAGGCCAAGGAGCCCGGGACCTCGGGGGGACACAGCCTCACCTGCCACTCCTTCCCCACCTCGCCCACCCGCACGCCGCCCACGCATCACTGGTTCCCCGCCAGATTATGTGGGGGCCACTGATGATGAAGGGCACCTCTCTCAAGACTCTGGCCATGATTACATAGGTCCACCGTCAGGGCAAGATGACCACTCTGACGATGACTATATGGACATCGACGACCCTCGACCCATCCGCTTGGCCCGGCGTCGTGCTGCCCACCGCCCTGGCCGCCGCCCTCGCCGCCCTGGATTTCTCGCCTCCCGAGTTGGCCGTGGGCGTGCTGGGCCACCAGCTGGAGCTCCTCGTCAGCGTAGACAAGACCCATTCTACGTTTTTCAGTGGCAAGACGTAGTTGATGAGGATGCATACAACCCTGATGTGCCAGCTTTTGATGAGGTACTGGAGGGTTCAGGCGTTACCCCCAATTTTCCTGCAGGCCCCAATGCTCCACCACACGAACTGTTTGAGGCCTTCTTTGATGAGGAGGTGGTAGGCTATGTTGTCAAAGAGACAAATAAGCAGCACCAATTCCAGGTCCACTTTTTGGGAAAGGTGACCAAGGGCCACATGAGGCAGTGGACCCCAGTGACTCATAAAGAGTTCATGGTGTTCCTGGCACTCACCATGCTAATGCCTCATGTCAAGAAGCATAGGTTGCCTGACTATTGGATCACCAATGATCTGATATCCACCCCTGCCTTCGGGAAATATATGTCTCGCGACCGGTACCTTGATATCCTCGCAGCGCTCCATCTTGTCACCAACCTTGACGTCCACCTCCCAGACAAGCTGTGGAAGATTAGGACGTTGTATGAGATGATGCGAGAACGCTTCACCTCCTACTTCAAGCCCTTCCGCAAGGTCGTCATTGACGAGTCTCTTGTGCTGTTCCGGGGAAAACTCAGCTTCCGGCAGTACATCCCCTCAAAAAGACATCGCTTTGGCATAAAATTCTTTGTGCTGTGCGACTGCCAAACTGGCTATGTCCTGGACTTCCTGGTCTACAGCGGGAAGGAAGGGGACTTGCTTGTGGACCCCCTCATTGGCTTTGGCGGAGCAGTGGTGCAAGCCATGATGGACCGCTACTTTCATAAGAATCACGTCCTCTACACGGACAATTATTACACGTCCCCCACTCTCTCACAGTACCTGCATGAGCGCAAGACGGGGACTGTAGGCACAGTACGAGGGAAAAGGAAGGGCATGCCACCTTTCCCTCCAAAGACCAAAAAGGTGATGTGTTCAAGAAGAAGTCGGGGCCCATTCTGGCTATCCACTGGCACGACCAGCGGAAGGTCAACCTCCTGACCACCATCCACAAGGGGGAAATGGTGGAGACTGGCAAGGTGGATCGCCGCACCCAGGCCAGGGTGACCAAGCCCGATGCTGTCCTGGACTACAACATCAACATGAGGCTGGTGGACAAGTCCGACATGCAGATAGGCTTCATTGACTGCCTGCGTACCTCGTGCAGATGGTACAAAAAGTTCTTTCTGCATATGGTGGACATGTCAGTTCTGAATGCCTACAACATATACAAGCTTCGGAATGTGAACACACCCATGAAGTTCAATAGCCTGCGGAGGTTCCAAAAGCAGGTGTTGACGGAGCTCCTGGAGAAGTATGCTATGCCACAGAGGGCAGTGGCACATCCTGGGCCCGCCGTTATTGACCGCTTGCAGTCTGCTCAATACTTGACTAGGCACAGGCTTGGTTCCCTGCCTCAGAATGAATCCGGAAGAACACAGCAGAAGCGGTGCCATGTCTGCTACAACAGCAGGGTGAAGCCGAGGTCAGGTAAAAAGTCAACCCTGGAGTGTGTGGAGTGCAAGGTGGCACTCTGTTAGATTGCTTCTTTGATTACCACTCCAAGCTGGAGTTCTAATAATCATAGTGAAATTGCCAAATAAAATGACAATATGTACACTATAATTATATATAGGCAAAAAGTGGAAGAAAACCAATGTATTGTAATACAAAAGTCATGTATTATGAGAACATTGATACAAATACAATTACACCATAATAATATGTGAAAGTGACACATATGTATATACCAAGTGACATTCATATGATTAGAACCTATAGAAATATATAAATCAGTGAAAAAAGACACAATAAATTGTATATAAAACGTTTACAAATCATATAACTAAGTGAAAGTGACACAAGACCTAATATTTGATGGCCAAAGTATAATAAACACCTGTGATAACGAATAATCAGTGCCTAATACAACAATAACCTACCTCAATTACTAATAAAATGTACGGTATCGAGTGAAAATGAGCATTATCAGTGACAGTGACACTCTCTAAAGCATATTTGTCAAAGTGAAAGTGACACAAGACCTAATATTTGATGGCCAAAGTATAATAAACACCTGTGATAACGAATAATCAGTGCCTAATACAACAATAACCTACCTCAATTACTAATAAAATGTACGGTATCGAGTGAAAATGAGCATTATCAGTGACAGTGACACTCTCTAAAGCATATTTGTCAAAGTGAAAGTGACACAAGACCTAATATTTGATGGCTAAAGTATAATAAACACCTGTGATAACGAATAATCAGTGCCTAATACAACAATAACCTACCTCAATTACTAATAAAATGTACGGTATCGAGTGAAAATGAGCATTATCAGTGACAGTGACACTCTCTAAAGCATATTTGTCAAAGTGAAAGTGACACAAGACCTAATATTTGATGGCCAAAGTATAATAAACACCTGTGATAACGAATAATCAGTGCCTAATACAACAATAAGCTACCTCAATTACTAATAAAATGTATGGTATCGAGTGAAAATTAGCAATATCAGTGACAGTGATACCCTAATAAACATATTTTATATAATTGGCCTCAAAATAACTAGAAAATATCAAATAAACATCACATTCTCAATATCAAACACTAAAATCGTCTAAGGGAGATAAATACTTTGGCGCGGCGAGCGGCTAGGTGCGTCGTAGCCATGGCCGAGGCGACGCGTCCGAACGCGGGAAGAATTTGCCGCCGAAAAGCACTCGTCTTCCCGCGCTCACCATTATGCAACCAGAGGGGCTAGAGACCTCTACTCAACGCCATTCGACAGAGGAAGGTTTGTGGAACATTATTCTTTTTTATTCACAACATTACATGACATATTCATTGACTTACAGAGTAGTTAACATAGGCCAAAGATCGTCAAAACACCCGGTACCGGAGCACAGTCGTAAGCTATAGCCCCCGGGGCTGGAGGGTTAAGAAGGACCTATATTATGCAGAGCGTTATAATGTAAAACTTGCAAAATAAACAAACCAAAACTTTGACAAACCAGTAAAAAGACAAAACTACTAATCATTATTGAGATCGTATTTACCCCCTCAAGTCCTAGAGGTAGATTATAAGCTAAAGAATATCGTCTGATGGTAACCAGAATATGATGAATGTTACGGCATCGTGTTGAAGGAGCTAATACGATCATCCTATTTCTACCATGCAAAGTTAACATGTTATGTTAGCAGTAGGTCTTTAGTATTTTCTGATGGTCGGAAATTGTCAGCGATAGATGGGGGTTGAAAAGCAGTGTAGAGACAATCTGAGGTTACAAAGGAGTACAAAGGAAATCAAGCAACAACAGGTCTAGTGACCCTTCTAGGTTGCTTGTCCTCCAAAACACTGAGGATCAAGTGTCCAAACAGTGGTTTAGAGTGGGTAAGGGAACATTGGAAAGGGAACTACTGCCCTGCCACTAACGTGGCAGGACTAGGAAGTTAGTAGGGGACATATGGGTTAGTAACTGAGGGGAGGATAAAGTTATTCATTTACAAACGCAGTCAGTCGCGGGTTTGATGCGAGATATTTGTCTAGGCGGAATTTAAATGAATCAACGGTGCTGCAGTCTATAACGTCTCGGGGAAGCCCATTCCACAAGTTGACAACTCGATTGAAGAAGAAATTCTTAGATTCGTGCGAGTTAAAAGATTTACCAATAATTTTGCAACCGTTTCCCCGCGTGTAATTAGATTGGTCGATAGTGAAGTACTTACAGTTCATATTGTCGATGCCTTTGATGATTTTGAACACTTGAATTAAGTCGCCTCTTAATCTGCGCTGGGTTAAAGGAAATAGATTTAATTCTCTAAGACGCTCTTCGTATGGTTTGTTCTTTAGGCTAGGTATCATTTTGGTAACTCTACGTTGAACTCGTTCTAGCTTTTATATCTTTTTGGTAATAAGGGCACCAGGATTGAACGCAGTATTCCAGAAGAGGGCGGACTAAGGAATTGTAAAGGGTTAGGATAACTTCTTTGGATTTATGCTCAAATGACCTGCCTATAAAGCCAATTATTTTGTTTGCCTTCTAACAACTTCTGAACATTGTTGACTCGGTTTTAGGTTACTCGATATTGTTACTCCCAGATCAGTTTCTCTTACATTTAAGCTGAGTGCCATTCATCGAATAGTTTGCTTTCTCATTTAGGTATCCGACATGTAGTACTTTACATTTATCTGCATTGAAACTCATTTGCCAAATTTGGGCCCAACATGACAATTTATCTAGATTGTGTTGCATATCGTCAACTTGTTCTTTTGAGAGTACGCTATTTGCAATTTTTGTATCGTCAGCAAATTTTGAGATTGTGCAGGTGAGACCCTCATCTATGTCGTTGATGTAAATTAGAAAGAGAATTGGTCCTAGTACCGATCCCTGGGGTACTTACATTGGTCCATTTAGATGCCTTACCGTTTATGACTACCCTTTGCTTTCTGTTGCTGAGCCAATTTTCTATCCATTTCAACACACCGTCTTGTATTCCATGCGCTTTTAGTTTTAGCAGTAAACGTTTTGGGGGAACTTTGTGAAAGGCCTTTTGAAATCAAGGTATATAATATCTACAGCTTTACTCTCATCGTAGAGGTTGAGGATATCGTGGAAGAAGTCAAAGAGGTTGTTAAACAGGAACGTTTTTTACGAAAGCCGTGTTGAGTATCTTTAAGTATGTTATTTTCCTCTAAGTGATTTACGAGTCTGTCTCGTATGACCGTTTCTAGCATTTTACATACAACTGAGGTTAAGCTAATTGGACGATAGTTACTGGGTAGGGATTTGCTGCCTTTTTTGAATATCGGTGTTATGTTGGCTAGCTTCCACTGATCAGGCATAGTTCCAGACTGCAAGGATTTATTGAATAGTAATGTCAGGTTTGGAGAGCTCATTCTTTGCTTCCTTTAGAACTCTAGGCGAGATTGTATCAGGTCCTGGCGTTTTATTACCTTGAGTTTATCTAAAACAATTCAATACTTCTCTCTCTGTAACGGTGATATGCTTAGAACATCTGAATTATCAATCTGAATCGGCGATGGTGTAGGGATATCACTGAGGTCTTCTGTTGTAAAAACTGATGCAAAGAAGGTATTGAGGGGATTACTCATTTGTACTCGTCTTTGGTGTATTCTCTTTTTCATCGACTAACGGTCCAACAGTTGAAGTAACTACTTTTTTCTTTCTGATAACTATAGAATTCTTTCGGGTTTTACTTTGATTCGCAATATGTAACTCTAAGGTCTTTTTACTTTGCTTAATTAACTATTTGGCTTTGCGTCGTAGCTCTACAAATTTCACCCGTCCTTCGTAATTGTTTGAGGATTTAAGTCTATCATTAGCAAATTTTTAGCAAGCTGGCAGTTTGAAATATCTTTATTCCACCATTGGGCTTATTATTAGGCCTGGACGCCGTATTTTCGATGGTATGCAGCCTTGCCCCGCTTTTAGGTAAGTGGTTTCGAATAACTTCCAAGATGTATTTATGTCGTTATTGTTAATTAAAAAGCTCCAGTCAGTTTCTTTAAACATAGCTCTAAGTTTATGGAAGTTTGCTTTCTTGAAATTAGGGACTTTTTCGAATCTACTATTTGGTTCGTTACTAGTAAACTTTAAAGTGAAAGTTATCGTACGATGGTCGCTGTTACTGAATTCATCACCAACATTCAAATTCTCTATCATTCTTCTTTTGTTGCAAGTACAATGTCAAGAACGTTATTTACCACGGGTCGGCATTCGAACAAATTGATAAAGCGAACTCTCTTGCAAGTTCGTATACAAGTCATGTCCGGAGTGTGAAGTAAGAGTATCGCCCACTTGGTCACAGGTAAATTAAAGTCGCCAAAAAATTACGGTATCTTGTGAGTTACTTACATCTGCAATTTGTTCGTAAATTCTCGGTCAGTTGCACTGATTGAGCTGGAGGTCTGTATATTAACGCAAGTATTTTGTACCTTTATTATTCTTTATTAGCACAAAAGATGTGTCGACGTTCAAATTTGAGGTTTTGACACGAGGGTCGGGTTAAGACTTTCTTTGAATATAAAATAAAACGCCACCTCCATTTTTATTTATTCGGCTGTTCTCAAACATTACATAACCGGGAAGTGAATCTGCTAAAAAGTCTCTATCTTCTGTATTGGGCAAAGTTTTTGTTATGCCAATCACATAAAAATTTTCTGTAAACACTAGTTCTCTCTAAATCTGAAAATTAGTTATGCTACGGGTTGCATAGAAAACCTTTAAAGTTGCGGTTTTAGAACTCGCAGATCGTTCTTTCATCGAATTTTTGGTTCTGGTCGGATCTACATTTACATTCATGGCTGTCCTCGGTCGTTATCCCTGACGGTTTTGAATTTGGGTCGTGTTGGTGGAGCTTTATCCAAATTCGCGGTTCTTGACGGATTAGTATTTAATTCCTTTGTAGAAAGGAGGCAGCAGGGAGGAATACCAGGCAGCTAAACGAACTGCCAAAAGAGTTATTTACAATGCTAAAAATCGCATTAAGGACCTGGTCCTCGAACAAGTGTGTAACACTGACAATCCCAATGGGATCTTCAACCTAGCTAGGCGAGTTAAAAATGACAGTAGGGATATTATAGGTGAACAGTGTGTTAGAGATGATAATGGGAAGATTGTGTATGCAGAAAATGAAATCAGAGAAGCATGGAAGGTACACTATGAACGATTGCTAAATGTAGAGTTTGAATGGGATAAGGAACAGCTTTGTATCGAAAAACCAATATCTGGGCCCCCTTTGATAGCACCAGCTGTAGTGAGCGACGCAATCAATAAAATGAAGGACGGTAAAGCTCCAGGTTGCTCCGACATTGTCGCTGATATGATAAAAGCCTCAGGGGAGATTGGTGTAAACTTAGTCACTGAGTTGATAAATCATTATTAAAGATGAGAAAATCCCAGAGGATTGGCTCAAAAGTGTAATAGTAAATATATACAAAGGAAAAGGGGATGCGCTAGATAGAGGAAATTATAGGGGCCTGAAAATGCTTGACCAAATCATGAAGGTCTGTGAGAGAGTCCTTGAGGGTTTGATCAGGCAAAGCATCTCTATTGATGATATGCAGTTTGGTTTTATGCCAGGACGTGGTACAACCGATGCTATCTTCATAGTCAGGCAGATACAGGAAAGATACCTACTAAAAGGCAGGGATCTTTACTTTGTGTTTGTGGACCTGGAGAAGGCCTTTGATAGGGTACCTAGAGATGTTGTACAGTGGGCTATGAGGAAACTTGGTGTGGAAGAGTGGCTGGTGCGTGTGATAATGAAGATGTATGAGGATTCGCGAAGTTCGGTGAGGGTGAAAGGTGTACTGAGTGATGAATTCGCAGTCCGTGTTGGAGTCCATCAGGGTTCAGTGTTAAGCCCCCTCCTCTTTATTATGGTCTTGGAGGCGCTGTCTAGAGTTTTAGAGGCGGACTCCCGTTGGAACTGTTTTATGCAGACGATTTAGTCCTAATAGCTGACAGTATGCAGATGCTGAGGCCAAATTCAGAAAGTGGAGAGAGGGCATGGCGAGCAAGGGTTTAAGAGTCAATATTAACAAAACCAAGGTTATGCATTGTAGTTTGAGACGAGGCAATGTGGAAAAGAGCGGTGCATACCCATGTGCAGTGTGTGGAAAGGGAGTGGGCGTTAACTCAATTCAATGTAGCATCTGTCGATGTTGGGTACACCATGGGAGTAAGCGCTGTAGTAGAATAAAGGGGCCCCTGCCGAAGGATAAGTCAGAAATAGAGAAATTTGAGTGCGTAGTGTGCAAAGGCGAGCTTGTGTTAAGTGATGATCCTGTGGCTGTGAATTTTGGAAATGAGTCTTTGGAGCTGGTGAACAAGTTTTGTTACCTAGGAGATACCATCTCTGCCGGTGGTGGGGCCGAGGCTGCCACTGTTGCTAGAATTAGGTGTGGCTGGGGGAAGTTCAGAGAATTGATGCCAATCCTGACCATGAAAAGAATGCCTCTCCCCCTGAAGGGAAAGGTGTATGCCTCATGTGTTAGAAGTGCAATGACGTATGCCTCAGAAACATGGGCCGTTAAAGTAGAGGATGTCAACAGAATGGAGCGTAATGAGATGAGAATGGTGAGATGGATGTGTGGGGCCAGGCTACAGGATAGAATAACAAATGTTGAGCTGAGGAGACGTTTAGGTATAAAAGAGTATTAGTGAGGTGATGCGTACAAGTAGACTGGGATGGTATGGACATGTGGAGAGAATGGATGAACAAAATTGGGTGACAAAATGCAGGTCTGTGATTGTGGAGGGAGCTGCACCAAGGGGTGGACCGAGGAAGACCTGGGATCGGACTATACGCGCCGATCTCAAATCCAAGAACTTGACAAGTGAAGCAGCCCTTAACAGGGTTGCCTGGAACGCCGCCATTAGGACAAGAGACTGAAACTGCACTTATGTGTGGAACACTCAGTCTTAAAATGTTATGTATTGCCGTCCTCGCTGTCTTCGGTCCTCCTTCCTGGTTGTCCTGTGTTACCAGTGTTGTCCTGGTTACCAGTGACCATGCTAAATTATGCGGCCAAATTTAATGGTATTGGTATTATTATTATTTTTATTATTATTATTATTATTATTATTATTATTATTATTATTTTTATTGAATCTAGCTCACACCATGCAAAGTTAATATAATTTCCACAGTAGAGATCAAGTACACCACTGTACTGTATATTCTGAAAGCTGGACTGATTTGTTTTGGAAAAGGCATCTGAAGGGCAATGTAGAGGCTGTTTGAAGTTAACCCTTTCTGTATAATGTTCCTTTTAAACGCGTTACGTTTGCATTTTGGCCTTGTTGGATGTAATCTAGTATACCATAACCCTTGTCTATCGGGGCTCGACTTAAGTCTGTATCTAAAAATCTGGACCATGTGGCGGGGCCTGACTTAAGTCTGTGTGCAATTTTTGAACAAGAATGGCTCTGAGAGAGAGAGAGACGAGCGACGGGAGGAGCGTAGGTGACCTCATGACCGCTCGGCACGGACCCTGTGAGCCTACTGACATCTACTCCACACACATCCACCCTCCCTACCTCACCACACAGGGAATGTGAGGAAATTACCGTATTTTAGGGTTTTTTCACTCGTGTTGCACGATCGTTGCAAGAGAACGCGTGGTCGTAGAAGGATGGTTCTGGTGTCATTGGAAAGCTCAATTTACGCCCTTTCAGGGAGACATAATTGTATTACGCAATATACTGCAACGTAGACAAACACTGTTTTGTGTCGTCTGCTACGATCCACGCGGCGCGGAAATGTCCGACGCCGACCCGAAGTTGCAGCAGGACCCCTGTCGCCCGCAAATGTCCGTGTATATAAAAATTTTGTCCGTCTTGTGGCCGACATTGGAATATTTGTGGTTACCGTGTTCAAACGAATCCGTGTATACGAAACGCGTGTACAGTATATCGAGACCTGACTGTATAGTAGTAAGATGTGCCAGTAGGTTGATCACATGAATTAATGTATTGTTGAATAATTGATTGAATTAAAATGATCATGGGCTATCTTTACTCTTTTCTTCCTATTTCTACAGTAGTTTTTATTGAATATATAATGTAAAATTCTGAGGTTAGGTTTCAATTGCACAGCCATTTGGGCCAAACCTGCTTGTTCAAGTGGAACCTATCTCCGCCAAATTTTAAGACCGCCAAATTAAAAGACTGCCAAGCCAAATTAAAAGACCGCCAAGCCAAATTAAAAGACCGCCAAGCCAAATTAAAAGACCGCCAAGCCAAATTAAAAGACCGCCAAGCCAAATTATAAGACCGCCAAATTAATTCCCCTGGAGATAGCAAAGTCCAAAATTTGCCGAAAAGTTTGGAGGCCAACCCATAGACTTTATCACTGAAACTCGGAATTCTGCTATTGTTCTTGTTAAAAGAGTACTCTTTGTTTAAATCTGTTGTTACTTCATATTTTGTAATATTTATTTGTCTTATATTATATGTATTCATTGTCGATAGTATCAATTGCTTACTTTTGCGATTTCCTTAGTTTATTTGTGCTATATATGTAGGGTAGTTATTGATAGGGGTCACTTGAGGCATGCTATGCTTACAGGTACCTACCCGATAGCACTATCGTTAGTGAGTGCTGTACTGTATTTTATATATTATTTTGTAATAGTATAGATATCTTATCAATATTTGTATTTTGTACTATTTAATGTCTTGTCATGTTGCAAATTTGATTTTAAATAATATTTTGACATTTAACATATAGTTTCTTTATTCATGCAGAGTTTAGTAAAATTTGCCAGAACGTCCCGGACTTCCCAAACTTGACTACTTCCTTTAACGTGACGATAGTGCGTTGTTATATGTGCGATTAGTTTGCTTGGGAAACAGATTAACTTGCTCATGTAGTAATGTACACCCTATGTGGTGGATTGTGTTCTTTTATTTAATAATTTTCATTTTAGTAAACGTTGTTTCCACATAGCGATTTTGATAATTTAATTTGACTTTATATTGTCCTTGTCCCAATTTTGGTTTGTTTAGTTTGCAAGTTTTA
Organism: Paralithodes platypus; assembly: GCA_032716605.1. NCBI lineage: Eukaryota > Metazoa > Arthropoda > Malacostraca > Decapoda > Lithodidae > Paralithodes > Paralithodes platypus. The sequence continues at coordinate 47,291,157 of CM064505.1, forward strand.
CATTTTAATCTTGGGCTGGACTTGGCAAAATTCTGAGGGTTTGGACTTTGTAGAAATTCCCAGGTCCCAGACTGGTCAAGATCAGTTTGAATTCCCAAAGTCCAATATCCAACAGTTTTCATTTTTTTTTGGATATTCAACTCTAGGCTAATCAATATCCAGTAATGTTTGAATGTCCAAAGTCCAATATCAAACCGTTTTCAAATTTTATTGGATATTCAACTCTATAGGCTAATCAATATCCAGTAATGTTTGAATGGAATGCTAGACTACTCGGCCAGGACAGCTCGGCCCACGGCGAGACAGCTTGGCCCCGTGTTAATTACGAGACTACTCTTAATTAACCTAACCTAACCTACACATTACGAATCGAGAGAACTAGCCTATGACATAATTATACAATAAACAAACATTTCGCCCACATTACACACGCCATAAACGGGAGGCCATGTATGCAGCACCAAATCCTGCAAATCCTGTCCTCTGCGCAGGCGTGTGAATCTTAGGCCCTTGGCACGATTTTGTTTTCCTTTATAGCCTATTATATTATCTTAACCTAACCTAACTTAACTTAAATTAACCTAACAGTTGAGCCTAAATAACATAATAAAAATATTAGGGAAAAGGCCGCGCATACGCAGAGGACAGGATTTGTTGCTGCATACATGGCCTCACCCATAAACCCTCCACTTAGCTATCCCCATCCTAATCCTGACTGGTCTCGTCAAATTGCCCCATAGCAAAACATGGGGCCGAGCTGTCTCAAATAATGGGCCGAGTTGTCTCGCCGTCGTGGCCGAGTTGTCCAAAAGTGGGCCGAGCTGTCCGAGCCGAGTTGTCCCATGGGCCGAGTCGTCCAGTCACCCGAGTACTATTACCATATGAGATGCCGAAGTCTCCAACCAGGGTGCAGAAACACCATCAAGATCAATCCACACAAAACATCCGGAGGCACTGGAGAGAGACTACGGCAACTTAGGAAAAAATAAAAACATATACAGTACTGTATACTGTACAGTCTGTACTGCACATATTAAACACAGATAACATATTATGCAGTGGAGGATATCGAGTATAAATATAATACAATAAAATAGAATAAAATAAGTTTAAAAATTAGAATTAATGCTGCAAAAAAGCATTAACTCTATAGACTTAACAATGGAGATATTAGCTGAATTGACTAGCTCATTTGGCAACTTATTCCACAAGTCAACCATGGCCGGCACAAAACACCGTGAAAACTGTGTAGTAGAAAAACTAACACGGCTCATGGCAAAATCATTAAGATTGCTTGTGAATCTAGTTGCACGAGCCCGGACATAGGGCCCAGGCAGAACCCCATGTAAGGGATTCTGAGGGTTGTTAAAAACTTTAAATAAAAGACTAAGGGCACCAACTTTACGTCGATGACACAGATCAAGAGACAAATGAGGTAGAATAAAACTGATGGAATTTAGCGACCTGTCAAGCAACTGAGATGGCAGTCAGCTGCTGACAACCAGACAGGTGATCAGTACTCTAAATGTGGCAAAATAAAAGCATAAAAAGACTTGATAACTGTGGCGTCACAAGCAAATGTTTTATAAACCTTGCGAAGCAGACCAATTTTTTGGGAAATGGAAGAGGAGAAAGAACGAATATGCCTTTCAAAAGTAAGTTTGGGATCCAGAGTAACTCCTAACAAACGCAGAGTATCCACATTCTCAATTTGCTCGCCAGAAACTTGTAGATAAGGATGGGGAGGATCCAAGGTACGAGATCTGCTGATGATAATGGAGTGTGTTTTACTAGCATTAAGTTTCATGCCCCAAAGTTCACACCATGATGTAATTTTGGCTAAATCCCTATTCAGAGCAGTAGCAATTACGTGTCGATCTATTGGTGATGGAATTGACGCATATAAAGTTGTATGATCAGCATAGGAGATTAGTTTATTTTCAAGCTCAGAACACAGGTCAGCAGTAAAAATAATAAAAAGCAAAGGCCCAAGGACACTGCCTTGTGGAACACCAGAAACAACAGTTACAGAAGGGGACGTCTGCTGTACCCAGGAAACGCTCTGGAAGAGGCATGAGGTACAGTGGATTGTCGGAAGGAGGAAAAGATATAGGATATACTGGATGGGTGTGGAGACTGATAAAGCGAAAGGAGGAGTGGGTGTTCTGGTGGCTGAAGAGCTGGCGGAAAGTGTGCTTCAGATTACGAGAGTTAGTGAAAGGCCGATTGTTTTGAAGTTGAAAGTTGGTGAAAGAATTCTGAATGTGATCTCTGCATATGCCCCACAGGCTGGTTTACAGAAAGAGATAAAAGAGGACTTCTGGAATGACACCGTCAGTGTCATTTCAGGCCTCTCGGAGAACGAAATAAACTATCGTGGGGGGGACCTCAATGGTCACGTGGGAGCATCTGCAGATGGATACGAGGGGGTACATGGAGGAAATGGTTACGGAAGGAGAAATCTAGAAGGCGAATATATATTGGAGTCCTGCGTTGCACTCAACATGGTTGTGTGTAACACAAAGTTCAAGAAAAGACAGAGCCACCTGATCACATATAACTCTGGGGTCTCCAGTAGCCAGATAGATTACTTCTTGGTTAACAGGAAAGACTGGAAACTAGTTCGAGATGTAAAGGTCATCCCGAGCGAAGAATGTATCCCCCAGCATAAGCTACTTGTGTGCGACATGAGCTTATACAGAGATCCTAAGTGCAAGAAGGTTTACATACCCAATAGGAAAGTGTGGCTGCTGAAGGACAAGGAAGTTAGGGATAGGTTTCATAATGAACTGGAGGAAATGAATAGAAATAAGGAAGCTAGGCCTAACGATGTAAATAGCCAATGGAACTTTCTTAAGTGTAGCCTTATCGCTGCCACTGACAAAGTCTGTGGGAAAACAAAGGGTCACCCCAGGAATAAGACCTCTTGGTGGTGGAACGATGAGGTAGAACATGCTGTGAAAGAGAAAAGGAGATGCTTCAAAGCATGGAAGAAAGGAGGCAGCAGGGAGGAATACCAGGCAGCTAAACAAACTGCCAAAAGAGTTATTTACAATGCTAAAAATCGCATTAAGGACCTGGTCCTCGAACAAGTGTGTAACACTGACAATCCCAATGGGATCTTCAACCTAGCTAGGCGAGTTAAAAATTACAGTACGGATATTATAGGTGAACAGTGTGTTAGAGATGATAATGGGAAGATTGTGTATGCAGAAAATTAAATCAGAGAAGCATGGAAGGTACACTATGAACGATTGCTAAATGTAGAGTTTGAATGGGATAAGGAACAGCTTAGTATCGAAAAAACCAATATCTGGGCCCCCTCCTTTGATAGCACCAGCTGTAGTGAGCGACGCAATCAATAAAATGAAGGACGGTAAAGCTCCAGGTTGCTCCGACATTGTCGCTGAGATGATAAAAGCCTCAGGGGAGATTGGTGTAAACTTAGTCACTGAGTTGATAAACACCATTATTAAAGATAAGAAAATCCCAGAGGATTGGCTCAAAAGTGTAATAGTAAATATATACAAAGGAAAAGGGGATGCGCTAGATAGAGGAAATTATAGGGGCCTGAAAATGCTTGACCAAATCATGAAGGTCTGTGAGAGAGTCCTTGAGGGTTTGATCAGGCAAAGCATCTCTATTGATGATATGCAGTTTGGTTTTATGCCAGGACGTGGTACAACCGATGCTATCTTCATAGTCAGGCAGATACAGGAAAGATACTTACTAAAAGGCAGGGATCTTTACTTTGTGTTTGTGGACCTGGAGAAGGCCTTTCATAGGGTACCTAGAGATGTTGTACAGTGGGCTATGAGGAAACTTGGTGTGGAAGAGTGGCTGGTGCGTGTGATAATGAAGATGTATGAGGATTCGTGAAGTTCGGTGAGGGTGAAGGGTGTACTGAGTGATGAGTTTGCAGTCCGTGTTGGAGTCCATCAGGGTTCAGTGTTAAGCCCCCTCCTCTTTATTATGGTCTTGGAGGCGCTGTCTAGAGTTTTTAGAGGCGGACTCCCGTTGGAACTGTTTTATGCAGACGATTTAGTCCTAATAGCTGACAGTATGCAGGATGCTGAGGCCAAATTCAGAGAGTGGAGAGAGGGCATGGCGAGCAAGGGTTTAAGAGTCAATATTAACAAAACCAAGGTTATGCATTGTAGTTTGAGACGAGGCAATGTGGAAAAGAGCGGTGCATACCCATGTGCAGTGTGTGGAAAGGGAGTGGGCGTTAACTCAATTCAATGTAGCATCTGTCGATGTTGGGTACACCATGGGAGTAAGCGCTGTAGTAGAATAAAGGGGCCCCTGCCGAAGGATAAGTCAGAAATAGAGAAATTTGAGTGCGTAGTGTGCAAAGGCGAGCTTGTGTTAAGTGATGATCCTGTGGCTGTGAATTTTGGAAATGAGTCTTTGGAGCTGGTGAACAAGTTTTGTTACCTAGGAGATACCATCTCTGCCGGTGGTGGGGCCGAGGCTGCCACTGTTGCTAGAATTAGGTGTGGCTGGGGGAAGTTCAGAGAATTGATGCCAATCCTGACAATGAAAAGAATGCCTCTCCCCCTGAAGGGAAAGGTGTATGCCTCATGTGTTAGAAGTGCAATGACGTATGCCTCAGAAACATGGGCCGTTAAAGTAGAGGATGTCAACAGAATGGAGCGTAATGAGATGAGAATGGTGAGATGGATGTGTGGAACCAGGCTACAGGATAGAATAACAAATGTTGAGCTGAGGAGACGTTTAGGTATAAAGAGTATTAGCGAGGTGATGCGTACAAGTAGACTGGGATGGTATGGACATGTGGAGAGAATGGATGAACAAAATTGGGTGAAAAAATGCAGGTCTGTGATTGTGGAGGGAGCTGCACCAAGGGGTGGACCGAGGAAGACCTGGGATCGGACTATACGCGCCGATCTCAAATCCAAGAACTTGACAAGTGAAGCAGCCCTTAACCCGGGAGGCTGCGGGGGGACTCTTAAAGTTCCCCCGGCGCACTGCGGGGAGACTCTTAAGAGTCAGAGAAAATAAAAATCAACTTTTGACATCGAAAAAAAAAAATTTTTTTATATTTTTTTTTTTTTTTTTTTTTTTTTTTTTTTTGGCCCCTGGGCCATGCAAAATCTCAGTCCTCTACCTCCCCTCCTTCCCCACTTTCCTCCTCTCCTTCAGTTATCACCTATTTTCCCTGTTATTCCCTTATTCTGAGGTATATTTTCGTGCTAACATTAGAAATCCGATTGGAGGGTGTGGTCATCACTGATAGCAAGCGAGTGCAAGAGAGAGAGAGAGTATCGATCGACTGTGTCTCAGTGGCCTTGGGGGAAATTGGCGGGAAAGCAGATTGCCTCACCCATACATTATACAACTCGCGGGCTATATCTCCGATTTTGACCATCCAAACGCTGTTTTCACTCGTTTTATTGTTGTTTCAGGTTAATACCTTTATAATCAACCCATAATAGGCGCATATGGATAAGTATTAATGCTATTAATGGCACAATGAATATTTTAGTGGCGGAAACACCTCAAATACGTCAGCACAGGGGGACGTTTCCAATTACCCCCATGCGCACTTCAGAGGTTAACAGGGTTGCCTGGAATGCCGCCATTAGGACAAGAGACTGAAACTGCACTTATGTGTGGAACACTCAGTCTTAACATTTTATGTATGTATGTATGTATGTATCTCTCATGGCTCCACATTTCCATAGTTTCCCCCATCATGATACCACGCATTCCGTACCTCTCTATCTTTTTGTCGCACATCTTGTTCCACTTACTGCTCTCCTTAGCCCATTCAAACACCTTTCGTGCCCATCTATCACCATTAATTTTTTCCAGTCTGACCCGGTACCGTAGGACTCCCTTGTCTATTCTTTCTTCAAAGGAGCTCCACCCCGCGTCACCTCTCAAGGCTTCTACTGCAGTGTACTTGTTCGCTCCCAGTGCGAGCCTTCCGACCCTATTCTGGGCAACTTCCAGCTTTGCCGTGTCATTCGCCGTCCACGGGATGGTTTCCAGACCATACATCAGGCCCGGCACCGCCATAACCTTTCCTTACTCCTCGCACTACTTCATACTTGTTCGCTCTACACCTTGCGGCACTGCCAAGCCTTCCCACCCACTGGCTCGCTCTTGTTAGTCACTCATCTTTTGTTTTCTCGCATCCTCTTGCATCCACTGTCATTCCCAGGTACAGTACTTGTATTCATTTGTTTGGGTAATAATATTATTCCCAAGTAGCCACGTCGCACCCACATCCGTTTCATCTCCATTCACTACTAGTACTTTACTTTTCTCCCTGCTAAAGCTCACATTCAGATCATTCCCATATTCGGACACCATATCTAGCATCCTCTGCAGATCCTCTCGGTTGTCGCTCATGATCACTACATCATCTGCATATAGCAAGATACCCAGACGTTCGTTCCCAATTAGTGTTCCCCTGCCGGCTTCTTTCATTCATGCAGCTAGTTCCTCTGTGTACATCCCAAACAGGAGGGGGGATAGCCCACAGCCCTGTCTAATTCCCTGCTTGTTTTCGACCCAGTCTGTCTCTATATCCCCCATACTGTATCTAGCCCTGGTATTCTCATACATACTTCTTATGATATTTATTATCTTTTCACTCACACCTACTGTTTCAAGCAGCCTACACAACTTGTACCTGTTCACTCTGTCATATGCTTTCTCTATGTCTAGGAAGGCGAAGTATCCCTTCCGTCCGGACTTTTTCGTATTCTCTATCACTTCTCTCACTACGAACATGTTATCTTCCCCTCTTCTGTCCACTCGAAACCCATTCTGTTCTTCTCCCATCACTCTGTTCCTTTCAAAGATCCCTTTCAGCCTTTCATTCAGCACCCCACAGAACACCTTGGAAATTGTGTCCGTTAGCGTTATTGGTCGGTAGTTTTTTAGCTTCCTTACTCCTTTGACCCCCTTTGCACGAAAGGTAAACAAAACTCAAGGACACGATCTCAAACGAATGTCCTTTCCTGAATTACACGTTAAAATACAACCATATTTACCAAAACGCATGGTTTTATAAACTCAAAGTAATGAACAAGTTTTAAACACAAGAATTGCAAGGCCATCAAATGGCGTCCCTCTGACTGAAATTATTACACACGAAGTTAATTTGACGTTAATTTGGAATAGCAAAGTCTAAAATATCAGAAAAACACTTAGCAAAGGTGCACAGACTAAGTTTTACTGAACACAATGATAATGGGGGAATTGTATGGTTGTAGGCACTTGGCAGGTGAGGGGTGCCTGTCGACCAACCGATGGTAGGCTCTAGTTCATGAATTTGTCAATCACAGCAATACCTCCTACATTACACACCTAGTACTTACTTAACTGAATAAGCAATACCTTATAACACTATAAACCTTAATTACGAACCTCTGAATGGAGGGAAAGGAAGCCTAAGTCCGGAGAAGAAGTGGGAATGATGACAGAGACTGAGGGGTAGGTAGGTGTCTCTCTCGTAGGCCTGGGGTCACGACAGACGACAATGAGGGGCCGAGGGCCAGTGCCAGGGATCCCGCCAAAAAGGGGAGGGTGACCACAAAGGGTGGCGTCGCTTGCGTAGGAATTGGCGGTCTTTTTACACAAGGGGGCATTACTCTAAATTAAAAAAAGGAAGGATTTTGACATGGAATAACAAAAGGGGTGAAAAGATAAATTAGGCTTGAAAGTATTTTAGATAGATTTGAGAATATTAGTTCTCCTGATCTACGCTAATTCCCTCTTTACATAGACAAGGGTTACTTAACCCTTCTTAAACGATACATTTCCCTTAAATATAGGGAAGAGTGAATGAAGGGGAAAAAGTCTTACAGTTAAGTCAAACCTTACATACATACATACATACATAACATTTTAAGACTGAGTGTTCCACACATAAGTGCAGTTTCAGTCTCTTGTCCTAATGGCGGCGTTCCAGGCAACCCTGTTAAGGGCTGCTTCACTTGTCAAGTTCTTGGATTTGAGATCGGCGCGTATAGTCCGATCCCAGGTCTTCCTCGGTCCACCCCTTGGTGCAGCTCCCTCCACAATCACAGACCTGCATTTTGTCACCCAATTTTGTTCATCCATTCTCTCCACATGTCCATACCATCCCAGTCTACTTGTACGCATCACCTCGCTAATACTCTTTATACCTAAACGTCTCCTCAGCTCAACATTTGTTATTCTATCCTGTAGCCTGGCCCCACACATCCATCTCACCATTCTCATCTCATTACGCTCCATTCTGTTGACATCCTCTACTTTAACGGCCCATGTTTCTGAGGCATACGTCATTGCACTTCTAACACATGAGGCATACACCTTTCCCTTCAGGGGGGAGAGGGCATTCTTTTCATGGTCAGGATTGGCATCAATTCTCTGAACTTCCCCCAGCCACACCTAATTCTAGCAACAGTGGCAGCCTCGGCCCCACCACCGGCAGAGATGGTATCTCCTAGGTAACAAAACTTGTTCACCAGCTCCAAAGACTCATTTCCAAAATTCACAGCCACAGGATCATCACTTAACACAAGCTCGCCTTTGCACACTACGCACTCAAATTTCTCTATTTCTGACTTATCCTTCGGCAGGGGCCCCTTTATTCTACTACAGCGCTTACTCCCATGGTGTACCCAACATCGACAGATGCTACATTGAATTGAGTTAACGCCCACTCCCTTTCCACACACTGCACATGGGTATGCACCGCTCTTTTCCACATTGCCTCGTCTCAAACTACAATGCATAACCTTGGTTTTGTTAATATTGACTCTTAAACCCTTGCTCGCCATGCCCTCTCTCCACTTTCTGAATTTGGCCTCAGCATCCTGCATACTGTCAGCTATTAGGACTAAATCGTCTGCATAAAACAGTTCCAACGGGAGTCCGCCTCTAAAAACTCTAGACAGCGCCTCCAAGACCATAATAAAGAGGAGGGGCTTAACACTGAACCCTGATGGACTCCAACACGGACTGCGAATTCATCACTCAGTACACCTTTCACCCTCACCGAACTTCGCGAATCCTCATACATCTTCATTATCACACGCACCAGCCACTCTTCCACACCAAGTTTCCTCATAGCCCACTGTACAACATCTCTAGGTACCCTATCAAAGGCCTTCTCCAGGTCCACAAACACAAAGTAAAGATCCCTGCCTTTTAGTAGGTATCTTTCCTGTATCTGCCTGACTATGAATATAGCATCGGTTGTACCACGTCCTGGCATAAAACCAAACTGCATATCATCAATAGAGATGCTTTGCCTGATCAAACCCTCAAGGACTCTCTCACAGACCTTCATGATTTGGTCAAGCATTTTCAGGCCCCTATAATTTCCTCTATCTAGCGCATCCCCTTTTCCTTTGTATATATTTACTATTACACTTTTGAGCCAATCCTCTATACAACATATACCAAAAGGGAAAGTACAATTTCTTCCCGTTACAGTATGACTAACACCTTTACTAACCTCTATTAACCCGGGAGCTGCGGGGAGACTCTTAAGAGTTCCCCCGGCGCACTGCGGGGAGACTCTTAAGAGTCAGAGAAAACAAAAATCAACTTTTGACATCGAAAAAAAAAAAAAAAATTATATTTTTTTTTTTTATTTATTTTTTTTTTTTTGGCCCCTGGGCCATGCAAAATCTCAGTCCTCTACCTCCCCTCCTTCCCCACTTCCTCCTCTCCTTCAGTTATCACCTATTTTTCCCTGTTATTCCCTTATTCTGAGGTATATTTCGTGCTAACATTAGAAATCCCGATTGGAGGGTGGTCATCACTGATAGCAGCGAGTGCAAGAGAGAGAGAGAGTATCGATCGACTGTGTCTCAGTGGCCTTGGGGGAAATTGGCGGGAAAAGCAGATTGCCTCACCCATACATTATACAACTCGCGGGCTATATCTCCGATTTTGACCATCCAAACGCTGTTTTCACTCGTTTTATTGTTGTTTCAGGTTAATACCTTTATAATCAACCCATAATAGGCGCATATGGATAAGTATTAATGCTATTAATGGCACAATGAATATTTTAGTGACGGAAACACCTCAAATACGTCAGCACAGGGGGACGTTTCCAATTACCCCCATGCGCACTTCAGAGGTTAACCCACAATTACCCATTACTTTCTTGCATACTCCGATAACCAAATTAGCACCTCAGCTATACCATAGAATGAAGACTGAACAATCTAAGAGAGACGCTCCTATCACAGATGTCCCAATCCTCCTCGCAAAGTAGATCCAGTCCTAAATACTTCCAGTATAGCCAAAATAGTACCTCTTACTAAGGCTCAGTTATATCACATTATGAAGGCTCCATATAGCCATGTGCCACAACAGTAATCACCACCTTACCTAGTTCCCGTATCAATTGAGAGCTCAAATAAGTCCACCCGGAAAAAATATCTAAGCAAAGAAAAACGAACGAACAGCCTCGGATGCGGACGGAACCAACGTTGACGAACCACGACCGACTAAGGACATGCCTTCGGACATTCTGAGAATGGCTACGTGGAATGTTAGTGGCATGAATGATGGCACAAAAGAGAGAGAGGTTCTGGAAGTGTTAGTGAATGCCAGGCTGGATGTATGTGGAATGACAGAGACCAAATGGAAAGGTTCAGATGTGAGAGAGTGGGAGTGTGGAATGGGTGTGTGTGCTGGAGTGACTGAAGGAACAGCGAGAGAAGGTGCATGTTTGTTTGTAAGTAGCAAATGGAAGGAATGTGTAAGAGAGTATGGGTCTGTGGGTTCAAGGATTGTGTGGGTGAGAATGAAAGTAGGAATACAAACGTGGGTGATTGTATGCGTGTATGCCCCGACAGAGGATATACTTGAAAGAAAGAAAGAGGAGTTCTGGATGAATCTGGAGGCGTGCCTGGAGAAGTTTGACAAGAACGAAAGAATATTTCTGATTGGGGATATGAATGGTAAGGTGGGTGATAGGAAAGTTGAGGGAGTGGTGGGAGGGTGGGGGGTACCATCAGAGGTGAATGGGAATGGTAGTGCACTTGTGGACGTATGTGTGGGGAGGAGGCTGTGGATAGCCAACACCTTCTTCCGACACAGAATGATCCACAGGTACACGTGGAAACGGATGTTGACGATGAAGGATAAGACTGGTGGAACGAAAGTCATTGATTGATTATGTATGTGTGGATGAACGAATGAAGAAATCTGTGATGGATGCTAGGGTGTATAGGAGTATTGGAGGGGGTCTGTCTGATCATTATGTAGTGGTAGCTAAGGTTAGGATACAAAAGAAGTGGGTGAGGAGAGCGGGAGAGAGGCGAGAGGAGGGTGGAATGGTGAGGAGGGTGGAGAGGTTGCAGGAGGAGGAAGTCAGGGAGGAGTACAGGAGAGCAGTGGAAAGACGACTAGGTGGGTTCGACCTGGAAGTTATGGAGGAAGTGGAGGAGATGAGCAAGGTGTTTAAGGATGAGATCTGTGCAGCATGTGAGGAGGTGTGTGGAGTGAGGAGAAGAGGGAGGGGAGTGAAAGGTACAGCATGGTGGACAGAAGAGGTAAGAATAGCTGTGGAAGAAAAGAAGAAAGCATATAGAGAGTGGTTGGGTAGTAGAGGGAATGAAGATTCCGAGAGACAGAAACGAGCGAGGTACGTGGAGAGTAAGAGGGTGGTGAAGAGAGTAGTGAAGGAAAGTAAGAGAAGAGTAGATGAGGAATTTGGAAGGAATCTGAGTGTAAAATGGAGGGAGAGTAAGAAACTGTTCTGGAAAAGAAGTCAAGAAAGTTAGGGAAGGTTAGCAAGGGAAACAGTAAGGGTGTGAAAGATAAGAATGGGAGAATGCTAGCGAGAAGCAAGAGAGAGTCGAAAGATGGAGGGAGTACTTCAGTGAGTTGCTAAATGAAAGGAATGAAGAGCCAGCAAACATAGCTGGATATGGTATGGGAGGGAGAAGAAGAGAAGTAGTGGAGGAGGAGGTGGGGATCAGGAGGTCAGAAGTGTGGGAAGCCATGAAAAGAGTGAAGTTGGGGAAAGCACCAGGAACAGATGGAGTGTGTGGGGAAATGTTGAGGTATGGTGGTGAGATAGTGATAGAATGGGTATGGAAAATGTGCAAACTAGCATGGGAGAAGGGGAGTGCACCCGATGACTGGAAGACTGGCATAATAGTCCCCCTATATAAGGGCAAAGGGGAAAGAGGAGTGTGTGGTAACCACCGAGGAATATGTCTTCTAAGCGTAGTAGGGAAGGTATACAGTAGGGTAGTGATTGAGAGAGTGAGAGTGAGAACGGAGAAATGGATAGGCGACGAGCAGGGAGGTTTTAGGAAGGGAAGAGGATGTGTAGATCAGATTTTTACCCTGAATTGTGTTGTGGAGAAGTATCTGGAGAAGAAACAAAAGGTGTATGTTGCCTTTATGGACTTGGAGAAGGCCTATGACAGAGTGGATAGAGAAGGTTTGTGGAAAGTACTTAGAATATACGGAGTAGAGGGCAAGTTGCTGAAAGCAGTGAAGAGCATGTATGAGGGTGCAAAGGCGGCAGTACGTGTGGAGAGTGAGCAGAGCGAGTTCTTTGACCTGAATGTTGGTTTGAAACAGGGGTGTGTGATGTCCCCGTGGTTGTTTACTGTATATATGGATGGAGTTATGAAAGAAATACTATCAAGAGCAGTGGATGTTGGTGTATCGCTGAAAAGGGAGGGAATTGAGTGGAAGCTACCTATACTGCTGTTTGCGGATGATACAGTTCTGATGAGTGATAATGAATGGGAGTTGCAGGGTCTGGTAAATGAGTTTGGAACAGTGTGCGAAAAACGGAATTTGAAGGTAAATACGGGGAAGAGCAAGGTTATGGTCTTCGAAAGGGGTGAAGTCACAGAGTGTGAGGTGAAGCTGAACGGTCAGGCTATGGAGATCGTCAACTCTTTTTAAGTATCTGGGCAGTGTGTTGAGTAAAGATGGGACTATGGATGAAGAGGTGCGGGAGAGGGTACAACAGGGGAAGAGGGTTGTAGGAACGCTAAAAGCAGTAACAAGAAATAGGGTGGTCAATATGGAAGTGAAGAAGTCCTTGCATGACAGTGTGGTAATCCCGACACTGACTTACGGAAGCGAAGCATGGACGTTGGTTGAGAGACTCAGACCAAGAGTGAGAGCAGTGGAAATGAATTACTTAAGGAGTGCATGCGGAGTTACATGGAGGGATAGACAGACTAATGAGGAAGTAAGAAGGAGGTGTGGTGTGGAGGTAGATGTGCTGGAAAGTGTGAAAAGGAACAACTTGAGATGGTTCGGCCATATGGAACGTATGGAAAGCGAGAGAATGACTAAGAGGGTGTACGAAAGCGAGGTGGAGGGACAGAGGGGGAGAGGTAGACCGAATATGAGGTGGAAGGATGGAGTGAGGAACTACATGAACGAAGGCGGTGCTGGTTGGGGGGAGGGGCGTCGACTGACTGGGGACAGAGGTGCATGGGGGCGGTTCGTTCGTGGCCACCCCTTCGGGGATCACGGCGTCAGGCAATAGATAGATAGATAGAATAAGTCCATCAAAACTCGAGATCCCTATGGCCTACAGGGTCCAAAACCGAACCTATAAACCAAGCTCCAGCCCCCAGTAAAATCAGTTGAAAGATAGACACCAACCAGTGGTTGGTCACCAGAGTTGACCTCGAGCTCTATCATTGTTTGTTGCTGAGAATTGAGTTCCGGAGCCGGCAGACTCCGTGGCAGATTTAGATAGAAGGATCTGTCCACGTACAAGAAATCTACGTGCACCTTATAACCTTCATAAACCAGTGGGTATATAAGAGTGTAGCCAACAATGATCGCCAAGAGATCCGTCTTGAAAACTTCCTACATATGGACAATCTGGACGGCCGCGGAACCAGTCATTAGCCCCCAACATCACGGATGCAAGATAACCAGGACCAGACCAATCAAATACTACCCAAGATTCACTCTATCAGTACTACAGTGTTACAGTGCTATTTAGAGACTCACTTATTAATATTTCTATGAAGTGGCTATATCTTTGCCCCAGTATAATTCATATATAACCATTCCATTAGGAAGTGCTAAGCGTATCAGTGTTTATTAATTAACAGGCGATATTAACTCTCGTAATGACCCATATATCCAGATATTATTACATAGAAGTGAAACCCTAGTGATATCTGAATGCTCGCCCACTGATTTGCGTTCTATGTATTTCTGATACAAGAATATAAAACTTAGTTCAGTACCCCCTGAGGTTACTAGAATTCTCGTGCTCTAAAATACGCGTGTCTAATCTAGTCTGTGAACTACTACTTGTGCATCAGAGCTACCAGTGATAAATCTAATAGTGAATATGAATCTATAAGTAACATTTATGGTTTCCAGTATTTCAACTTGTGAATAAAGCCAGTGATCAGAAGATTAATACCTGAACGTTGGAAGTGGGAGACTAGGCTCCATCCAGATCCACTTAATGCTAGTTGTTCAATTCTATCATTTGTCTTGTACGAGTATTCATACCTTCTTATGCTTGATATTAATCATCATCAAGAAAACTACAGAAGTGTGTACATCAATAAACGTGATCGTGTGTCTTGTTACTGTGTGTTTATTTTGTGTTCTCTATTCCTCATACCTTGTTTTGTGCATGCAGCCTTCTATACCCAGTCAGTTAGAACTCACATTACCCAAGTTAATCCTGTAGAAAAACAGGGCATAACATTAACCTTGCTCTTCCCCGCATTTACCTTCAAATTCTGTTTTTCGCACACTGTTCCAAACTCATTTACCAGACCCTGCAACTCCCATTCATTATCACTCATCAGAACTGTATCATCCGCAAACAGCAGTATAGGTAGCTTCCACTCAATTCCCTCCCTTTTCAGTGATACACCAACATCCACTTCTCTTGATAGTATTTCTTTCATGACTCCATCCATATATACAGTAAACAACCACAGGGACATCACACACCCCTGTTTCAAACCAACATTCAGGTCAAAGAACTCGCTCTGCTCACACTCCACACGTACTGCCGCCTTTGCACCCTCATACATGCTCTTCACTGCTTTCAGCAACTTGCCCTCTACTCTGTATATTCTAAGTACTTTCCACAAACCTTCTCTATCCACTCTGTCATAGGCCTTCTCCAAGTCCATAAAGGCAACATACACCTTTTGTTTCTTCTCCAGATACTTCTCCACAACACAATTCAGGGTAAAAATCTGATCTACACATCCTCTTCCCTTCCTAAAACCTCCCTGCTCGTCGCCTATCCATTTCTCCGTTCTCACTCTCACTCTCTCAATCACTACCCTACTGTATACCTTCCCTACTATGCTTAGAAGACATATTCCTCAGTGGTTACCACACACTCCTCTTTCCCCTTTGCCCTTATATAGGGGGACTATTATGCCAGTCTTCCAGTCATCGGGTGCACTCCCCTTCTCCCATGCTAGTTTGCACATTTTCCATACCCATTCTATCACTATCTCACCACCATACCTCAACATTTCCCCACACACTCCATCTGTTCCTGGTGCTTTCCCCAACTTCACTCTTTTCATGGCTTCCCACACTTCTGACCTCCTGATCCCCACCTCCTCCTCCACTACTTCTCTTCTTCTCCCTCCCATACCATATCCAGCTATGTTTGCTGGCTCATTCCTTACATTTAGCAACTCACTGAAGTACTCCCTCCATCTTTCGACTCTCTCTTGCTTCTCGGCTAGCATTCTCCCATTCTTATCTTTCACACCCTTACTGTTTCCCTTGCTACCTTCCCTAACTTTCTTGACTTCTTTCCAGAACAGTTTCTTACTCTCCCTTCATTTTACACTCAGATTCCTTCCAAATTCCTCATCTACTCTTCTCTTACTTTCCTTCACTACTCTCTTCACCACCCTCTTACTCTCCACGTACCTCGCTCGTTTCTGTCTCTCGGAATCTTCATTCCCTCTACTACCCAACCACTCTCTATATGCTTTCTTCTTTTCTTCCACAGCTATTCTTACCTCTTCTGTCCACCATACTGTACCTTTCACTGCCCTCCCTCTTCTCCTCCTCACATGCTGTACAGATATCATCGTTAAACACCTTGCTCATCTCCTCCACTTCCTCCATAACTTCCAGGTCGAACCCACCTAGTCGTCTGCCTCATAATAGACAAAATATATAATGCAATCACGAATTTCAAGGTTACAGGCTTTACATTGCACATTTAGGCAAGATCAGCTGAGGTTGTGTGAACCATACAAATGGGCGGGACGGTCTAATCTTGGAGGACGGAATCAGCCAAGGAAAGATTGATTGCTTGGCTCTTCCTGCCCACAACATTCGGGCGGGAAGGACCTAGCTAAGCGGGCGGGATCTTCTAGTCGGAATGGTCGGAGGGCGGGAAAGACCTGCTCCCAACGAAAAGACCGCCCTCCCCACGTGTCGGGAGGCGTTGTCTGCAGCACTAAATCCTTCCAAACTCACCAATTTTGTTTTATTTAGCCTCAACTGTTAGGTTAATTTTAGGTTAGGTTAGGTTAAGATAATATAAAGGAAACAAAAATCGTGCCACACGCGCATGCCCAGAGGACAGGATTTGGTGGACGAGGCCGAAAAGATAACAAATGGCAGAAGAAATTGATTATAATGCAACATAGAGAAAAAAGAAAAAGAAATACAATATAATATAACAGAGTACGTCACAAAAGGAAAATTACAAGAACCTCTCAGGGAAGTGCCGTTGTTAAGGCATTACTTCCCGAACAATATCTGATCTGCTCTGACCGGGTAAGTTTAATTTTTTCTTTATTTTCTGCTATATTATGAGTAGATTATCAGGTTAGGGTGATCATTATTATGTGAGCGTGTGTGTTATAGATTGCTGATTGTCATATAAACCCGCAGAGGGCTGGTCTAGTACGGGTAATGCTTGTATTGGTGATTTATTAAGTGGGGGGCTGAGCCGCCTGGACCATAGCTTACGTCAAATTAGGATTCTAGGGTAAAAAAAGTAATATTGGACAAGTTACGGTAGTTACCTGGATAATTTTGTCATATATACTGACAACCTCTATGGCCCATATATCATTCATATATGTTATTGCCATTGGAGAGTCGAATAAATTTAATTAGGCTAGCCAAGGCCTAGCCTAGCCTATTTGTGCAAAAAAGGGACAAATTGGATTTTCGGTCAAGTATGGGATGTAGGCCTAGGCTAATGTTCTAAATATGTACTAGGCCTATAGCTTTGTCATAGAGTATTAGTGACTAGGCCTAGTCACCGCAACCGCAATAGGCCTAGGCCTATATCATCTATATGTCTTTAGGGCTTAGGCTAGCCTACTCTTTACCGCTGCATATTAAATTATTTTTCGGTAAATTTCTATAATTGCACCTATACGAGCTAAACAAATTATTATTGTATTTAACAGGAAGGTACAACGAGGTAAGTGATGTTATGTGGTATAGGTGGCAATATGCGGAAATGGATTATAAGGGCATTCCGCCCCCCTCTGACAAAACACAAAAGTCTATCAATCTAGATGTGACACGGATTTACAATGTTTCAGAGCAGGGTGCCAAAACAAAAATTATCCAGTTCTGGATCCTTTTTCTAACCTTACAAGGATCAACTTTGCGCGGCGTCTGCAGGGGGTGCGGGGGGCACAGCCCCCCGCTATTTAACAGGGGGTCCGGGGGGCTATGCCCCCCGGCCGCCGGAGAAATTTTGAGATGTGAAGGTAAATATACGCACAATACATGCTCAAAATTTATTAAAAGGAATGAATAATATTGTAAGTAAAAGGGATGTTATGTATCTTTACTGGTGTT
The DNA here is from genome assembly GCA_032716605.1 of Paralithodes platypus. Lineage (NCBI taxonomy): Eukaryota > Metazoa > Arthropoda > Malacostraca > Decapoda > Lithodidae > Paralithodes > Paralithodes platypus. Next base: position 47,308,965 of record CM064505.1, read on the forward strand.
TAATCAGGATACTAGGGGAGCTGGCTGCCTGTACTTCAGTCTCAAAGAGATTCACTTCAGGTCCACTAATATAGGCATTGAAAACAGGTTTTTAAATTATTCTTAGCAGTCCCTGTTTTAGTTTTGTAACTTTTGTCCAATAAAGATTTCATTTATATTTGTTGTTGCATTCCAAGAACTATTACATACTTAATTTATATCCTTTCATATGATACATGAGTTACTATAGAGTACTGGTTAAAATACATACCGGTACCAAGTTTCAAGAATGAACTTTGATTAGAACATTTGTTTGTCTATTATTTTCCCTGGGCCGAGTAAAAAATACCTGGGTAGGCTATTCCCATCTCGGGTTAAGTACAATCAGTAGGAACGTAGAAACTTACTTTAATTTTCACAACTTTAAAAGACTCAAGATTCTGCGAGGCTAATTCCGAAAATATTCAATCAAGTCTCCGTTACCCCCATGAAGTCAGGTTATAGTAATGTTTTGTAGATGTTTAGGTGACAATCACCACGGTCGATCTGGGGATCCGCCGCTGATGAGCTCGTCCTGGAATCTTTACGACTCTGAATCTTACGATTCTGTACAGGACTGAACATGCCATTTTTATCGGCAATAGCTCAGAGAAGAGTGTTGAGAGGGGAGAAGGGGTGTTGGAGAGAGAGGAAGGTGTTGGAGTGGCTTTGTTATGTGTGTTTTTGTCTGTATACGTCGTCAGGATGTCCCCTGACTGTGTGCAAGCATGTGAAACATGCTAGGACGTACTACCGCACCCACTAAATGTCCGCCGTGGCAGGGATTCGATCCCGGGTCTTTCAGATTCACACGCGAGTGTGCTCACCACTTGACCACCACGGCCCCAATGACAAGACATACCAATAATATATGTTAGTTAGCGGGTGTGTGGACTGTGGACTGTGTGTGGATAGTGGCAGCCCCCACTTTGGACACTAAGACTAAGTAAAGTTAGGTTAGGTTAAGGTAATGCAAATTATCTACTCATAACATGATAAACAATTGAACAATAAACTACTGTACTATATTCCTTGAAGAAATAAAAACAAACAATTGTATATAAGGCTGCGGAAAGATTCTTTAGTGATACCGGTACCCAAGTCATGGCCGGGATTCCGGGAAATCTATAAATGCACTGTAGGCGGTAGGCCTAGCTGCTGGCTGTACACTTATTAAATTGTACCGGTAATCTGGCTAAAAAGTTACCGGTATACAAAATGAGAACATAGAGGCAGGGTGCAGATCCCACTTTGGACACTTAAGTTTGGACTTTGGTTAGGGTAAGTTATTGCAAATCTTCCACTCATAATATAAACTACAATAAAATAAGATACCAGTAGATAAGATACTACTGTTGTTGTTATTGTTTTTCCCCAAGCTGCCTGGCCGAACAGCCCCAAGGCCCCGAGCAAGGCCAAGGCCATAACCGAGCGCCCCCACAGAACCCTCCCTGCCGACCACAATAAAGCAGATACTACAGATACTACTGTAGCCTATTCTGCCTATAGCCTATACAGTCTGGCCTGCCAATACGCGAGAATATGGGCGACACGCGAGGGCGCGGAATGAAAATTCGCGTATTAGCAATAGAGTATTATATGGGAATAAATGGATATGGGCGGCACTGACTCCAAGTTGTCTACTTTAGGCCTATTTATCTCCGTCAATTGCCACAAAAGGTACATATATGTATACATAAACATCCAAATCATAAGAAAATATAACAATAATAATAAACTCACCTTAAAATTAACAGTAACTGTAGATATGAAGGGTGGGGGCTCCGAGGCAGGCCCCCTCCGAGGCAGGGCGAGTTCAGCTAATGTGCCCCGGCCCCGGCCCCAGCCCCGGCCCCGGCCCCGGCCCCGGCATCATCATCGTCCGACGAACTATCCCTGGCATCTAGCACTCTGTTGAGGGCCAGGCGCCTTTGTTCCACCTGAACCTCCCTCATGAAGCCACCAAAATCATCGTCGGGCATGTCAACCTGAGCAGCCGAGCCTGCCGAGGTCGAAGGTTGGGGTTCGTCATCATCTTCTTGTCGAGGTTCTTGGCGGGCAAGGAATCTTGTCATTAAAGTTTGTCTCCTCTTGTTGACTTCCTGATGATGTTTGTCAGAATAAAAGCGGAAAGCACTGTCAACGGCCAGCAGGACTTCATGTGTTCTCACAGGGCACTGCTCCACCGAGCGAAATCCTTCCTTGAGTTGGTCAACTAAAGCCAAGATTTCGCTCAGTTTACCTACAGACAGATCCATGTTATCAGGTGCAGGGGCTGGTTCAACGTCGTTGTTCGGTTGTCGTGCTTGATGTGCTTGATCTTCGGCATCAATCTGCTCAATTGTGTCACCTTGAGTCTGTTGTTCACCTGCCTCAATAACCTCACGAATCTCCTCGGCTGTCACTGCCCCGAAACCAGCCACTGCGCGGGCCGCTTGAACTGCCTCTGCCTCTGCCTCGGTGACTGACTGGACTTTGTTGGCCTTGGGAGCACATAAATGAGGAGTAAGTGCTCGCCAGGCATGATTAATTGTGGCATCATTTATATCAGCCCATGCTAGAAGAAGGAAGTCGATTGCGTATTTGATGGTAAAAACACGCCAGAAGTGTGTCACGGTCATCTCTGCCTCTGCCTGTGGTGCCTGGGGTGCCGCTGCCTGGGGTGCCTCTGCTGCCTCTGCCTGTGGTGCCTGGGGTGCCGCTGCCTGGGGTGCCTCTGCTGCCGCTGCCTGGGGTGCCTCTGCTGCCGCTGCCTGGGGTGCCTCTGCTGCCGCTGCCTGGGGTGCCGCTGCCTGGGGTGCCGCTGCCTGGGGTGCCTGTTCCTCATCAGACGATGATGCGAACTCCTGCTGCATAGCCAAAATCTCTTCATTGCTCTCTGTCTTCTGGCGTAGATAATTGTAGAGTCGTGTCTGGTAAAAGAGCTTCACATTCGATATGACTTCTTGGTCCAGTGGCTGTATGAGAGATGTTGTTTTTGGTGGCATGAAAACAATCTGTACGTCGGGATGTAGAGTCTCTAAATAGTGTGGGTGGCAAGGGGCGTTGTCCATCAATAACAGGGCCTTGAAGGATAGGCCTAGTTGTTGGCATTTGAGGCGGGCGTCAGGAACAAATTGCTTGACAAGCCAGTCAGACATAATGGCACTAGTCATCCACCCATTAGCGCTCTTGTACCAATAAGTTCCAGTGTCATTCATGTCGCGCAGGTTCTTGTAACATCGAGGGTGGGCAGCTGTGTGCACCACTACAGGCCGCATCTTGTGGCTGCCGGAAAGGTTCACAGTAAACATGACAGTGAACCTTGACTTGTCTATCTTGCGGCCCCTTGCCTGTTTCACAGATTTGGCAAGATATGTAGATTTTGGCATACACTTGTATTGCAAGCCACTTTCATCCACATTATAAATCTGATCCTTTGTGTAGCCACCATCCTCGATTATGGTCTTCAACACCCCAGGAAATGTGTCGGCTGCCACCACATCTGCAGACCCACGTTCTCCGGACACCTTGATGTTCCTTAGGTCCTTCCGTTTCATGAAGCCATGGAGCCAACCGTTGGATGCCTTAAAATTAAAATTCTGGCCAGACTTTGTCCTAGCACTTGCGGTGGTGTAGAAGAGTTTAGCCTGCTGTTTGATATAGGCCTTATCCACCGGGACTTGCTCACGGTGTTTGCGGGCTAGGAATGCTGCCAGGTATCGCTCCATGACCACCATAGCTGGATTGTTGCTCCTGCAACGTTGGTCCATCATGGCAGCACCATAGGACTTCACGATGATGTTGATCTTTTCTCGGTTAGCCCAGATTGTTCTAACTGTCGATTCCGCTAAACCCATTGCTCGACCGATGGCTGAGTTTCCTTCTCCTTTTCCTTTTCTTTTGATGACCTCCAGCTTCATCTGGTGGGTGATAAGTTTGTTCTTGCGAGGGGGCATGATGATGGGGGCAAAAAACTATATCACTGCACACGAGTCGGACTGCTGTTGCGCGAGCGAGGACTGAGGGTAGACTGGCGTATCCCACAATGCCCTGCCCTGGCGTCCCTGCGCAGATGGATGCGCGGAATGGTGTGGGGCCTCACGTATTAGCTGAACTCCCCGGAATTGCCCTTATATCGGCCCCGGATTCGCGTTTTAAAGGTACATCACGCGTTTTGAAAGTTTTGGGTATGATTCGACCCCCTCCTCGTGTATAAGGTGAATCGCGTATTAAAAGCTAGCGTATTGGCAGGCCAGACTGTACCTTGAAAACAAAAACAAACGGTAAGACTGCGAAAGTATTCTTCAGTGACAGGTCTACCCCTATAATCCCACGGCATGATGACAAACTGTTATTGTCATAGGCTATAGCCGGAAAAACTAAATAAGATGGTCACCAATTTTCCCATGGATTTTTTTATTTTTCCCTGTTAGTTTTCATCAATATATAGTGTTTGGAAATAATTGCAACCCTCGGCGAAACCGTTTTCCCCATTATACAACGATCTTAAGACACGCCGCCCGATAGTGGGGAGGGCTATGAAGTACAGGGAAAATGAGGGGTTAAATGCGTAAAACGGCGATTAAAACGTATTTTAGCAAAACTTGGCTCGGGTTTTAAGGTATTTCTAAGGCCTAAAACCCAATATTTCGAAAACCCGAGCCAAGTTTTGGCCAAAGCTGGCTCGGATTTTGAGTTTGTAGACAACAAAATGACAGTAACCTCATTTAGAAATTTGGCTCTGGTTTCCCGAAATTGCAAAGGCATAAAACCCGAATTTTGGAAAACCCAAGCAAAGTTTTGGCAAAACTTGGCTCGGATTTTACGACTTTTAAGAGTAAACCAATTACAGTAACCTAATTTAGAATTTTGGCTCATGTTTCCCTAAATTGCAAACCCCAAAAAGCATAATTTTGGAAAACCCGAGCCAATTTTAAAACTTTGATCGTATTTTGAGAATCGAAAAAGACTAACTACATGTCGGAAATCGGCTCATGATTTCCCTAATTACAAAGCCATAAAACCAGATTTATCGAAAACGTAGCACTTGTTTAAATCATAAATATCCAGTAACATAGACCTAGTACATTGGATACAAACCTAATCCACACCTAACGCCTACAATGTGTCCGTAGTAGGCTACCTAGTAGGCCTACATGGGATACAACATGGCGGTTGGGCCGGCGCCCATTAAGTAGCCTACCGGTATTCGGCCGTATCTGTAAATACGAATGCGAGGAACATCAATCTAATCTAATTAACCTAACCTAACTTAACTTAACTTAACTTAACTTGCCTAACCTAACCTAACCTAACCTAACCTAACCTAACTTAACTTAACCTAACCTATCTTAACCTAACCTATCTTAACCTAACCTAACCTAACCTAACTTAACCTAACCTAACTTAACCTAACTTAACCTAACCTAACCTAACCTAAATGCGCCTCCGCTCGAATATGAATTCGCTCGAAGTGTCCAGATACCGTAAATACTACCACAACCACGAATCTTGTTTCTGAAACCTAGTATATTAACCTAACCAAACAACCCAACCTATCGACAGAGATGGGCAGGTGGAGTGGACTAAAAAGCTGGTAGACAGACCTCGGGAGACAGGTGAAAATAGCGTGTGTACGAATCGGTGCCGTCTATAGGAAGGTATTGACAACCATGTTTCGACAAAATTCCATTTTAGTACCATATATTTATATTAGGTTTTGCCGAGGCTTAAAACACATTTTCATATTATGTTTAGAGCATATAAAATCCATATGTGTGTTCAAATATTGCAAAATAATTGGTGACCAACTTATTTAGTTATACTCTATAGCCTAGCCAGGGTGTCGAATGACGCTGTTTTTTTGAGTGATAACACAAATTAACTTTCTGTATAATGATAAAAACAAATTAATCCTAGCCTAGGCCTAGCCTACGTATTTTTATATTATTATTTTAAAAGTTAGACATCTAAAATAGGCCTAGGCTTAGGCCTACTGTGTTCCAAAACTCAAGAGTAGCCTAGGCTAGGTTAGCCTAGCCTAGCCTTACAAAAAAAAAAAAAAAAAATACAGGAATGTTGGTCTAGGCTAAGTTTAATATACACTTCCCAGGTCATTTTAACAGTTCTATTGCTCTATATATCATATAATACACCATAGAGTAAGTTTTTAATAACTAGAAAAAAGGTCATCTTCTAAATAATTACCATAATTGAGGACCTTTGCCGTTCCCGGGTTAAGAGTGGGCTCTGAGTCTTAGCCTACCAGAACCAGATTCCCAGCTGCCTAGCTAACCTTATTTTTTACTGTCTTTAACCTCAAATCTTCCTTGATCTTCATTAGCCTATCAATACATTATACTGTACATAGCCCCACTAGTGGGGGCAGTCCTAAGATTGTTGGATAATGGGTTATCCTAACAGGGTGTCAAACGACGCTGTTTTTTTGAGTGATAACGCAAATGAACTTTTGTATAATGATAACAGAAACTCCCCCAACTTTTTTTTTTTAAGCCGAAACAAAAAAGGTAAATTGACATAATTTTGGTCTCCATATTTTCCATCTTGATTGCTTTTAGATTGCAGGAAATACTGTTTTAGACACCTAAATCCTCAAAAAAATCATGGGGGGCATGCCCCCGGACCCCCCTAGAGCTCGCGCCTTTGCCGCTCCGTCGCGCTATAATGATAACAAAATAATAAACCATAATGATTTTTTTGTGGATTGACACCCTGCGTTTAAAGCCTTTGTTACCATCAGGGGTATTTAGAAACCTCTATTACTTCAACCTCTGCAGTTGTCTTTGAGTTAGCTGTGGGCAGAAAACTAATTTTGGAGAGGTAATTATAAGAGTGAGAGAACTCTATTTCTTATTGCTAATCTGGCAACCTCTGCATCATATAAGTCTGAAGGGGTTAATTACATTTTGGTAGATCGTAGGCTTTTTTGGTCTTTAAGTAGCCTACAACTGAAATACGCCTAGCCTACTAGCCTAACGGCCTTATTGAGCTATCCTTAGTTGGAATTATGCAAAGCTGGTACATGTCATATTTGTAACATAGGCCTACTATGTGGTACCAACTCTGTAAATTGCTAACTGAATACATATTATTATTAGGCTAGGCTTATTATTATTATTATAGGCTACGCTAATTATTTTTTTCATTAGGCCTAGAATAACCAGAAACAATTTTGGTCAATATATTTTGTGCACCACACCTAGGCTAGGGGGTTTGGGGGCGGCAGCCCCCACCCATAATACTAGGTAAGGTTGTTAGGTTAGGCTAATGTCTCTCTGAAACATTGTAAATCCGTGTCACATCTAGATTGATAGACTTTTGTCAGAGGGAGGCGGAATGCCCTTATAATCCATTTCCGCATATTGCCACCTATACCACATCACCTACCTCGTTGTACCTTCCTGTTAAATGCAATAATAATTTTAGCTCGTATAGGTGCAATTATAGAAATTTACCATTGTATTTAACAGGAAGGTACGACGAGGTAAGTGATGTGGTATAGGTGGCAATATGCGGAAATAGATTATAGGGCATTCCGCCTCCCTCTGACAAAAGTCTATCAATCTAGATGTGACACGGATTTTACATAGTTTTCAGAGAGACATTAGCCTAACCTAACAACCTTACCTAACCTAACCTAGTATTATAAGAACATAAGAAAATGGGAGTCTGCAGAAAGCCGATTGGCCTAAGCAAGGCAGATCCCTGTCCCACACAACCCCAATTACAAAGCCCAATTATAGGCTCAACACTCTAATACCCTGAGGATCATCTTACCAAAACGGTTAGAGATTAACGCAGGATTACGGGGGTCTGCAGAGCGCTGATTGGCCCAACCCGGCTGATCCCCCTTCACACCCAACCCTTCTCGTCCATATGCTTATCCAATTTTATCTTAAAGCTCCCTACCGTTTGTAATCCCAGTATAGCAGTTGGTAGTCCATTCCACCCATCTACAACTCTGTTACCAAACCAATATTTGCCTATATAATTTCTGAAACAAAATTTATCTAATTTGAAACCATTGGTACGAGTTCTTTCGCTATCACTGAGCTTTAGTACATTTGTCATGTCCCCTTTGTTAATCCCACTAACCCACTTGAACACCTCTATCATATCCCCTCTAACTCTGCGTCTCTCTAACGAATGTAAACCTAATTTCTTCAACCTTTCTTCATACGGAAGATTTCTAATATTATGGATCATTTTTGTCATTCTACGCTGAACTCTCTCCAATGAATCTATGTCCATTCTGTAATAAGGACACCAAAATTGGACAGCATAATCCATATGGGGTCTCACTAATGACAAGTAAAGTTTTAAGATAACATCAGCAGTTCTGTTACTCACACTCCTAGAGATGAACCCGAGAATCCTGTTTGCCTTATTACGAACGCTTATACACTGTTTTCTAGGCTTCAAATCATTGCTAACAAACACACCTAGATCTTTCTCGCAGTCTGAATTTTTTAATTCTAAATTAGCTAGTTTATATTTAACATTTGTTTGCATCCTCCCTATCTTTAATACCTTGCATTTGTCAATGTTAAACTTCATCTGCCAATTTACTGACCATTCATGTAAGGTATCTAGATCCCTTTGGAGGCACTCTATATCGCTCTCTGAATCAATTGATCTCCCCTTAGTATCGTCTGCGAATTTACTTATCCTACTAGTTATACCTAAGATACCTAAGTTATACCTAATTATGGGAGGGGGCTGCTGCCCCCACACCCCCGCTGGTTGGGTAAAACAGTAGAAATCCAGTTGGGGTGGAGTGAGTAACCGTAGCTTTTCGTAAGGGGGTCAGAGGGGGCGGAATGCCCTTATAATCCATTTCCGCATATTGCCACCTATACCACATCACTTACCTCATCATACCTTTCTGTTAAATACAATAATAATTTGTTTAGCTCGTATAGGTGCAATTATAGACCTATACCGTAATATATATGATGATAACCTTCACTCTCCTCATTATAGGTGCAATTATAGACCTATACAGTAATATATATGATGATAACCTTCGCTCTCCTCATTATAGGTGCAATTATAGACCTATACCGTAATATATATGATGATAACCTTCGCTCTCCTCATTATAGGTGCAATTATAGACCTATACAGTAATATATATGATGATGACCTTCGCTCTCCTCATTATAGGTGCAATTATAGACCTATACAGTAATATATATGATGATGACCTTCGCTCTCCTCATTATAGGTGCAATTATAGACCTATACAGTATATAATGATAACCTTCGCTCTCCTCATATAGGTGCAATTATAGACCTATACCGTAATATATGATGATAACCTTCGCTCTCCTCATTATAGGTGCAATTATAGACCTATACAGTAATATATATGATGATGACCTTCGCTCTCCTCATTATAGGTGCAATTATAGACCTATACCGTAATATATATGATGATAACCTTCGCTCTCCTCATTATAGGTGCAATTATAGACCTATACAGTAATATATGATGACCTTCGCTCTCCTCATTATAGGTGCAATTATAGACCTATACCGTAATATATATGATGATGACCTTCGCTCTCCTCATTATAGGTGCAATTATAGACCTATACCGTAATATATATGATGATAACCTTCGCTCTCCTCATTATAGGTGCAATTATAGACCTATACCGTAATATATATGATGATGACCTTCACTCTCCTCATTATAGGTGCAATTATAGACCTATACCGTAATATATATGATGATAACCTTCACTCTCCTCATTATAGGTGCAATTATAGACCTATACCGTAATATATGATGATAACCTTCGCTCTCCTCATTATAGGTGCAATTATAGACCTATACCGTAATATATATGATGATAACCTTCACTCTCCTCATTATAGGTGCAATTATAGACCTATACCGTAATATATATGATGATAACCTTCACTCTCCTCATTATAGGTGCAATTATAGACCTATACCGTAATATATATGATGATAACCTTCACTCTCCTCATTATAGGTGCAATTATAGACCTATACCGTAATATATATGATGATAACCTTCGCTCTCCTCATTATAGGTGCAATTATAGACCTATACAGTAATATATATGATGATGACCTTCGCTCTCCTCATTATAGGTGCAATTATAGACCTATACAGTAATATGATGATAACTTCGCTCTCCTCATAGGTGCAATTATAGACCTATACATAATATATATGATGAACCTTCGCTCTCCTCATTATAGGTGCAATTATAGACCTATACAGTAATATATGATGATGACCTTCGCTCTCCTCATTATAGGTGCAATTATAGACCTATACAGTAATATATATGATGATGACCTTCGCTCTCCTCATTAACCCCCAATGACTTATTGTCATCATCATCATCATATATAGGCTAGCCTATTACAGGCAGGGGGCAAATAACATCTGACAGTGGGTTAATTTTGTAAGAAAAAGCGGCAAGAATGTTAAGTGCGGGCGTACCGCCAGCCTTGTTAACACTACGCGTAGTGGCGTCGGACCTTTCCCATCATGTTCCCGTCTATTTTGACTGCCTTTGGATATAAAAATACATTAGCCTAACCAAACAACCTAACCTAACCTAACCTAGTATTCATGTAGTAATGACAGGGGGCAAATAGCAGAAAATATAGCATCAAAATAACTGCGAGCGCACATGACAACCGTACACCCGGAAACTGCATCCTTCCCGAAAAAGCAGTCATTTAGACGCGAACATAACTGCGAGCGTGCAACTTATGCAAAAAAAGGCGGACGGTATGCCCGTTAACACCGTCCTTGCCAAAACAAGTGGTGACCGGACAACTCAACCAGTAGCTCTCAACCAATACAGTTAGGTTAGGTTAGTACCGTTCTATATTTTGGCACTGGTTTGATTTGGCACTGGTTGAGAGCTACTGGTTGAAATGGTCTGCTGGGTGAGATGTCCGGGAACCAAAAAAAGTTACTAAGGGATTCAATTTACCGTCAGCTGAGATGAAACCGACTTTAGTCAGTTACTAGACCGGTACTGTTACCGTGAGACCAATAAAGATACCCTACCCTACTTGGATGTAGTTACCGGGTGTACCACTACCGACATACAACATAAATCATCTATAAATACTTATAATAAAATAAATACTTGTAAATCTATAATACTAGGTTAGGTTAGGTTGTTGTTGTTGTTGTTGTTGTTGTTGTTGTTGTTGTTGTTGTTGTTCCCTAAGCTGCCTGGCCGAACAGCCCCGAGTCCCTGAGAAAGGCCATGGCCACGATCGGGCTTTCCCACAGAGCTCTCATTGAGTGTAGATTGTGTTGTTGGCGTAAGTGGTTGTGTGAAATGCAGTCTTCTATGATGTGTTTAATGGTATGGGGTGCTGTGTTACATCCCGGGCAGGCGTCGACAACGGAGTCATCCAGTCTCTTCTGATAGCTCAGGAGAGCTGGATGGTGTCCGCATCTCAGCCTGGCCAGGTGGACTCTGTCCTTGCGAGGAAGGGAGGATTCGGAAGGATGGATTTCGGGAGGTCGTGCATGCAGCTGCGTGTTGTCTGTGAGTGAGTGGATGGATCGGTGAGAGATATGAGTATGGATGTGCTTTTGGAAGTTGGTTCGGGGTGGGCAGGGAGGGAGAGAGGACAATAATTGTGTGTGATACCGTGTGCTGGGTGTTGTTTTGATATTTCTTGGTGTCTGTGGGTGTGTTGCCATGTAGTTTAGTGGATGGTCTTGGTTCGTGGAGGCTGCTGCCAGGAATTGAGTGCCTCTCATGTCCAGATGGTCTTTGACTTTGAGGATTTTGGTTTCTTGATGTAGGTGATCTGTGGGTGAAGTAGCTGTGCAGCCTGTAATGATCTTCAGGGCTTTGTTTTGAATAGTCTGTAAGGTCTTATGATGTGTTTCAGCTAGGTTAGAAGCCCAGGCTGGGCTTGCGTATTCCATCACTGATCTAATGTATTGTTTATATACTGTGGTGGTAGTTTCTTTGTTGTGTCCAAATTTTGTGTGAGCAAGTGACCTGAGGGCGTTAAGTCTGGGTGTCAGTTTCTTTTTAATGTTTGTGGTGTGCTGTTTGAATGTCATATGAGTATCATATGTTACTCCTAGGATTGTGGGTGTGTGTGTATGTGTATGTGTTAAGGGTGTGTTGTTTATGGTGAGTTGAGGGATGTATTCGTGTTCTCCTGTCCAACTTGTGAGCAGGGTTGCGGTGGATTTGGCTGGGGCTAGATTAAGTCTGTTTGTAGTGCACCAGCCATGTAGTGTGTTGAGATAGGGTTGAAGGAGATCTGTTGCTCTTTTTGGGTCATGGTGTGTGCATGTGAGTGTTATGTCATCTGCATAGGAGGCTAAGTTTATTTGGGGCGTATTGGGTGTAGTTATATCGTGCATGTATTTACCTAATTGTAGTTTACAGGAGTTGAGCTAAGCTCGTGTTGTCCCGTCTCTCAGTCTACTTTTTATCCAATTTTTTCTTGAAAATATGGATGTTCCTTGCCCCTACCACCTCCTCCTCCAGCCCATTCCATTTGTCAATACATCTATAGGGGAAGCTAAACTTCCTGATATCGTTCTTGCAGGTAGGTCTTTTTACTTTGTAGCTGTGGCCTCTAGTTATTCCTGTATCCATAATTAATATATCCTCCCTATCCAGCCTCTCCAGCCCCCGGGTACATTTGTACATCATTATCATGTCTCCCCTCTCTCTCCTCTCTTTTAGACTCGGTAGATTTAATTTGTCTAGCCTCCCTTCATATGGCAGTTCTCTGAGACTTGGAACCAATCTAGTGACTGCTCTCTGGATTCTTTCTAACTTGTGAATATGCTTCTTTAGATGCGGGGACCACACCACTGCTGCATACTCCAATCTTAGTCTAATCATACTCTTCATAATTTTCGCTACCATGGTCTCATCCAAGTAGTTCAGAGCAACTTTCATATTCCCGGCCATTGCATACATTCCGCTAAAGAGCTTGTTAATATGTTTCTCTGGCGACAAATTATCTTGTATAATCAACCCTAAATCTTTTTCTTTTTCGGCCTTGCTAATTATATTATCTCCCATCCTGTACTCCCAATTTGGTCTATTCACACTTCTTCCCATATTTAACACATGACATTTACTTATATTAAATTTCATTTTCCACTTGGTGCTCCATTCGTATATTTTATCTAAATCCCCTTGCAGCTCCTCACAACTACTTTTATTTGTTATTTGTCTCATAATTTTTACGTCATCTGCAAACATTGACATGTAAGAGTTTATGCCTATCGGCAGGTCATTCACGTACATAAGGAACATGAGAGGTGCCAACACAGATCCCTGCGGCACACCACTCTCAACTTTCCGCCACGATGAGTAAGTTCCTCTAATTTCTTACAGTTTCTTACAGTAGATCCTCTGGAAATATGTTGGTCCTCATTTCCCTATTTGTTAAATAGCTCTCCATCCATTTCAGCAAACTCCCCCTGACACATCCTAGCGTCTCAAGCTTAGATAACAATCTCTTATGTGGTACCTTATCGAATGCTTTGGAAAGGTCTAAGTAGACGCAGTCCACCCATCCGCCTCTTTCTTGGAGTACATCTATCACCCTACTGTAATAACATAGCAAACTGGTAACACAAGATGTCCCTTCTCTGAATCCAAATTGCTTTGGGGTTATTATTTTCTTTCTCTCCAACATTTTCATCCATCTCTTCCTAATTAGCTTTTCACAAATCTTGCATACAATACTAGTAAGTGAAACTGGTCTATAGTTTAGAGGGTCCTCAGGGTTTCCATTCTTGTATATCGGAATGATATTAGCTCTTTTCCATTCAACAGGAACCTGTCCTTTATCTAAGGAAGCTTGAATTATGTCCCTCACTGGCTCCACTAATTGCTCTGCACACTCCTTTAAAACCCAGGCAGGCACTTCATCCGGTCCCATAGCTTTCCTTACTTCAAGTCCTCTCATCGCAGATAACAGCTCATCTCTAGTTATTTCAATCTTACTAAGACCACTCTCCAGTACTCCCGCCTGTGGTTCGTCAAAACCTTCCTCTCTAGTAAAAACTGACCCCAATTTGTTATTCATTACCTCACACATGTCCGATACATTTTCATACGTCCTAGCATAACTCTTAATTTAGTAATTTGTTTCTTTACCTTCAACTTACTGTTTATATATTTATAAAATAATCTAGGGTCACTTTCACATTTATTTACTATGTTCTTCTCATAGTTCATTTTAACTTGCCTAATTATGTTAACATATCTATTCCTCTCCTGTTTATATTTATTCCGATTACTCTCAGTGTTCCTTCTTCTTAATCTAGCCCAAGCTGCATCACGCCTACCCAAAGCTCTTTTGCATTTCAAATTAAACCAATCTTGCTGCTTAGTAAAATTTCCAGTTTTATATCTTGGGACAAACATATTGGTTCCTACTCTATAAATTTCGAGGAATCTACTATATTTACCTTGTACGTCCCGTTCCTTCAAAATAAGATCCCAATCTACTCCCTCTAAATATCTTTTCAAGGATACATAATCAGCTTTACTATAATTTAATCTGTCATTTATGTAGCTATTGTCTAATCTATTGGCATTACTCGAGGTCAACTTCCATTTTAGTAATAGGTGATCACTTTTACCTACAGGACATAGATAGTTTATATCACTAATTTCGTGAGGATCTTTTGTAAAAATCAGATCGAGTTTAGAAGGTTCGTTATTACCCCTCATTCTTTTATTTTCCTTCACATGTTATGCAAGTACATTTTCCGTAACCAACTCCACTAGCCGACTTCCCCAAGATCTCTGATTTGGCCCTGCATCTCCCGATTCCCAATCAACCTCACTACAGTTGAAATCTCCTACCAAGATCAATCGATTCTTCCTTAAAAGCAATCTTCTCAACGACTGAATCATATCCTCTACCATCTCCTCAAACTCCAACTCCCTCCATGCTCTGGTCTTTGGTGGCATGTAAGCTACTGCTATGTCTAGCTTTTTTCCTTCTATATCATTGAGTTCAACTGCCATTATTTCTGCCTTGTCATTATTTAACTCCACGTGCTTTGCTGTCATAGGGTTCTTAACTAATACTGCCACTCCACCTCCCCTTTTACCCTTTCTATCATTTCTCCATATATTATATCCTTCACTAAACACTATGTTGCTGTCAAAGTCCTGGTTCAGCTTTGTCTCTGTCAAACAGACTATCTGTGGTTGATCTTTTCTTAATATATTATCTAACTCTACCTTTTTACTGTTTATTCCATCTATATTAGTGTAGTAGCACAGTATATTTGAATCCACCTCCTTGTTTCTCTTCCCTCTCTGCCTCCTACCAGGTTCACCTCCTCCTCCATCCCTTCCCTGACCCAGTTCCACCTCCCCCACTAATTCTATTCTCCTCCCCCCTCTCTCTCCCTCTGTTCCACCCTCTCCACCACATCCTGGCTCTCTCTCCGGTCCCCTGCTCCCTGCATTATCTCTCGCTCCGTCTCCTTGCTTTGACTTCGTACTTGTCTCTCTGTCTCTTTCCCTATCACTCCTCTTACTTTCGGTTCTTGGTGGCTCCTGATGTACCACTTCCTTACTTGCCCTTCCCTTATTCTCCAAAAAAAAATCTTCTTTTGCTCTTCAGACAACTTTCCATTCTCTTCATCAGCCTTAGCTTGGAGTTCCCTTAACTGTTCTCGTTCTTCTACACTTAGGTCCTTTTTTACCCTTATATGATTCAGCTCTGTCGAATTTAATTTCCAGCTCACATTGGCTACTGCTTCTGCTGTTGATCTAAACTTTAGTTCCACTCTTAGTGGTCTCATCTCGCCCTTCTTATATATTCCTAACCTTCTCACCTCCTCCAGTTCTTTTACCCATCCATAACCCTCGTCTAAGTAATCCAGTATCCCCTTGACTTTCACAACATCCCTTTCCTTTCTTACCTTCATATCTGCCAGGTGCTCTTCCACATCTCCAAAGATTACTACACACTTACCTCTATCTATTGTCTCTCTCACTACCTTCTCTTTCTTCTTTAAAACTTGCACTACATTTTTTTCAAACTCTTTCTTTTCCTTTTCTCTCTCTTCCTTCTGCTCCTTCACAATTTCTTCAAGGGCTACCATCGTGGCACTCTCTACCCTTGTCCACTCATTTTTTACCTCACTAATTCCTTTTACTTCCTCACTCAGGTGGCCCTCATATTCCTTAAGCTGAGCCTTGAGTGCCACATTTTCCGACGCTAACTCGTCTACTCTGGCCATCACTGCCTCTAGGCTGTCACTTACTGGCCTAGGCCTATCCACCCCGCTAGTAACGCCACACATATCGGACAAAACTTCTACTTTAGCCCCTAACTCCTTCCTCCAATTTTCCATCACTCCCCTCCATCTCACAAGACCCATTAATTGTTTTTTCATACTTGCCAACTGATCATCCTTGTCCTCGGTGATAAAGCCTTCAAATTCATATTCCTCCTCATCCCCAGCTAGGCTTTCACGCCTTCCCGCCATCGCGAGGTGGTCGTCTGCCAGCCTAAAAACAACAATCGCCCCACTATCCCATCTCACTCCAGGAACTGTTTTACTTAATCCATATTTTCAATTACTTGGAATATCCAATTAAATCTGAATTGCTCATAAAACACCTAATTACTTATTGAAATGCACATATAAATTTCCGGGACAACACTTAGACACTCCTATCAACTTCACACAAGGTAACTCATTATCGGAGAGCAGCTGCAAGGTGTTGACAGCTCGGAGGTCGGCGGAGTGCTGTACAGATGTACAGATTGAAGAGTGCGGGCGATAGGACGGATCCTTGTGGGACTCCGTTTGGAAAGTTTCTGATTTTAGATGACTGACCGGCAAAAGATACGTGTGCACATCTGCCAGCTAGGAAGTTGGCCAGCCACCTTTTTGTGTTGTTGTGCATGTTTGTGTTGTAGATTTTGTTTGTTAGGTTGTGGCGGGGGATGGCATCGAAGGCTTTACTAATGTCGAGTGTGGCTAATAGTGATCTGTGTGGTGGTCTAGCTGAGTTGATGCCGTCGAAAGCTCTTTGTGTAAGGTCTGTGAGAAGAGTGTTTGTGGAGTGCAGTGGCCTAAAGCCATGTTGTGTTGGAACTAGGGGTAGGTCAGGTGTAATTAGTTGTAATTCTAGGCGTTCCATGACTTTGGAGGGGGAGCAAAGGAGTGTGATGGGGCAGTGCGAGGAGGGTAGCGTGGGGTCTTTGTTGGGTTTGGGGAATGTGATGATGATACCATGCTTCCAAATGTCTGGTATTGTGTTGTGTGAATAGCTGTAGTTTGATATGTTCGTGAGTGCTTGTATGCCTTGTGGTCCCAGGTGTCTGAGGTGTATGTTGCTTATGTTGTCTAGGCCACAGGCGGGTGAGTGCTTGAGATTGTTGATGATATGCTTTGTCTGGTGATTGGTGAAGGGTGTATAGTCAGGGTCTGTGGGGAATTGTCTCTTACGTCGGATGACACGTCGGTCGTCTTTGTGAGGTTTTAGGTGGCTGACATGTGAAAAGTGATTGATGAGAGTGTTTGCTTGTTGTTTACAAGAAGGAGTAGGTTAGGTTAGGTTAGGTTGTTTGGTTAGGGTAATGTATTTTTGTATCCAAGGGCAATAAAAATAGACGGGAACATGATGGTGAGCGTCCGCGTAGTGTAAAGAAGACGGGCGGTACACCCGGTAACTACATTCTTGCCGTAATTTTTGACTTTCACTATATGACACAGTTACAGTACAGTAGTTTCAGCTCTCTTCTATATACAGTATCTATCGCTGGATGCCATGATCTCCGAAGGGGTGGCCATGAATGAATCACCATCATGCACCTCTGTCCCCCATCCAGCACCACTTTCATGTATATACTGTACCAGTGTACCGTACTTCCTCACTCCATCCTTCCACCTCTCTCTCGGTTTACTTCTCCCTCTTTGTCCTTCCACCTCACTTTCGTACACCCTCTTAGTCATTCTCTCGCTTCCCATACATTCCACATGGCCGAACCTTCTCAAAATGTTCCTTTTCACACTTTCCAGCACGTCTACATCCACACCACACCGCTCTCGTACGTCTTAATCCGTCTGTCTATCCCTCCAGCTCTTTTACACTAGGGATATACCCAGGGGTGTGGAGTCGAAGTCGGAGTCAGGAGTCAAGGAGTCGGCTACTTTTGGCTGGAGTCGGAGTCGGTAAAAATATCTCCGACTCCGACTCCTTTACGTGATCAATTCTTGTGTAAAGTACTTGGGTGCGCTGCTAGGCCAGTGTTGTCACTTCGCAGGAAATTCCCACAAATTTGTGGGAGGACATTTCAAGCAAACAATTTGTGGGAAATTTGGGGGAGAGGGGTCGGAGTCGCATTCTTTAAATTTCCTGGAGTCGGAGTCGTATTGTTTTTCATTCCGACTCCACACCCCTGGATGTACCGATGTATTAGTATCGGCCTGTTTTAGGGGTATCGGTGAAATATTGGCCGATACTGCTGATACTTTAAACTGTATTTACGCTCTGTATTTTCCCCATTATTATAATTTGTTGATCAATCCTTTCCCTGTTTAGGGACTTCAGTCACTTCAGGATTGGCTATTGACTAACTTAAGTTCATGTCATGGGTGTCAATGAGGTTAAGATATATGATTATGAGACTAATTTTATAGCTTACTTACATTCATAATTGAATTTTCTAGAAAGAATATCGGTATCGGCTAAGTATCAGTGTATTTACAGTAGCCTATCGGAGTATCGGTATCAGCTCTAAATTGAGTGTCGGTATTAGTATCAGCTAAAATATTGGTATCGGTACAATCCCTATGCTGAAAATCGGAACGTCTCCGGGTGGTCGGGGCCCGGGGGAGTGCTGGAGGGACCTTGGTGACCCTGGTCTCTGGGTCTTCTCCTGGGTGACCGAGATGTGTGTGAATTTGTAATTTGTTTTTGTGTGTTCATTGTTTTCTGTTGTGTTGTCCCTATTCTGGCTCTGTCTTGAGTCCCCCCCCCCCATTTATTTATTTTTTTTTTGGAAAAGTGGGGTTTGGGCCTGAGTATATAGATAGATACAGTAAATAGATTGACATCCCTATCTTATTCTATGTTATTATTTACAGTTGCGGCCACTGGTGTCCGGTGTGTGTGCCAGAGATCTACATGGTGTTGCTCCACTTACTTCAGCTATTGTAAGTTATCAATAGTTGTTGTTGTTGTTGTTCCCCAAGCTGCCTGGTCGAACAGCCCCAAGGCCCCGAGTAAGGCCAAGGCCATAAACGAGCGACCCCACAGAACCCTCCCTGCCGACCACAATAAAGCCTGGGTGACCGAAGCCACTCCATGGCGGGGGGCTGAGAGGGTGCGTAAACGCCCGGGAAACCAAAGCCCCACCCAGGGCCCTGTGTCCCTCAGCAATTATGAAGAGAAAGTTGAGGGGCAAAGGAATAATGTGACGCTTTAGCTTCCAATCTTGGTAGATTGGGAGGTCAATCCACGGAAGAGACGCCGTCACTCGAGATCTAGAAAATATATAAGTAAAAGGAACAGTCAGAGTAAGCTATGGGTATGGCAGAGATCGCTCAGGTCTCACTCTGATAGACCAGCCCATCACCAGAGTTATCAATAGTAATGTACCGTACAGTCGCGCTAATAAGTCATGTCTTGGCACCAAATATGTTTTGATCAATAATGATTGGTATCAGCAATATCTAAGCTTCATTTCTTCATATCAAGTGAAATATACAAACATGTTCCTACACTTACCCACCCTATTCAATATCTGACAGACATTAATACAGCACAGAGCATGTCAAACGTAATGACAGCTGGGACATGACTTTAGCGCGACCTTACCCACCCTATTCAACATCTGACAGACATAAATACAGCACAGAGTGAGTCAAACATAATGACAGCTGGGACATAACTTATTAGCGCTACCGTACAGGTCTCCCTTGATTTACGATTGGGTTACGTTCCTGAAAACCCGATCTTAAATAGAAAAATCGTATAGCAAACCCTAAAATAATGGGGTAAATGGGGATGTGTTATTGGGCCAGTGTAGTGTATCAGACCCTCAGCTATGCAATAAAGGCAGGACAAGGAAACACCTGTGTGGATGGGTGGCAGCCATGTTTACTCTGAATCAAATCTTAAGGGACCCTAGAGTCATAACATATAAAAGGGGTCATCAATGGAAAATGCTATTAATCATTACATACATAACTGATCATCTGTGGAACTACTATTAATCCTTACATACATAATACTCCTTCCCCTTTAAGTTGAAAAATATCAGTACAGTAACTTTAAAGCATTAAGAAATAAATACAGTATTAAAGTTTGATGATGACTTGTAGATATAATATTGTACTCTAAACTAAGTATGATTAATTGAAAGTAACATAGGCCTACAACATAAAAACAAAAATAATTATATACCAACATTTATGATGGGTTTACATATAGGCTGCTCTTAGTTTCTTAACAATATGGATGAAAATAAATAAATCCATGCAAGTTCATATGTACAGTACAGTACAAAATTTACTGGTAGCCTACTACTCAGTAATATGTCAGTATCAGAGATATTTGTAATCTCAATTAGAACTTATACCTATATCATTCATTTACAGGTATTTGTATTAGATCTTAAAGAAAACAAAATTAAAGTTGATCCTAACAGAATACCGGTATATTTTGAACAAAAACCAGTGATACGCTTCCTTTATATATAAAGTAAAGTTTGTTACCGGTAATGAAAGGATTTTAATTCTTTCTATATCAACATTATGGATACTAATACATGTACAGTATAAGGAAGTAAAAGATTATACATTACAGACTAGATAATTAGACATACTGTAAATATATAATTGTTTTCAAGAAACTAATCATAAAAATCCTTTTATTAACCATAAACAAAAATATTAAATGCATTTACTATCCTAAGGCTTATCAGGTTCACAGGTTTAGTCGTTCAGGTGCCTTCCGTAACCTGTCGGAGCGCCTTAACTGAGGACTTAATGGTACTGGTGTCTCTTTTTCTGGGTGAACAAGTGGTGACCGTCTGGTAGGCCTCCCCTCCTGTTGGTAGAAAGGCGTTTGTGTAGATTCCTTTTCATATACCGATCCTGGAGCGGAGTTGTAACTTGGTATTCCCAACTTGTTTAGTGATGCAGGATAAGGCCCTTCACTTTCTGCAACCTGAGATGGCATCATATTGTCAACAAAATCACCCTTTCTGGACATTCGGAGATGATCTGCATGGCGTCTAATGCTGCGTCCATCCTTCAGTTTCACTATGTAGGCTCCTCCCTCATGTCCTTCTATAATTCCAAACCACCACCGAGGTCCAGATCCAACATTATAAACACCAACCCTGTCACCTATTTCAAAATACCTGTCTTGTGTATGGGTGTCATGCCTCCTCTTTTGTTTCTCTTGAGCATGATGCACTTTCTTGGAGAGATCTGGTTGCAACAAATCCAAATGGGTTTTCAATTTGCGACCCATTAAAAGTTCTGCTGGTGACTTCCCAGTTGTTGAATGTGGTGTTACGCGGTACTTGAAAAGAAACCTTAAGACTGGTTTCAATGCTACCCACTTGAAGTTTCTTCATACCACTCTTGAAAGTTTGCACTGAATGCTCTGCTAGTCCATTTGATCCTGGATGGTAAGGTGCAGAGGTTAAGTGTCTTATACCATTTGCCTTCATGAATTCCTGGAATTCTACACTGGTGAAAGATGTCCCATTATCTGAAACTAAAACTGACGGTAACCCATGGGAAGAGAAAGCTGTTCTAAGTTTGCTTATGGTTACTTCTGTAGAAGTGGACGAAACTGGGAAGATTTCCATCCACTTGGAGTAGGCATCAGTTACCAGGAGAAACATACGGTTCATGAATGGTCCAGCATGATCAATGTGCACTCTTTCCCAAGGATGTGTAGGCCATTCCCAGGGATGCATCGGTACAGCAGGAGGTAAGTTCATATTTTCTTGACATAAGTGGCACTGATGCACAACAGTTTCTATATCTTGGTCCATGTTAGGCCACCACACATAGCTCCGAGCAAAATTTGTCTAGTCCAGTTCTGTATTTCATTTGCAGTTATAGGTGAAGCATCCATGAACTCCAACAGCAACACTGCATCTTGTGGGCTTGGTACCTTGGTTGGGAATTCCGGTAATGGGAGTCTGCTTAGTGCATCAGCATTACTAATTTCTTTGCCAGGCTTATACGAGAACGAGTAGTCATATGCTGAAAGTGTCAAAGCCCAACACTGGATCCTGGCAGAGGCTATAGATGATACTGCTTTGTGTTCTCCAAATAGGGCTTTCAGAGGCTTGTGATCATTGAATATCTGAAAGTGTCGCCCAAACAAATAGTTGTGAAATTTCTTAACTCCAAACACTATCGCCAGTCCTTCCCTCTCAATGTGAGCATATCTTCTTTCAGCAGGGGCCAAGGTTCTTGAAGCAAATGCAATGGGCTTGTCTGATCCGTCACCAAGTCGATGAGAAAGCACTGCTCCAACACCATAGGGGGAAGCATCACATGTTAATACTATTTCTTTCTGTGGATCATAGTGGACCAACACTGTTGATGACTGAAGTAACATCTTTGATTTTCTAAATGCATCATCTTGGTCTTCACCCCACTTCCAAGGAGAATTCTTAGTTAACAACAAATGCAAAGGTGCCAAGACTGTAGAAATGTTTGGTAGAAAGCGTCCATAATAGTTCAGGAGACCTAGATATGATTTGAGTTCCATCATTCACGGGGTTTTGGAGCATCCATTACGGCTCGAACTTTTTCTTCAAGGGGATGTAATCCTTCCGCATCAATGCGATGACCCAAATAGCTGACTTCTTTGGCTTGGAACACACACTTGTCTGGCTTTGCACGAAACCCAACCTCCGAGAGTTTCTTGAGAACTGCTTCCAGATTTTTTAGATGTTCAGCTTCTGATTCACCAGTTATCAAAATGTCATCCAAGTAGACACACACATCAGGAATACCCTGAAGTAAACTATCCATACACCGTTGAAAGATAGCAGGTGAAGAGGAGATTCCGAATGGTAAGCGAGTGTATCTGAATAGGCCCTTGTGTGTGTTGATGGTGCTTAAATCCTTTGAAACTTCATCAAGAGGAAGTTGGAGGTATGCGTTGGACAGATCAATTTTAGTAAAGGTTTGACCCCCACTCAAAGTTGCATACAAGTCTTCAATTCGAGGAATAGGATAAACATCACATTTAATGGCACGGTTTATGGTAATTTTGTAATCGCCACAAATCCGAACATTCCCATTTCCTTTTAACACTGGAACGATGGGAGTAGCCCAGTCAGAGAATTCCACAGGTTCAATTATTCCCTCTTGCTGTAAATGCTTCAGTTCAGTTTCTACTTTCTCCCTCATGGCAAAAGGTACTGGCCGGGCCTTAAAAAATTTGGCTGTACTGTTGGATCCACATGTAACTTGGCTTTTACATTCTTCACTGTGCCCAAACCATCTTGAAATACTTCCCCATATTGTTCAAGCAGAGGAATGTGAGAAGTACCAGCAACTATATGGCATATTGCACTCCAATTTAACCTAAATTTTCTTAACCAATCCCTTCCAACCAAATTTGGTCCATTACCTTCTACCACAATGAGTGGAACATTAGCTTCTTGGTCATCATATTTTGCCTGTACCTCCAGTTTTCCAACTACTTTAATCTCCTCTCCTGTGTAAGTACGCAGCACTGCTTTAGATTTCTTGAGTGAACTGTCTGGAAACAAACTCTCGTGCATCTTCTTAGTGATAATGGAGACGGAAGCCCCTGTCTCGACCTGCATCTCGACAGACTTGCCTTCAATTTCAAACTTGGCCATGATGGGACGTGTACCTACTTTGGAAGCTGCTACATTAAACATAGTATAAATAGGGCTGTCTTCTTCTTCAAAATTTTCGGCTCCTTCTGCTTCCTCCACCAAGTTGGCAGAATTTAAGTTTTGTTGCCTTCTGGACTGTGATTTTTTCATACATGCCCTTGTTATGTGACCCTTCTTGTGACAGTAGTGACATTCTGCTTCTTTAAACCGACAAGTATCTGCAGTGTGTGTCGAAGCAGAACACCTATAACAAGATCTTGGTCGAGAGCTTGTATCTGGAGTTTTCTTAACTTGCACCCAACCTTCAGGTTTCTTTACACTCTGCTGCCTTCGAATTTTATTTACTGATGCCTGGGAAATATTGTCTTGCGGGGGAAATGTAGATCCTTTAGCAGCTTGGATATCTAATGCATTTTTCATAGCCACTTCCATACCATGTGCAAGTTCTACTGATTTGTTTAAGGTTAACACTTTTTCTGATAACAGCCGTCTCTGTATGTGTTCATCTCTAACTCCAACCACTAGCCTATCCCTTAACATGTCTTCCAAGGTTGAACCATACTCACAATGTTCTGTTAACTGTCTCAGGTCAGCAATGAATGACAATATAGACTGACCCTGTTTTTGATAGTGCGAATTGAATTTAAAACGAGACACAATAAGCGAGGGCTTGGGGTGGTGGTGATCTTGCACTAGTTTGCAGAGTTCCTCAAATGTTTTCGCTGCTGGTTTTTCTGGGGCCACTAAACTCCTCATCAAACTGTAAGTTGTAGATCCACAAACACTCAACAAAATGGCTCTCTTCTTTACTGCCTCTGTGATGTCATTTGCGATGAAGTACTGGGCAAGCCGTTCTGTGTACTGGGCCCAGTCTCCAGTTTCTGGGCTGAATTCCTCTATTTTGCCGAAAGCTGCCATGTTGCAACACTCTTCAGTCTTCTGTAATAACTAAGGTGCTTTCCTCAAGTTGTCCATTTATCCTCGTCGCCAATATGTAGTGTATCAGACCCTCAGCTATGCAATAAAGGCAGGACAAGGAAAAACCTGTGTGGATGGGTGGCAGCCATGTTTACTCTGAATCAAATCTTAAGGGACCCTAGAGTCATAACATATAAAAGGTGTCATCAATGGAAAATGCTATTAATCATTACATACATAATACTGATCACCTGTGGAACTACTATTAATCCTTACATACATAATAGCCAGCCAAAACCCAAACACAAACGCCTAAAAACCTATAATAATATCATAAATTGGGTCATCGGATAGTGAGGGAGACATGTACTGTATATATTCTTTAGTAGGTTTTGTAGATCTGGAGAAGGGCTTTGACCAGGTGCCAAGGGAAGTTATGCAGTGGGCTATGAGAAAACTTGGATAAGAGTTGTGTTATCGGGCGTACCACTGTTTTCTCATTCTTTGCCCTGATCACTTCTTGGTTGATGTTGCGGTGTAGCAGTTCTTGCCTCATCCTTCGGCCCTGCCCTATAAGAACTCTGATGTGGAGCTCATGTGGTCCGGCTGAACTGGTGAAATGGCGAGAAATGTCTGCATGTCTTCCCCTTCCTCGATTTGTTCCCCTACTGCCCTTCCCTATCTATCTTGACTCGTTTTGTTATATATCTTGATCGAATCCTTCGGGCCAGCCCTATGAGAGTTCTTTTGTAGAGCTCAGTGATCTGGTTAAACTAATATTAAAACAACTACCGACATACAGCATAACTCGACCTCTCTAAAACTTTAACCTAACCAAACAACCCAACCTAACCGGGTGGGTGCCCAACCCCGAAAGGAGTTGAAATAGGGGAGCTATCCCCCCGCCAAAGGCGGCTTTCTAGGGCCTTTCCTAGCTGTTGCTGAGAGGATTGGGTTCTAGTCATGTGGTGATGGGCTGGTTTATCAGAGTGAGAACTGAGCGATCTCTGCCATACCCATAGCTTACTCTGACTGTTCCTATTACAGTACTTATAT
Organism: Paralithodes platypus; assembly: GCA_032716605.1. NCBI lineage: Eukaryota > Metazoa > Arthropoda > Malacostraca > Decapoda > Lithodidae > Paralithodes > Paralithodes platypus. Next base: position 47,334,841 of record CM064505.1, read on the forward strand.
ATTTTCTAGATCTCAAGTGACAGCGTCTCTTCCGTGGATTGACCTCCCAATCTACCAAGATTGGAAGCCAAAGCGTCACACTTTTCATTTGCCCCTCAACTTTCTCTTCATAATTGCTGAGGGGCACAGGGCCCTGGGTGGGGCTTTGGTTTCTCGAGCGTTTCCTCACCCTCCTCAGCTCCCAGCCATGGAGTGGCTTCGGTCACCCGGGCTTTATTGAGGTCGGCAGGGAGGGTTCTGTGGGGGCGCTCGGTTATGGCCTTGGCCTTGCTTGGGGCTGTTCGGCCAGGCAGCTTGGGGAACGGCAACAACAACAACAACCCAACCTAACCTAGTATTCTTGTAGTAATGAGAATACTAGGTTAGGTTAGGCTTTTTAGTTAGGTTAAGTATTATAGATGATTTATGTTGTATGTCGGTAGTGGTACACCCGATAACCCAACTCTTACCAAAACTTGGAGTAGAAAAGTGGCTAGTGCGAATGATAATGTGAATGTATGAGGGTCACGGGCAACAGTTAGAGTGAATGGGGGCCTGAGTTCCCAGTGAAAGTTGGAGTTCACCAAGGTTCAGTGCTGAGCCCATTACTGTTTGTTTTGTTCCTGGAGGCTCTGTCAAGGGAATTTAGGACAGGACTCCCATGGGAGTTGTTATATGCAGATGACCTAGTTCTTATCGCAGATAGTGTGCAGGAAGCAAAGGCAAAGTTCAAAAGATGGAGGGAAGGTATGGCAAATAAAGGTCTAAGAGTTAACATAGATAAAACAAAGGTCATGATTAGTGGAGTAGGGTGTGGAACTATGGAAAGAAGCGGCGACTATCCATGCACAGTATGTGGGAAGGGGGTGGGAAGTAATTCAATTCAATGTTGCGTCTGTAGTGACTGGGTACACTAGAGATGTAGTGGAGCTAGAGGACATTTGACAAGAATCATAGACTTTGAATGTGCAGTGTGCAAGGGAGATCTTGTATTAAATGACCCGCCTGTCAGTGTTGATTTCGACTGTAACGCTGGAGTGTGTGAATAAGTTCTGCTACCTGGGCGATACAGTTTCCGCTGGAGGTGGCGCTGAAGCTAGCTCCATTGCTAGAGTCAGAAGTGGCTGGGGAAAGTTTAGAGAGCTGTTGCCACTCCTGACCATGAGAGTGCTCCCACCCCACCTTAAAGGGAAGGTGTATGCCTCGTGTGTTAGGAGCGCGATGACCTATGCCTCTGAGACGTGGCCGGTTAAAGCGGAGGATGTCAATAGAATGGAACGGAATGAGAAGAGAATGGTGAGATGGATGTGTGGGGTTAATCTTAGGGACAGGGTATCGAGCGAGGAATTAAGAAGGCGTCTGGGCATTAGGAGTGTCAGTGAAGTGATGTGCACGAGCCGACTTGGTTGGTTGGACACATAGTAGTTACTGTACATATTTTTCAATTAGCCCCTACTGTACCAGAGGGTATTACTATAAATGTAACCTCCAGTACCAAGCATTGTGGCCAAAATGGCTTCAAAGTCGAGAGAGAGCATCCTCTCACCCCGAAAGCTGGACAAGTACTGAGCCAGCTCGCCCGTGGGACCTTAGATACACTCTTGAGAAGTGTTGCCAAGGTCTCAAAGCAGTGTTTACAAGTCATGGTACCAGGTACCGCTCGGTAAAAGGACTGATTATTACTGACGGCATCGTTCGTCGCTGGTACTGGCGAGTTACTTTTTTACTGACGGCCGACGGCCGTCGCTGGGACAGTACTGTAGATGTTAAGTATCGTATCAAGAATCAGGTGCTAAATTATTAAAGTTTCCACAAAGTGAAAAAACAAATGAAATAAATGCCATTTCCTGTTGTAGCAATCTCCGGTGAGTAAACCCGAGGGACGCACCACAGCGACGCTGATCCCCAGTGATGGAGTGGGGCCGGAGTTGTGTCAGGTGGTCCTGGACGTCTTCAAAAGTGCCGGGGTACCTGTGGACTTTGAGGAGCACTACCTGACCGAGCTGTACACCCGACGCTCCGAGACTCTGGAGGAGGTGGTGGAGAGCGTGAGGAGGAACGGGCTCTGTCTGAAGGGTATCTTGGCCACACCTGACCACAGTTCCGATGGAGAACTCAAGACACTAAATATGAAACTGAGGTAGGTTACTGTACCGGCACTTAACTTGTAAATTGTGCATAAACCTTTAACTGTCTTGCTGGTGTAATGATTAACCCGGCAAGCGCGATAGGCCTCACGGAAGGCTTCCTATAGGGAACGCGATAGGCCTCACGGAAGCATGACCATAAAAAAAGCCTTCCAAAAAAAAAAAAGGGCCTATCAAAACAAAGGATTTTGTCTCTAGGTGAGATAATTCCCCTCTAGTACTCATCCATGTGTTTCCCACCCCTCCCCCTCCCCTCCTTCCCCACCTTATTCCCCCCTCCCCCCCCTCCTCAATTATCACCTATTTTTCCTCTTATTATCATCATTTATCGGTTATTTTTCTCTCCCGCGATAATGTAGCACAAGTGGGTTGCATAAAAGATCGTTATGCAACACCCAGACACCGGCACACACCGCCCCGCTCGTCTCAGTTGACTCCCAGACAGCGAGAGGGGAGGGCTGCCTGTGGCTCTCTCTCGCCTGAGATTATGACCGGGTGGCCAATACTGTATATTGTAAATATAACGAATTCTGTCAGAATCCAGGGCTAGAAATGCACAAATAACTACCCTAGCACCTAGGTCTATATCGCGCTTGTCAGGTTAAGAGTGTTTGAAAAGTCTGTGTGTGGTAACCCAAGTTCGAGTCCCGGTGGATCATATTCGGGTAGAATGTAGAGTTCGGGCGTACCGCCAGCCTTGTTTACACTACGCGGAGCGGCGGCAGACGCTTGCCATCATGTTCCCGTCTATTTTGACTGCATTTGGATACAATAATCATAAAGCCACCCCTCACCCCCTCCCTTGACATATTGTCATCATCATATACAGGTATATTGCCAGAAGGGGGCAAATAACCAAAAAAATCGACGTCAAAATAGACGTGAACTTAACCACAGCGATCGGATTTCATTAATTTCATTGAAGGTGTTTGGTGTTGGTGTGAAATTAATATAAATAGATTTATAAGTATGGAAAGGGATATGCCTATATGGCAGATTGACAATTTTGATAGGGATTACTGAATTGAGTGAAATTTCCAGCAACGTCCTTGAAATGGAAGTCCGCATATACCCTGTAAATGTTACCACCCTAGACAATCTGGTTTTCCCGTGGCAGTGGCCAGAAGTTGTGTGGTTGGCCTGCATAAGCACATCCTATAGATCTGAATACTGTATATGCAATTATGCATATATGCTTTATAGCACCTCATTACAGTCATTACAATGTTTTTCCAAGGTCAATATGCTGTCTACAGAGTATAATAATGTTGAAGCAGATGTTGTGAAGGTATAGGGATGTTATTGCAGCCTGATTATAAAGCAGAAATATGTGAAAGAGAAAGAGTAACAATATGCGGTGTGATAAGGATTTGTGGTGGAATGAGGAGGAGGAGGGAGGGAAAGATAAGAGTCTGTGGTGTGTGTCGTCCTCCTTCTCCTCGCACTCCGCACTACTGTACTGAGGGGTGCTTGGGCAGTTATGTATGGCTCTGGAGCTGAAAGGGAGTGCACATTGTGCACATCATTGACATGTATGTGCAACCCAGGCAGGCATGTGTAGGTGGTGTTGCAGGAGTAGTGCTTCGTCCTCCAAAGCACAACTGTTTTCCCCTTCGCGGTCCCCCACCCGTGTTCGGCCTCATTCTTTCAACTCGCCCATCTCATGGCCATCGCCGGACAGAGCAGTACATCTCTCCTCGATGTCTGCCAGGTAACTGATGTGTCTGGAAGATTCTCGGCTTGTGGAAGCTTGAGTTGCTTAGTGTCACTATGCGCCACCAAAGTATGGGGGCCGTATGCATACTGGCGCGGTTTTTGTTAGCCTGTAAAGTCTGTGTCTATGGATAGGATACTTGCAGCCTCTTATATAGGACTTTCTCGCAGTTAAGAGGTTAATGATCCAATTGCTATTAATGAAACTATAGGTCTCCCTCGATCTTCAATTGGGTTACGTTCCTGAAAATCCGATCTTAAATAGAAAATTGTACTGTATAGCAAACCCTAAAATTAATGGGGTAAATGGGGATGCGTTCTCAGACCAGCCTAAACCCAAACACCTAAAACTCTTTGATAATATAAATTGGGGCATCAGATAGTGAGGGAGACCTGTAATGGTATTTTTATTTTATTTACTCTAAATATGAAACTCGGTAGGCTACTGTAGTTAATGATCCAAATGCTGTTCATGAATCTAACAGTAGTTTTGTATGCATGATATAGCCATTTTTTTAAGGTCATATCAGAGTTTTTAAAGTTGTTGATATCACAAATCCTCCATGCGGACAATATTGAGAACATTATTCCGAGTCTGTTGGGTTGGTGATGATATGAATATATTCTTATTTCCCAGAGATGAGTTGGACCTGTATGCCAATGTGGTCCACGTGAAATCCCTCCAAGGCCTCAACGTGCGACACAAGAACGTCGACATAGTGGTGATCCGCGATCAAACCGAGGGAGAATATTAGGCCCTGGAACACGAGAGTGTCACAGGGGTGGTGGAATGCTTGAAGATTACGACCCGGGATAAGTGCCGCCGTATCGCCAAGTTCGCCTTCGACTACGCCACCAAACACGGCCGCAAGAAGATCACCGCCGTATCATGAAGCTCGGCGATGGGCTGTTTCTTCGACAGTGTGAAGAGGTGAGTTGTTATTTTTCTTGTTCCTCAGGTTGTCTGACTGAACAGCCCCAAGGTCCCGAGCAAGGCCAAGGACATAACTGAGCGCCCCCACAGAACCCTCCCTGCTTTACCACTAAGAATGTCCAGGTGACCGAAGCCGCTCCCAGGCCAGGAGCTGAGGAAGGTGCGGAAACGCCTGGGACACCGAAGCCCCACCCAAGGCCCTGTGCCCCATAACAATTATGAAGGGAAAGTTGAGGGTCAAAGGAAAAATGTGACGCTTTGGCTCCCAGTCTTGGTCTTAAATTCATGCTTTATCTGCGCATATTCTTCCAGAGCTAATATGGAAGGATACGCGCAGATAAAACATGAATTTGAAGAGGTCAGTAAAGCACTCTAGGTTACATGTTAAGGGGAGGGTTTTTAGTTTGCTCCCTAGACCTCCATCAAATTATAATGTAAAACTTGCAAAATAAACAAACCAAAACGTATACGAACACAGTAAAAAGACAAAACAACGAATCAAAATCGCTATGTGGAAACAACTCTTAAGTAAAATAATTATTTATAAATAAAAGAACACAACTTTAAAAAACTACAGATTCTGTATAGGTATAGTTTTCAAACTGTATATCTACTTTAAATTTCAGGTTTTGAGAATGTACTGTACCCCAACATCGAATTCAGCAAAATAATCATTGACAACTGTATGATGCAGATAGCTTCCAATCATTGCATTCTTCATAGTACAGTACTGTAGATACCTTACATGAATGATCAGTAAATTGGCAGATGAAGTTTAACATTGACAAATGCAAGGTATTAAAGATAGGGAAGATGCAAACAAATGTTAAATATAAACTAGCTAATATAGAATTAGAAAATTCAGACTGCGAGAAAGATCTAGGTGTGTTTGTTAGCAATGATTTGAAGCCTAGAAAACAGTGTATAAGCGTTCGTAATAAGGCAAACAGGATTCTCGGGTTCATCTCTAGGAGTGTGAGTAACAGAACTGCTGATGTTATCTTAAAACTTTACTTGTCATTAGTGAGACCCCATATGGATTATGCTGTCCAATTTTGGTGTCCTTATTACAGAATGGACATAGATTCATTGGAGAGAGTACAGCGTAGAATGACAAAAATTATCCATTATATTAGAAATCTTCCGTATGAAGAAAGGTTGAAGAAATTAGGTTTACATTCGTTAGAGAGACGCAGAGTTGGAGGGGATATGATAGAGGTGTTCAAGTGGGTTAGTGGGATTAACAAAGGGGACATGACAAATGTACTAAAGCTCAGTGATAGCGAAAGAACTCGTACCAATGGTTTCAAATTAGATAAATTTAGTTTCAGAAAAGATATAGGCAAATATTGGTTTGGTAACAGAGTTGTAGATGGGTGGAATGGACTACCAAGTGGTATCAGGGGAGGTGTGGTGGAGTGGTCATGCCACTGGACTGGTAATCCAATGGCCCCGGGTTCAAATCCCGATATGTCAATGGGAAGATATTATTGGGATTGAATTTGTGCTGTACCTAGTATCAGTGCATTACCACAAAGCCCACCGAAATGCCAAAAAAATACCCTCATTGTTCCCTGATTAAATAACACTGTATGAATATTCCCATATTCAAAATATGTTACAGGGGGACAATGCCTAGTGAGTTCACTGCTCAATAGGTGGCGTTCTGAGAGTGAGGGTCTGAGTCTGGAGGTTGAGACAGTGAAGCACTTGAGCGAAGCAACCAGCCGCTTCAGAGATGGAGCTGCTTCGAGCCATGATGGATGCTTCGCATGTCTCACTCTCCAGACTGGAACAAGACCTCACGGGCTTCACCGTGTTGAGCGGAGAAATGTACAGGCTCTCAGCCTATGCCCGAGAGGGAGTAGTTGGAATATAGAAAAAAAAAAAAAAAAAAAAAAAAAAAAAGTGCTATAGTGGGATCAAAAACGGTAGGAAGCTTTAAGATAAAATTGGATAAGCATATGGACGAGAAGGGTTGGGTGTGAAGGGGGATCAGCCGGGTTGGGCCAATCAGCGCTCTGCAGACCCCCGTAATCCTGCGCTAATCTCTAACCGTTTGGTAAGATGATCCTCAGGGTATTAGAGTGTTGAGCCTATAATTGGGCTTTGTAATTGGGGTTGTGTGGGACAGGGATCTGCCTTGCTTAGGCCAATTGGCTTTCTGCAGACTCCCATTTCTTATGTTCTTATGTTCATTAAAGCCTTTGTTACCATCAGAGGTATTTAGAAACCTTTAGTTTAGTTACTTCAACCTCTGCAGTTGTCTTTGAGTTAGCTGTGGGCAGAAAACTAATTTTGGAGAGGTAATTATAAGAGTGAGAGAACTCTATTTCTTATTGCTAATCTGACAACCTCTGCGTCATATGTGCGTGAAAGGGTTAATAATAAACCTTTTCTCCACCCCAGACTAGTGGCCACAAGGTAACCTCGGGCTGCATGGTGAGCTTTGTGTGTGTGTATATAAGTATTTAAAAACTGGTAGCCACTAATATTAATAATGAACCTTCCCCCCCTCCCCCCCATCAGACTACTGACCACAAGGTAGCCTCGGGCCGCATGGTGAGCTTTGTGGACGGTGTTAACCAGATGATCGTGGAGGTGCGAGTTACCAAGGAGTCTCTGTTTACATTGTTCAAGACCAGTCCGGCTCTGGCTACACGGCTGGCGGTACTACATATGGCGGCTGTACACGACCGCGACCATGATCTCACGCGCAAGGTAAAACTCATTGTGTTCTTTTATTTATAAATTATTGTTATACTTAAGCATTGTTTCCACATAGCGAATTTGATTACTGTAGTTAGTTTGTCTTTTTACTGTGTTCGTATAGGTTTTTATTTTTTTATTTTGCAAGTTTTTCATTATAATTTCACAGTTAACCCTCTCGCTATCCTGTGGACGCGGGGGTTGCCGATTAGCAATCAGAAATAGAGTTCTCTTAACCTTATAATTACCTCTCCAAAATTAGTTTTCTGGCCACAGCTAACTATATATCCTTCCTAAGCTACTTAAAATTGTCTAAATGTAGCCAAAATTAAATACTAAAGATGTTACCAGTACAGAAGGGGTTAACATGCAAGCTTGGGTATTTCTTCAGGCCTTTTTTTTTCAGACTAATCAGGAGCAGGCCCTGTTCAAATTAAAAAATATGTGGAAATCTGAAACCCCTCTATCTTTTAGACTTTTACCTTGGTTCAGTGCCCCAAGGAACAGTGCTAGCGCCCCTTCTGTTCCTCATACTAATTTGCGACATAGATACCAACACCAGACACAGTACGGTGTCGTCTTTTGCTGATGACACAAAATTAAGCAAGATAGTAAACACACGAGAGGACACGGGCCGACTGCAGGAAGACATGAATGTAGTGTTCCAGTGGACCAGGGAAAACAACATGTAATTCAATGAGGAAAAATTCCAATTAATACGGTACGGAGATAATAATGGATAATAATTGGTGTTTAAAGTGTTTGGCTCGAACGTCCCTTGATTTTGGCCCTGTCACTCTTTCAACTATGGGGGAGGCACTCGCTATAGGCAGTTATGCCTTTTGCCTCCCTCAATCACATAGAAAAAAGAAATTACAAATTACTTAACAGAATCTAACCACATAATAGAACGGAAAGACAGTGTGAAAGACCTTGGGGTATTAATGTCTGAAAATATGGGTTTCAAAGTACATAACCAGGTCAAAGTGGCGGTTGCGAAACGTCTAACGGGTTGGATTCTGCGTACTTTTAAAACACGCAGTGAATTGCCTATGATAACGCTCTTCAAATCTCTAGTGCTACCGCGGCTTGAATACTGTAGCGTATTAACATCCCCATACAAAGCAGGTGAAATAAATGACGTAGAGAGTGTACAAAGAAATTTCACTTCGCATATAAGTTCGACAAAACATCTACACTATTGGGAGCGTTTAAGAGCACTGAATCTGTACTCACTGGAACGTAGAAGAGAACGTTACCTAATAATATACACGTGGAAAATCGCAGAGGGTTTAGTACCAAACCTACATACTCCGATAGTCATGAAATTCAGTGAAGGAGAGGCTGGGAATGCGAAATCCCCCGGATGAATAACATGGGTGCTATGGGCTCTCTGCGAGAGGGCTGGGTTATCACACAGAGGCCCACGTCTCTTCAACAAACTCCCACGGCGAGTAAGAGACATGAGGGACATCTCGTTAGACAACTTCAAGAGAGCCCTAGATGTCGAACTGCAAAATGTGCCAGACGAGCCCATCCTCGCAAGGGAGCGAGCTGTCGCTTCAAACAGTCTACTGCACCAAATCACCACCCATAACGAGGGGTGTCGCGCTCCTTGGTGCCGCTAGAAGAGTGGCGAACACATCAAAAGGTATCAAAAGGTAAAGGTATTTCTCCTGGATGACCTAGATGTGTGTGATTCTATGTTTTGTTTTGTTTTTCTGATGTGTTGTGATGTCCTTGTTTGGGCTCTGTCTCGAGTCGGCCACCCCCTTAACCCCTTCTGTACCGGTGACATCCTTTTCATTCTATTCTGGCAACTATTAGACAATTTTATTAAGTTTAGAAAGGGTAACCAGGAATTAAGAATCTTCGAACTATCTCACTTAACCCTTTGTTCTACCACAGATCCTTCTTAAACTGCACAAAATCGTCTAAATATGCTAGAATATAACTAAAAAGACATCTCGGTAAAGAAGGGGGTTTAAAAAAAAAATGTTTGACAGTGTTGGCTTGATCCGCCAACCATTTGATCAGCAGCCGACGCTTTACTGTCTATGCCACGATATTTAGCCGAATTACTATAGTCTATTTGCTCTAAGTAGGCAAGAAATCATGACCTCTAACCTCTGTAACTCAAAGACTATTAGAGTTATCGAGATAATATTTCTACCATTCGGGAAGAGTCAGTCAAGGAATAGATGTGGAAATTTACAGCCAATTTGCTCTAGCTCTTTTTGAGTTACAGAGGTTAGAAGTCATGATTTCTCGCCCTACTTACAGCGAATAGACTATAGCTAAAATACGATCGTAGTACATTTATATGCATAAAAACAAATAAATCAAACCCTACTTTCTGTTGATCAGAAACTTAAATTAGAATTTTAACCGTCTTGGTGGTGTAATGGTTAAGGTGTCTAATTGAACGTTATGACCCTAGATGGAGAAAGAGGTGACCGAGGACTCTGACACCTTCTCCTCTCCTATTACTCTGCATGAATTTTTGGTGGGATGTACAGTAACTTTGTGTGTTTGCGTATTTTGTCTAGATCTGGCTTGTATTGTTGAATTGTATGAGAATTTCTTTCTTATAGATAGCTCACAGTAAATGCACTACTATACATTTGCCCACATAAGTTGTTGTTTGTTGTTGTTGCTGTTCCCCAGTCTGCCTGGCCGAACAGCCCCAAGGCCCCGAGCTAGGCCAAGGCCATAACCGAGCGCCGCCAAAGAACCCTCCCTGCCTACCACAATAAAGCCTGGGTGACCGAAACCACTGCACGGTGGGGAGCTGAGGAGGGTGCGGAAACGCCCGGGAAACCAAAGCCCAGGGCCCTGTGCCCCTCAGCAATTATAAGTTCTGTTCCTCTGTGACTTTATACATGGAAATTGTTTCGGGTGCTTGGGATCATACGCAAAGGGATGTTGAACTTCTTTATTCCAACCAAGTTTCATCCTGTGAACAAATATAACAAATATAATAACCCTCTTGACAGCAATTTATCGATTTGTCATATCATGTCTAACTAACAATACAAATACATAATTGCAATTAATGAACTAATAATGTATACATCTAGAATAATAATCTTAATCCGCAAAGAATTAGCTATTCTTAACTAAAACATATCTGCAATTGACCTGAAAGCTAAGGCTATATGAACACATACCCGATACTCTATTTACATACAAGACTTTTGCAACACACGCACAGTCGTGGACATAGTGTCTCAGCCCCACTTGATGACGAGAACGAACATTTGTAGCATTGACTAACGAGATTGAGCAGTTGTATCTATAACTATAAACTTTTCATATTTCTACCTCAGTGTAGCATTACAATCCTTCTGAGTATCGTTTGTACTCCCGTCCACGACTGTACACAAGCAATACCAATCACGCCACAATAACTATTTGATGAATGCATAGACTGAAATAATCATAAGCCACAGATGTGTGACATATGAATCAAACACTTAAAAGTCTAGGAACGATGTAAATCTCAATTTAAATTAATAATAATCTATATAATAAGTCAGTACTAACTATATTACCACACATAGAGTAATGCTATAATTATAATGTAATCTAGCCACTAAAGATATTCATGAACGAAGATATGTAATGTATATGTTAAGTAGCTAATGTAATCCTTTACAAATGAATCAATAAACCAAAACATATTTCAATGATGCATTTACAGTATAACTAAACAAAATATATATACAATATCACACTTTGAACAGTGAAGATATACTTCCCGTAAACAGCTGTTCTGTAGCTCGATATAATGAGCTTTGAAATATTCACACTAATACATGACAAACTCTAAACTCCTGTACCACTGTTAGAATCAAGGCAATGCATATGTTCAGCATATGTTCAGCAACGAGATAGTAATGGGCCTTGCAATATTTGCAGATATTAAATATACTCAAGCACAGTTCCTATTATAAAATATAAACCTAATTTGTCAGTACTTACTCCATTACAAGGATAACCCAGCACACCGAGGTGCCATACACACTTGGCCAGGTGGTCTGACCTACCACCAGCCGATTTCCAGTCTATACTAACCGGCAAGTCACGAGCTATCCACCACCTGACAACTATCCATGTGGATGTACGGGGGAGGGTAGAGGGGGAAGGGGGGGCAATCGTTACACCAACCAAGGGGGAGGGGGAGAAGGGGGTTAGATGGATAAAGCGGTTCTAATCGTCATACTAAATCAATGTCATTCACTTAAGCTCATCACAATACTAATATTTCATAAGCAATATATTTACAAATGATACCTATACATTGGTCAAGGTGCAGTCGACTGCAGTGGTAAGTGGTACACATCAAAATGAAACATTCTGACACCCAATGAAATATCTTGAAACACTACCACACCCCAAGTCAATTTACCTCAATCAATGTTCACCCACCCAAATTCAACAAACTATAGCTCACCAGTTGTGAAGTCAACTGCACGTCACTATTACAACAATAAATACGATAACTTAAATTTTCACAAAACAGCAATATAATGCGCAGGATTGAATTACGAGTGTGGTTTCTTATGCAGTGGTTAACTCATCTGATTAGTCAACTGATTAATGTAAAACTTGCAAACTAAATAAACCAAAAACACAATGCAAAGACAAAGAAACCACACTCACAATTCATTCATACTAATTTTACTGTAAGATAATGATGAGGAACATAACTTATGTGGGCAACTGTACATTACTTTAGCTTCATTATTATCACCCACATAGTTTTGAACACCTTATGTATGTTTGTTTTCACCAACACCAATTAATCTACAAATAAACCTATTTAATTAAATCAATGAAAGTAATGACTACATATAGTACTCCAAGGACTCCAACCTAGGATACTCACACCCAAATTCCGCACACTAAGCATTAGGCTATTAATTGAGATAGTCTGTAGCCTTTTATTTGGTAGACATCCTTCCTAAGCTAAATAATCTTGTCTAATAGTTGCCAGAATATAATGTAAAGGATGGCACCGATACAGAAGGGGTTAATATGACGATAGTACGTTGTTATGTGTGCGTTTAGTTTGCTTGGGAACCAGATTAGCTTGCTCATGTAGTGATGTACACTCTATGTGGTGGATTGTGTTCTTTTATTTCAATATTTTTTTTCTCACAGCGATTTTTGATTAGTTCTTTTGCCTTTATATTGTCTTATCCTCATTTTGGTTAGTTTATTTTGCAAGTTTTACATTATAATTCAACCCCTGGATAAGGTTAGTTGTGGTCTTTTAATTCAACCCCTGGACATTTACCTTTCTCTTTCTTGGACAAAGTTCCGTATTCCTGTTGTTGGCATAAGTGATTGTGTGTGGAATGCAGTCTTCTATGATGTGTTTAATGGTAGGGGATGCTGTGTTACATTCCGGGCAGGTGTCGTCGACAGTCATTGGTGGTTCTATAGTTTTGCTGTATTCCTACCCAGTCAGTTTGAGATGCTTGTTATTGTAATATCAATGTAAAGTACTGGAACATAATTACTGGCATTGTTGTTGCAATTACAACAACAAGCACATCATATTGTAAGTTTGATATTTTATATTATAAGTTTATTATTTTCAAAGTTTAATTTCTGATAAATTTAAAAGCATTTTTCTACATACAGTATAGATTTTGTTTAGTGTGTTGTCGTTTCGATAGTGTTAAATTTTAATGAGTTTGTTATATTAATTTGAACAGTAACTTTTGAGTTCGGTTTCAAGTTTTATTTTAATTGACTGGATAGGAATATGGCCAAAGTCTGCAAGGCTGAGGTCAATGCTTGGAAGCTCAATATCCATTTCAAACTATCGTCCCGGTCTTGTGGTCAAATCCGGAAGACAGACTGCCAGTGAACAAAGTCTGAATGACTTACACTTGGAGATTATCTTTATTTATATATTTTTTTTATTTTTTTTTGCCAGACACCATAATTCCTGAGAAGAGGTGGCCTTGTACATTTGGCGTTTGTCGCTAATCGCTAGGTCAAGTTGCCCGGGCTTGACATCTACCAATAACATTTTGACAGTGAGGCCTCGATCCACCGACCCTTTGATAAGCAGCTGACGCTCTACTGAGTATGCCACAGCTTAACCACACCACAGAATTTCAGAACAAAGCTCTCACAGAATTGGCCTTCCATACATAGAAAATTGCATACTTCTGTTAAAGTCACACAATAAATTTGTAATGGGATTTTACTGTCTGTTGTAGGTACAGATTAAAATAATATTAGGCTGCCGGTAAAAGCCAGGATAGAATTTAAAGTGTCTTTTGACCTTCAAGATTCTGAAATTTGACAAACCAAAGTATCTGGCTGAACTACCGAGGCATCCGTTGGCGGACTCAGGGTTCAGCATTTCGAAGTATTCACCTAGTTGTATTTTTTGCACCTTGATGAACCTTCAGCCATACACCAGTCATCATTATTTGATTGTATGTTGTTGTTGTTGTTGTTGTTGTTCCCCAAGCTGCCTGGCCGAACAGCCCCAAGGCCCTGAGCAAGGCCAAGGCCATAACCGAGCGCCCCCACAGAACCCTCCCCGCCGACCACAATAAAGCCTGGGTGACCGAAGCCACTCCATGGCAGGGAGCGGAGGAGGGTGCGGAATTGCCCGGGAAACCAAAGCCCCACCCAGGGCCCTGTGTCCCTCAGCAATTATGAAGAGAAAGTTGAGGGGCAAGGGAAAAATGTGACGCTTTGGCTTCCAATCTTGGTAGATTGGGAGGTCAATCCACGTTAGAGACGCCGTCACTTGAGATCTAGAAAAAATATAAGTAAAAGGAACAGTCAGAGTAAGCTATGGGTATAGCAGAGATTGCTCAGTTCTCACTCTGATAGACCAGCCCATCACCACATGACTAGAACCAATCCTCTCAGCATCAGCTAGGAAAGGCCCTAGAAAGCCGCCTTTGGCGGGGGGATAGCTCCCCTATTTCAACCCTTTTCGGGGTTGGGCACCCGCCCAAATTGTATGTTCTCCTATGTGGCTCCTAGATTATATAATAAACTACCGCTTTCCACGAGGCAATTAGCTTCCATAGAGTCCTTCAAGGAATCAAGAGAGAACTGAAAACTCTTCTTTTCTTGAAAAGTTATGATCTTCAAAGAGGTGTCATGACTGACAGTTACAGGGTGTAAATTGGTGGTTTTTATGTTTGCTTAGCAGCGAGGTCCATTTAAATTAGTGTCTCATACGCTGGTGAATTCCTGTGTTTTGGAAGAACTGGCGCTTTTGAAAATGAAAAGATCAGATTATTATTATTGTTAACTGTTCTAACCAATGTATTTTTTCCTTCCAGCCTGAAGCTTTATCCCTGGGTAGCACCCCAGTATCACCAGCCAGCCCCTTGGTTGGTGGACTCACTATCACGTGTCACTGGGACTCACTCTGGCTCATCTTATGTTTGACCCGCTGCCATTCAACGAGGCTGAGAACACTACGTCCTCTAAGCTCGAGCATCTTCTCTCAGTTGTAAGTTATTATAGTAGTACAGTTGCCCAAATAAGTGATGTCGCGGCACCAAGTATACTTCGTTCAATACAGTAATTGGTATCAGCACTATCTAAGCATTAATTCATTGTTTCCAGTGAGATATACAAACATGTTCCTATCTTTACACACCCTATTCAACATCTGACAAACATTAATACAGCACACAACGAGCAAAACGTAATGACCGCTGTGACACAACTTATTGGGCAAACCATACTAGCCTCAAAATGCCCTCTATGGGAACTGTGTTGGTGGTGTAATGGTTTATATGCTTATGTTCTGGGTGTGGTGTCCTGAGTTGGAATCCCGGGAGGACCATATGTTTTCATTAGTTTATTCAAGTACATTGGGGTTGTAGTTGATGATTCATGTTAAGAACTGGGTGTTACTTAATCCCGCGGCGTCCAGGTAGTCCGCCTCTCCTCTCGGGTGGGTCCAGAGCAGGTTGTGGCAGAACAGGGGTTACTGGCCCATGTTGTGGTATAACAATTATACCATGCTTATGAGAAATAAGTAACATGCTTATTATTATTATTATGTAAACCATAGATCTGCCTATTCAACCAATCGATTTAACTGAGAAAATATGTGATACTGTATAAAATTAGTGTGATTTTATCTTGCAGAATAGATGATGATGTTGATAGTGATGATATTACAGTAAAAGTCCGTTAATCCGACGACCGATGATTCGAATCTCCCAATAGTCCGAATTTTTCAATTTGAGGCCAAATCCGAATTCACCCGATGGTCCGAATTTCAAGAAGTCCCAAAGTCCCCTTTTTGAGGCATTAGGCCACTCAAATGACACATAATGGAGCACACACATATCATATGTTCATGAATTCACTTTAAAAGTTTACCATTGTCATTGTAGCCTATTATCTACTTCAAAACATTCAGATTAATGGTCAAAGGAAGCTACTGATATAATCGTAAACACCTTCGTCTTCTTCTTCTTCCACATCGTCTGCTAGAGAGTTTGTTTTGCTCTTGAACGCATCCTTGGGACGCTCCGATGCGCTACTGGCTTGCACCGCATTTTCTGCAAGCGCATTCAGTCTTGAGCTTGAAAACGCACCTTTCAAGAAGTCCCAAAGTCCCCTTTTTGAGGCATTAGGCCACTCAAATGACACATAATGGAGCACACACATATCATATGTTCATGAATTCACTTTAAAAGTTTACCATTGTCATTGTAGCCTATTATCTACTTCAAAACATTCAGATTAATGGTCAAAGGAAGCTACTGATATAATCGTAAACACCTTCGTCTTCTTCTTCTTCCACATCGTCTGCTAGAGAGTTTGTTTTGCTCTTGAACGCATCCTTGGGACGCTCCGATGCGCTACTGGCTTGCACCGCATTTTCGGCAAGCGCATTCAGTCTTGAGCTTGAAAATGCACCTTTGGACGTATTAGTCTTGAGCTTGAAAACGCACCTTTGGATGTTCCGATACGCTACTATTTATAGTTCAGTGATCGGAGCATCCCAAGGGTGCTTTCAAGACAACAAGACAAGGGTGCTTTCAATACAATATAATATAACAGAGCACGTCACAAAAGGAAAATCACAAAAGGAAAATTACAAGAACCTCTCAGGGAAGTGCCGTTGTTAAGGCATTACTTCCCGAACCACATCTGATCTTCAAGAGCAAGACAAACTCGCTAGTAGACGGAAGAAGAAGAAGACGTTTATATCAGCAGATTCCTTTGGCCATTAATCTGAATGTTTTGAAGTAGTTAATAGGCTACAATGACAATGGTAAACTTTTGAAGTGATTTCATGAACATATGATATGTGTGTGTGCACCATTGTGTCATTTGGGTGGCCTAATGTCTCAATGTTTTCGTCATACACAGGTTCATAGGGGTAAAGTCCGATAATCCGAAAAATCCACTAATCCGAACGAGAGCCGGTCCGCTGCCCTTCGGATTAACGGAAGTTTACTGTACAATAATATTCAAAGTAACTTACCGTATGGTTAGACTTATAAATATATGAAGTACATTATGTATTACTGTATTTCAGAACTTACGAGAGTTGAGTATGTACTGTCTGAAGCACTTCCCCCATGAGGGTCCATGCTGTGGCCAGCAAGTATGTCTGTACACAACTACAGGTGGGTCTGAACTTTTTTTTTTTGTAACCCGTTGAGTACCAGGGACGTCCTTTTTAGTATACGTCGCTGGTATTCAAAGGGTTAAAGAAATACAAGGAAGAGCAGTGGATGTTGGTGTATCGCTGATAAGGGAAGGAAACGAGTGGAAGCTACCTGTACTGCTGTTTACCGATGATACAGTTCTGATGAGTGATAATGAATGGGAGTTGCAGGGTCTGGTAAATATGTTTGGAACAGTGTGTGAAAAACAAAATCTGTAGGTAAATGCGGGGAAGAGCAAGGTTATGGTCTTTGAAAGGGGTGCAGCCACAGAGTGTGAGGTGAGGTTGAACGGTCAGGCTATGGAGATTGTCAGATCATTTAAGTATCGAGCAGTGTGTTGAGTAAAGATGGGAGTATGGATGAAGAAGTGCGGGAGAGGGTGCAACAGGGTTGTAGGAATGCTGAAAGCATAACAAGAAATAGGGTGGTCAGTATGGAAGTAAAGAAGTCCTTTGCTTGACAGTGTGGTAATCCCGAATTGACCCTACCAAGAATTCACCCGAGACCTCTGGTGGACGCTTCCGAACTAGCGCCAGAGCTACGACTGTCGACATCAACAATACCCAACACTTAGGATACACACAGTTTATCTCTTTTTTTTTTTTTGGGGGGGGGGGGGGGATTCTACATGTTTATATTTTAGATAAAATGGTAGTGTTAGATTAAGTGGTAGTGGTGGATAAAGTGGTAGTGGTAGAGAAAGTGGTGGCAGTGGTAATGGTGGATACAGTGGCAGTAGTTGATAAAGTGATAGTGGTGGATAAAATGGTAGTGTTAGATAAAGTGGTAGTGGTAAATAAAGTGGTAGTGGTGGATAAAGTGGTAGTGGTAGATACAGTGGTAGTAGTGGATAAAGTGGTAGTAGTAGATACAGTGGTAGTGTTAGATAAAGTGTTACTGGTGGATAAAAAGGTAGTAAATAAAGTGGTAGTGGTGGATAAAGGGGTATTAGTGGTAGTGGTGGATAAAGTGGTAGTGGAAGATAAAGTGATAGTGGTAGATAAAGTGGTAGTGGTAGATAAAGTGGTAATGTTGGATAAAGTGGTAATGTTGGATAAAGTGGTAGTGGTGGATAAAGTGGTAGTGGTAGATAAAGTGGTAATGTTGGATGAAGTGGAAGTGGTAGATAAAGTGGTAGTGGTAGATAAAGTTGTAGTGGATAAAGTGGTAGTAGTAGATACAGTGGTACTTATGGATACAAAGGTAATGGTAAATAAAGTGGTTAGATAAAGTAGTAGTGGTAGATAAAGGGGTATTAGTGGACAAAGTGGTAGTGTTAGATAAAGTGGTAGTGGTGTATAAAGTGGTAGTGGTAGATAAAGTGGTAGTGGAAGATAAAGTGGTAGTGGTAGATAAAGTGGAAGTGATGGATAGAGTGGTATCGGTGGATAAAGTGGTAGTGGTGGATAAAGTGGTAGTAGTAGATAAAGTGGTAGTAGTAGATAAAGTAGTGGTTAAAGTGGTAGTAGTGAATAAAGTGGTACTGGTGGATAAAGTGGTAGTAGATACAGTGGTAGTGGTGGATAAAGCGGTAGTGGAAGATAAAGTGGTAGTGGTAGATAAAGTGGCAGTGATGGATAGAGTGGTATCGGTGGATAAAGTGGTAGTGGTGGATAAAGTGGTAGTAGTAGATAAAGTGGTAGTGGTGGTTAAAGTGGTAGTAGTGAATAAAGTGGTACTGGTGGATGAAGTGGTAGTAGTAGATAAAGTGGTAGTAGTAGATACAGTGGTAGTAGTAGATACAGTGGTAGTGGCAGATAAAGTGGTAGTAGTGGATAAAGTGGTAGTGATAGATAAAGTGGTAGTAGTAGATACAGTGGTAGTATTTGATAAAGTGGTAGTGGTGGATACAGCGGCAGTAGTAGATATAGTGGTAGTGGTGGATAAAGTGGTAGTGGTGGATACAGTGGTAGTAGTGGATGAAGTGATAGTGGTGGATGCAGTGGTAGTAGTAGATAAAGTGGTAGTGGTGGATAAAGTGTTAGTGTTAGATAAAGTGGTAGTGGTAGACCAAAGTATGTATAAGCTACAAACATTTTGACTAACTGCATATAATAAATAATTATTGAAGGAAAGGGAGGGTGGATAGGTCCGCCAATTTCCCACCGCGGTAAACATTGCGTTCAGCGCCTCTATCGGCCACTGTAGGCATTTATTGGTAGGGAGAATTACGGGAGCATGAACTTTGGTGAAGAGACTCAGACCAAGAGTTAGAGGAGTGGAAATGAGAAACTTGAGAAATGCGTGCAGAGTCACATGGAGGGATAGACAGATGAATGAGGAAGTACGAGAGAGATGTGGTGTGGAGGTAGATGTGCTAGATAGTGTGAAAAGGAACACCTTGAGATGGTTCGGCAATATGGAACGTATTGGAAGCAAGAGAATGACTAAGAGAGTGTACGATGGTGTGGTGGAAGGACAGAGAGGGAGAGGTAGACCGAGTGAGAGGTGGAAGGATAAGAGTTAAGAAGTATATGTGTGAAAGCGGTGCTGGATGGGAGGAGGGGCGTCGACTGACTGGGGATAGAGGTGCATGGGGGCGTTTCGTTCGTGGCCACCCCTTCGGAGATCACGGCGTCTGGCAATAGATTGATAGATAGATGTGACGCAATAGTATTTTTTTTATTTTCTTTCAATTAATGTGCACTATTTTTGGTCTCATTTAGAATTTAATGAAGTATAACAACTTTAAGTGAATTTTTTAAAAATTAATAAACTGTAATTTGAAAACCACTTAAAATAAGGCAACTTTAATTGAGGAATACCTGTAATTGATAATAATAATAATAAGTAGGCTAAATAAATATAATTTGGTTGTATTATTTTCAGGTATCTCGTCGGCTGTGCTCCATCCTGTGTTCCTCCCAAACTCTGGTACCCACAGAGAAGAACGAGAAGGGATTCACGTTTATGTAAGTTAAAGAAGGATCTGTTGCCTTTTGACAGAGGCTTATATGTTTGTATTCTTTGATGAACGAATTGTAATTTTCTACATACTGTATTGCAATTTTCTTTTGCTATTATTTAATGTGTTGAGACTTTAGTTAATGTTTTGTTTGGTGCATTTCAGTTAAGTCTTTTAAGAGACCGCTCAAGACCTTTCTCTTTCAGAAAAGTTATTATCTTGCAAGTAGCACAATGACTGATTATTACAGGCTTTAGCTGCTGCCACTTCCTTGGTTGTAGCTCATAATGCATCTCAACAATGTCACGTTTTTCTAAATACAGTAGACCCCTGCTCTTTTGGACTAATTGGGGGAGACCCCTGTCCGAAAGTGTCAAAAGTCCGAAAGGGCCGAGTCCGAACTTCACACTTCAGCCATTCAGACTTGTCCAAATGGCTGAAATGATGTCCGAAGTCTATAAATCCGAAACTCGGCTCTTCAATCCGAATGCGATTTAATTTTTCTCAGCCTTTCAGACAAATCCGAAAGGCTCTGAAGCGCCTACGGGTTAATCTAAGGCTTAACACCAATTAAAACTGCACTAGAGAAAGTTTTGTTGTCTTGGCAGGTCGTCCGTATAACCAACAACAACTAGAACACACAGCCAGCCAGCCAGTTGACTCCAGCTTATGAAAGCTTGTACCTTCTGAACCTGAGTCCCAAACCATGCATGAAAGCAGACGACAGTGACTAAGGAATGGTTACAATGGTGAAATATATCGGTAATCAATATTATTACATAATAAATAATCAATAATAAATTATTGAAGGAATATATACAGACCGTAGCCTAGCCGCGGTTGGCAGAGCGGCGGCGCCGCCTAACTTGCCCGGTCTTGCCGTCTTATTTTTCACCTCGCACAATAAGTACACAATGTAGAGTGTTCTAGCCTTCACTCATCGCGCGGCAACGACCATATCTACCTCTTGTATGCATAAAAACTTGGTTAGGCCATTTATTTGCAGAGATATGAGCAACGGTATATGACGAAAGTCGGAAGTAAACACTGAATTCCTTTCGTCCAGCTTAGGCTACTGACCAAATTATTTTTATCATAAAAACTGAACCACTTGGTCTAGAGACTTATAGTTTTCACCATTTAAAGCAAGACAACAACGACAACTGCCGCTGGATATACATATATAAGCTAGGTTAGGCAATTTTTTCATGTATAAAAAAGCGCTGCAAAATTCCGAGAATTCCAAGATATCGCCGGATTCGGGCTTGCAAAGTGTAGTCAGAAAATGACGGAAGTATTTTCTCAGCCTTTCAGACAAATCCGAATGGCTGAACCATGAGTCCGAATTGAAATGCTAGTCCGAAAGTCTTGGAATTCCGAAAGAGCGGGAGTTTACTGTACTGTAGTGGTGTAATGGGTTCCAAGCGCTAGTGCATTACTCCGGAAGAACTGGCGCTTTTGAGAAACAAAGACCAGATTATTATTATTACAGTACTCTATTTAGTATTACCATAAATCCTGAGCCGAAGAAATAATTAATGGGGCACTTAACCCACGGGAAGGCCTCACTATAAATTGCTCCTGAACCAGAATTAATTCATATTTTTTCACCAACCAACTTTACTTCTAAACTCAATTAATCTATCTATCTATCTATTGCCTGACGCCGTGATCCCCGAAGGGGTGGCCACGAACGAACCGCCCCCATGCACCTCTGTCCCCAGTCAGTCGACGCCCCTCCCCCCAACCAGCACCACCTTCGTTCATGTACTTCCTCACTCCATCCTTCCACCTCATATTCGGTCTACCTCTCCCCCTCTGTCCCTCCACCTCGCTCTCATACACCCTCTTAGTCATTCTCTCGCTTTCCATACGTTCCATATGGCCGAACCATCTCAAGTTGTTCCTTTTCACACTTTCCAGCACATCTACCTCCACACCACACCTCCTTCTTACTTCCTCATTAGTCTGTCTATCCCTCCATGTAACTCCGCACGCACTCCTTAAGTAATTCATTTCCACTGCTCTCACTCTTGGTCTGAGTCTCTCAACCAACGTCCATGCTTCGCTTCCGTAAGTCAGTGTCGGGATTACCACACTGTCATGCAAGGACTTCTTCACTTCCATACTGACCACCCTATTTTTTGTTACTGCTTTTAGCGTTCCTACAACCCTCTTCCCCTGTTGTACCCTCTCCCGCACCTCTTCATCCATAGTCCCATCTTTACTCAACACACTGCCCAGATACTTAAAAGAGTTGACGATCTCCATAGCCTGACCGTTCAGCTTCACCTCACACTCTGTGACTTCACCCCTTTCGAAGACCATAACCTTGCTCTTCCCCGTATTTACCTTCAAATTCCGTTTTTCGCACACTGTTCCAAACTCATTTACCAGACCCTGCAACTCCCATTCATTATCACTCATCAGAACTGTATCATCCGCAAACAGCAGTATAGGTAGCTTCCACTCAATTCCCTCCCTTTTCAGCGATACACCAACATCCACTGCTCTTGATAGTATTTCTTTCATAACTCCATCCATATATACAGTAAACAACCACGGGGACATCACACACCCCTGTTTCAAACCAACATTCAGGTCAAAGAACTCGCTCTGCTCACTCTCCACACGTACTGCCGCCTTTGCACCCTCATACCCTTCTAAACCCCTTCTAAACTCAATTAATGAAATCAACAAATACATGTGGCACTCTAAGGACTCGAACCTAGAGAGTTAAATCGTAAGCTTGTGCATAATTCTTTAACTGTCTTTACGGCGTAATGCATAAATGCGCGGAATTTCGGTGTGAGTATCGTACGTTCGAGTCCTTGGAGTGCCACATGTATTGGTTGATTTCATTAATTGAGTTTAGAAGTTGTTGTTCCCCAAGCTGCCTGGCTGAACAGCCCCAAGGCCCCGAGCAATTCCAAGGCCATAACCGAGCGCCCCCACAGAACCCTCCCTGCCGACCACAATAAAGCCTGGGTGACCGAAGCCACTCCATGGCGGGGAGCTGAGGAGGGTGCGTAAACGCCCGGGAAACCAAAGCCCCACCCAGGGCCCTGTGCCCCTCAGCAATTATGAAGAGAAAGTTGAGGGGCAAGGGAAAAATGTGACGCTTTGGCTTCCAATCTTGGTAGATTGGGAGATCAATCCACGGAAGAGACGCCGTCACTTGAGATCTAGAAAATATATAAGTTAAAGGAACAGTCAGAGTAAGCTATGGGTATGGCAGAGATCGCTCAGCTCTCACTCTGATAGACCAGCCCATCACCAGTGAGTTTAGAAGTAAAGTTGGTTGGTCAAAAAATATGAATAGTCAGTAGAGGGTCGGCTACTGATCAAAGGTCCAGCGGGTCAAACCCTCACTGTCAAAATGTTAATTGGTAGATGTCAAGCCCGGGCAACTTGACCTAGCGATTCATGACAAACGCCTAATGTTCATGGCCAACCCTTCTCGGTAAGTAGGTTGTCTGTAAAAAAAAAAAAAAAAAAAAATATGTATGTACTGTACAGTATATTCACTGGCACTTACCCCATTATTTTTTTTTCCTATTACCCCCTACAGGGAACAACTAGAAGAAGGTGTTGCTGGTCGTCTGTTCACCCTACTGGAGCGCTACCACTCTGCCACAGAAGCAGTAGCGTACCCTCTACCCCAAGGCTACAACTCCTTCCTGGCCCACCGCTGTCTCCCGCACCACGTCTTTATGCAGTACCTCAAGCGCGGCGTCCTGCAGCTCAATGTTGACGTACTGCGGGAGATTGTTTATGGTTAGTTTCAGATTTTTTAATGAAGTATGAGGCAGTTTTTAACGCCAGTTTAGGGCTGGATCTGTCAGAGTGAGGGTTGGTGTCCTCTACTACATAGCCGGTTCTCACTTTACCTTTTTCATCATTCTTATTTCTAACTCTTTTCCTGAGAGTGGTGAAGGCAATGGGGCCATAATGGTGTGCCCCATGGGTCCCTAGTGTCTTACTCTCACAACCCACTGGCACAAGTCAGCCTTTCTCTCTGTGGCGTAGGGATGCGGCGACCCCACCACCCGCCACTTCGGTGGTGCAATCAGCTTCTGGAGCAGTGGACCACTGGTTCCTATCTTCAGAAAATTCCTGTGCTTAGTATACTTCCAGCCAGGGCCCCACTGGGGTAAATAAAATAGCAAAACATTGGTGGAACTGCCATCCTGGTGAGGGACTGCTCTGGATCTGCTCCTTCAGTGTTAAGGGTCATAATCCACTTAGTGGAAATGTCACTGTGGAGTGGGTCAGTGGGGGCATGTCTGGGAGCCTGGAGGCAGTTTCAGTCATGGTCATCCGTTTTGGGGCGCTGCCTCTGGAAGCTGAGCGTCAGATTTGATGATGATGATGATTTTAATGCCATGCACTCCCTTCATTGACAGGGCTAGGGGATGCCCTTATTACAGGGACTTTACTGGACATTTGCCACAAATCACTAGACCTGAGTGTCCAAACTCTTGATGTCTACCAGTGGCACGGGGTGGTATCGAACTGCAGACCCTTTGATCAGCAGCCAGACGCGCTACTGAGCATGCCATGGCCCGCGGTGTATTAACAGGAATCTATTTAGTGAGGTAGTTATTTATTTATTTTCATTAGATGTCAGATTTATTGCTTACCAAGAATTTATATATTATTTTTATAGACAAAACTTCCCACCAAAGGTGGTTGACCTACTTAAAATTGCTATAGATTTAAGAAAGTGATAAAATTGACAGCTGAAAAATTAATGAAAAGTGAAGGCCAAGGTTTACCCATGCAAATTAAAATGTAAAACTTGCAAACTAAACAAACCAAAATTGGGACAAGGACAATATAAAGTCAAATTAAATTATCAAAATCGCAAATGTGAAACTATCTTGTCAACCAATAGAGAAATTGGAAAGGAAATCCACAATGCCGTGATTACTGTACTTTGAATGGAGAAATTATTCTAACAAATGTTATATATTTTAACATGATACTGTAGTTTCTCTCTGGTGTCTTTTGCATTTATCTTGTGTCGTCCTAGTTTTGGTTTGTATATTTTGCAAGTTTTACAATTTAATGATCCTCTAGAGAAAACTGTTGTGTTGTTACAATTAAAACCTGTTACGATGATTTCTGTTACTGCCTTATTGTAGCACGGTTAAGGCTGGTGTGGTGCGATTTCGCCAGGTTCAAGTGCTTCAGGGGGACTTTATTGAGTTCTGCTGAGACACTGTTAGCACCATACTGTACCAACATCAGCCACAGTGATAACATTATGGGGCATTGTTGTGGCAAGACTTTGTTGTACTGTACTGTGCTGCAGTAAAGACTGTAGCCACCGTGTTATGATTGCTATGCACTGTGTGCAGTACTGTGATTGTACCATGGAAGCCACATTCACTGTGGACGGTTGCGGTCTTTAAACCTGTATGTATCAATGTATGTACTCTATGTACTACAGGTATGTGGATATATTATCTAGACAGGCCATAGTGCATGCCTGCAAACCTAGAGGTGGAGAGTTCTAGGCTTAGGCCAGCCAGTGCGTGTTATGTGTGCGATTAGTTTCCTTGGGAAACAGATTAACTTTCTCATGTAGTGATATACACCCTATGTCAGTGGTCAGCAACCCTTAAAGCTAGAAGAGAAATTTTTAATAGTTTCATAAAAATGGTGTACTGTCGGAGCCGCAATACAAAAAAAAATTGGTCTCATCAACCGAAATGTACAGTACAGTACTTCAGAAATAAGAGAATATATCCTACTTCTCAACTAAACCAATTATAGTGATATTGTTCAATAGCCTGGTATCCACAAGCTTAGGAAACACATCTCACATTTCTAGAAATCATAACAATTGATACCTATACATCTTTTTGAAGTTGTATAAACAAATCTAATGTTTCCTTGAATGTGTTATATGATGCCTTCATTTTGAAGGAAGAATTATTATTTCTACAGCTTCTGGAGCCACACAAGTGTCCTGAAAGAGCCGCATGCGGCTCCTGAGGCGCAGGTTGCTGACCCCTGCGGGCCTATGTGGTAGTTTTGTGTTCTTTGATTTCATAATTTCATTTGATTAAAGCGTTATTTCCACATAGCATTTTGATTCGCTTATTTGACTTTATATTTTGTCGTCCCTGTTTTGGTTTGTTTATTTTGCAAGTTTTACATTATAATTGTCAGACCACAGTGTCAGCGAGAGAATGACTAAGAGGGTGTACGAGAGCGAGGTGGAGGGACAGAGGGGGAGAGGTAGACCGAATATGAGGTGGAAGGATGGAGTGAGGAACTACATGAACGAAGGCGGTGCTGGTTGGGGGGAGGGGCGTCGACTGACTGGGGACAGAGGTGCATGGGGGCGGTTCGTTCGTGGCCACCCCTTCGGGGATCACGGCATCAGGCAATAGATAGATAGATAGACCACAGTGTTGTTGGTGGACGGTGTTTAGCAATATGTGGCAACTGTTCACTCAAGTCCCTGAAACATAAGGGCACCCACCCTTACCCTGCTCTTGAGCGTTATTCAGATTTAATACCCGTAGTGTTTTTCTCATTTTTACAGGCTTGGATGACACCCCTGAAAACGTGGAAAGAAAACTGGAAGTAATCTCTTCTGTGCCGATGGTCCGAGGGGTGCGGACACTACAGTTCTGGAATACCCCATGTCCCTGATCCTGCGTTCCCGTCTCCACGCTGCCTCTATCCTAGCGGGGGAAGGGCCCGGACAACCCCGCACTCCTACACAATCTGCTAGACTCAATGCTAGCCATCTCAATAACAAGGGTAAGTTTAAGTTCTCTTTCTCTCCCTCTCCCTCTCTCTCTGGTTTGTATCCATTCGGCCCCATTCAACCTACTGTTCTAAGACGTTTACCCCCATCCAGGTGTCAATATTTTCCGCGAGCCAGCATATATATATTTTTGTTTTGACAGCAAGCTAAATTTGTAAATTTTTCGATAGAAAAATGTCTCTGGCAAAGCCGGAATTCTCCATACAATACTGGAAGAAATCGACACCTGGATGGGGATAAACGTCTTAAAACAGTTGGCTGAATGGGGCCGAATTAATACAAGTCAGGGAAAGATAAAAAAAAGCCTCCACAATCCGCTAACTCCATGCTAACCATCTCAATAAGTGTAAAGCCGGTATCACACGAGCGCTTTTTACCTCAACATTTATCCTCAACCCTGGTCTGACAGCTTGTGAGGCTATCATTTAATACATTTAAGTTATCTAAATTCATATATCATCAGTCTAGTTTCCAATGCCAGTGCAAAATATTCCAGAATAGTCTCACTGTACCATTTTCATCATTCTTATTTCTAACTTTTTTCCTGAGAGTGGTGAAGGCAATGGGGCCATAATGGTGTGCCCCATGGGTCCCTAGTGTCTTACTCTCACAGCCCACTGGCACAAGTCGGCCTTTCTCTCTGTGGCGTAGGGATGCAGCGACCCCACCACCCGCCACTTTGGTGGTGCAATCAATTTCTGGAGGAGTGGACCACTGGTTCCTATCTTCAGAACATTCCTGTGCTTGGTATGCTTCCAGCCAGGGCCCCACTGGGGTAAATAAAATAGTAAAACAGTGGTGGAACTGCCATCCTGGTGAGGGACTGCTCTGGGTCTGATCCTTCAGTGTTCATGGTCATAATCCACTTAGTGGAAATGGCACTGTGGAGTGGGTCAGTCTGGGCATGTCTGGGAGCCTTGAGGCAGTTTCTGCCATGGTCATCTCTTTTGGGGTGCTTCATCTGGAAGCGGGGCGTCAGATTTGATGATGATGATGAAAATATTCCAGAAGTGATGCCAGAAAAATTTTGATCATTGAATGTTGACTATAAAAGCTTTTGTGTCATACCGGCTTTAAGTTGAACCAAAGCCGGCGTCACGCGAGCAAGATTATTGGCTACATGTATCAGAGGTTTGAATCCGTTATAGAATATGCCACTGTCTGTGAGGCAGCTCAGTTCTGTTCAATGCTTCAAGAGGCAACTTAAGGGGGTAGTGCTTGGTTTTTAGTCTACTTTATAGTATTTATTTATGTATTAATATATTTCTTAGTTTCCTCGCTAGACCTCCATCAAGCTTATAAAAACACCCCCTAGTCCTCCTTTCAAGATAAATTTGCACATTTTTCGGTAGAAAAATGTTCCAGCCAAAGGCCAATACCTTAACAGATTTGTTAACAGATTTGTATCTTAAGAGACCATGTTCAGTATACTAAAGGTAAAGGCCTTCGTGCTCTCAACCTCCTCAGAAAACTATCCCATACCACTTGGGGTGCCAGACGTACCACTATGTTGATGCTCTACAAGGCGGTGGTTCTTTCCATCCTCGACTACGGCTGCCCCATTTATGGGACCTAACCTAACCTAACCCATTGACAGAAATGGGGCGAAAGTTCTTAAAATCGCCAAACTAATGGGGCGAACGTCTTAAAATCTCAAAAACAATGAGGGACATCCCCCCACATTAAAAGATTGGTTATCATTATGGTCGCCTATACTCTATTTGGTTCCAGGTGAGGGTAAATTGAATCCTTAGTACGGTAGGTGATTTCTCGATACTTAGTGGAAATATATGAAACCACTATGACTGTGTGTCGTATTAATGCCAAGTTTTCATAATTAACATCATATTTCGCTACAAAATCGACCTTATAGCTGAGTAACAAAGGTAGAAACATGAGAATTTACCCTCAGCTGGAAACCAATAGACTATAGTGAACACTAACAGCAGTTGTTGCACGTGGTGATCCCATGAACAGCGGAACACTAGTAGAACAAGGAGGGGGGGGGGACAGGAACAGAACACCAGTAGAATAAGGGAGGGAGGGGAGGATAGGATAGGGGTGGAAGGAGGGTAGGGGAGGACATGGGAGGTAAGTGTGTGTGAGAGAGAGAGAGAGAGAGATGGAGGAGGAAGGAGGGCAGGGGAGGAAGGGAGGGAAGGAGTACTTATTAATTTCTATACCAATTAAAACAGCAGAACAAATCAATTGCAATGCCATATTCGTTGCAGTAATGTACTCAGTGTACAGTATAGCCTACAGTAGATCCCTATATATGATGCAGACGGTCTTTGTGCTCAGAAATATTATGTCCTAAATGAAACTAAGCTTATTTATTATCTGAAATAGTTATATATATTTTGCCATATGATCTAATTTATCTCTCTCTCTCTCTATCTATCTATATCTATCTATCTATCTATCTATCTAGCTATCTCTCTATCTAGCTATCTCTCTCTCTCTCTCTCTCTCTCTCTCTCTCTGTCTCTCTCTCTCTCTCTCTCTCTCTCTCTCTCTCTCTCTCTCTCTCTCTCTCTCTCTCTCTCTCTCTCTCTCTCTCTCTCTCTCTCTCTCTCTCTCTCTCTCTCTCTCTCTCTCTCTCTCTCCTTTGCTATCCTTTCCTTCCACTGTACCTTACTCTTGGGTTAACTATCTCTACTAGAATTAAGTCCTGACCACCTCGCTGGGATCGTAAGGTCTGTGTGGTCAGTGTATCTGTGTAAATCTATTTAAAAATTCTCTCTTCTCTGTCTCTCTCTCTCTCTCTCTAACATTATGTATATTTTAATATGTTGTAATTTCCGGTTTGTTTTGTGTTTCAGTGTCCCGACCTTCCAAGCGCTTCAAGAAGAAACACTCATCAAGATTGCAGACGTCTTGGAAGAGGTGAGTATTATTTTTAGTATTTTTTATCATATTATTTAACTAATCTATTTATTCCGAGTGTGTGTGTGTGTGTGTGTGTGGGGTTGGGGAGGGGGGGGGGGACATTTGTTATATTATACTTATTTATTCTGTCATGTGGGAAGGGTCAGCCTGGAAAAAAAAAGTGTGGAAATAGACAGCCCATTTTCTCTAGCCCTCTTTGAGTTACAGAGGTCAGGGGTTACTATTTCTAGCCTACCTACAATAATCATACTATAGGGCAACTCCAGCAGTACACCGTTTAACTCCATTAGTTTCTAGCCTACCTACAATAATCATACTATAGGGCAACTCCAGCAGTACACCGTTTAACTCCATTAGTTTCTAGCCTACCTACAATAATCATACTATAGGGCAACTCCAGCAGTACACCGTTTAACTCCATTAGTTTCTAGTCTACCTACAATAATCAT
Organism: Paralithodes platypus; assembly: GCA_032716605.1. NCBI lineage: Eukaryota > Metazoa > Arthropoda > Malacostraca > Decapoda > Lithodidae > Paralithodes > Paralithodes platypus. The sequence goes on from CM064505.1 coordinate 47,365,039, forward strand.
ACTATAGGGCAACTCCAGCAGTACACCGTTTAACTCCATTAGTTTCTAGTCTACCTACAATAATCATACTATAGGGCAACTCCAGCAGTACACCGTTTAACTCCATTAGTTTCTAGTCTACCTACAATAATCATACTATAGGACAACTCCAGCAGTACACCGTTTAACTCCATTAGTTTCTAGTCTACCTACAATAATCATACTATAGGGCAACTCCAGCAGTACACCGTTTAACTCCATTAGTTTCTAGTCTACCTACAATAATCATACTATAGGGCAACTCCAGCAGTACACCGTTTAACTCCATTAGTTTTTGTTTCACCCATTCCACCCCAGATTGCCATGATTACGTCGGGTGTGTAATTATGGGTGCTGTTAATTGGTGGTTTGTGGATTTGAATTATTTTGAGATACTTTGAGGGTAGGTTTTTAGTTTGTTCCCTAGACCTCCATTAAACTTAAAACATCATCCATGAGATCCTCCTTGTAGATAAATGTCCCGGCCGAAGGCCGGTTCTTCCATAGTTACAGGCTCACTATCGTTCGCCAGGAAAAAGTCGACACCTATATAACACGAAAGGTCTTAATATTGACAAAGAAATGGGGTGAAAGGTCTTAAAATCACCGAACTAATGGGCCGAACGTCTTAAAATATAAGATCCATTGGGGCTAAACACGAGGGAGAAGGGGGTCCAGAAAAACGGACTACCTGCCCTTTACACCATTTAGCTCTGTTAGTTTGTTGGCCCATTCCACCCCAGATTGTCAGGATTACGGCTAGTGTCTTATTACCGGGACTGGTTATTTGATTTTGGTGTATTTATTTATACATTCATTTATCTGTTAGTTTCCTTGCTAGATCTTCATCAAGCTTAAATAACACTCCCTAGACCCCCTTTCAAGTTAATTGTGTTGAATTTTTCGGTAGAAAAATGTACCGGCCAAAGGCCGGTTCTTATATAATTACAGGCTCACTATCGTTCGCCAGGAAAGAAATCGACATCTAAATAGCATGAAAGGTCTTAATATTGACAAAGAAATGGGGCGAAAGGTCTTAAAATCACCGAAGTAATGGGCCGAACGTCTTAAAATATAAGGTCCATTGGGGCTAAACACGAGGGAGAAGGGGGGACAGAAAAACGACCCATCTCCCCTTTAACTCTATTTGTTTGTTTAGGTCCATTCCAGCCCAGATTGCCATGATTATTACCGGGTGAGTAATTACTACCACTACAACAACCACTTCTTGTAGCGTTCACCCAGGATTCCAACCCAGGATACCCCATATAACAGCAGATAGGATACTCTCGCTTGGGTTCGATACAGATTCCAATGGGTGTGCAGGTACTATGGCTTAACCCTCTCTGACATATGACGCAATTTTGAGCCTATTGGGGATACTTTAAAGCCTTTGTTACCATCAGGGGTATTTCGAAACCTTTAGTTTAGTTACTTCAACCTCTGCAGTTGTCTTTGAGTTAGCTGTGTTGAGCCTATTGGGGATACTTTAAAGCCTTTGTTACCATCAGGGGTATTTATAAACCTTTAGTTTAGTTACTTCAACCTCTGCAGTTGTCTTTGAGTTAGCTGTGGGCAGAAAACTAATTTTGGAGAGGTAATTATGAGGTAGATAACAATTTTTGATTGCCAATCTGGCAACCTCTACGTCATAAATGCGTGAAAGGGTTAAGAGTGTACCTATGAGCACTAGTGGACCTCCACATGTACCCAGCCACCAGCACTATACTACAACCACCACTTCTTGTACCGTTCACCTTATAGCGCCGTGTACCAAGGTTAAGGGAGCCCACCTCGGTGTTTTTCTCTTTCTCTCCCTCTCTCTTTGGCTTGTATCCATTCGGCCCCATTCAGCCTACTATTTTAAGACATTTACCCCCATCCAGGTGTCAATATTTTCCTGGCGAGCGGTAGCTAGCCAGCCTATATATATTTTAGTTTTGACAGCAAGCTAAATTTGTAAATTTTTCGATAGAAAAAAATTCCGGCGAAGCCTGATTTCTCCATACAATGCTGCTCGCTATCGCTCGCCAGGAAGACATCGACAGCTGGATGGGGATAAACGTCTTAAAACACTTGGCTGAATGGGGCCGAATGGATACAAGCCAAGGAAAGAGAGAAAAGGAGAGACAGATAAAAAAAGCCGGTGACCCCCCTTAGCTAAGGGATCTAGTTTAGTGTTGTTGTTGTTGTTGTTCCCCAGGCTGTCTGGCCGAACAGCCCCAAGGTCTCGAGCAAGGCCAAGGCCATAAACGAGCGCCCCCCACAAATCCCTCCCTGCCCACCACTAAAGCCCGGGTGACCGAAGCCACTCCAAGGCAGGGAGCTAAGGAGGGTGCGGAAATGCCCGGGAAACCAAAGCCCCACCCAAGGCCCTGTGCCCCTCAGCAATTATGAAAGGAAAGCTGAGGGGCAAGGGAAAAATGTGACGCTTTGGCTCCCAATCTGCCAACTTCTAGGTTGGCAGTAGGGAGGTCAATCCACGGAAAAGATGCCGTCACTTGAGATCTAGAAGATATATAAGTAAAAGGAACAGTCAGAGTAAGCTATGGGTATGGCAGAGATCGCTGAGCTCTCACTCTGATAGACCAGCCCATCACCACATAACTAGAACCCAATCCTCTCAGCAACAGCTAGGAAAGGCCCTAGAAAGCCGCCTTTGGCGGGGGGATAGCTCCCCTATTTCAACTCCTTTCGGGGTTGGGCACCCGCCATCTAGTGTAGTGTAGTGGTGGTTGATGTAGTTGGAACTGTCTTTGTCACCACGGTACACTGAATGGACGTGAAAAATTGTCTAATTTGTCAACTGTCCATGCTATGCTGACAGGTACATTCGCGCTAATAAGTCAATTCTCGGCACCAATTATGTTTTGATCAATAATTGGTATCAGCAATATTTCCACATGATTTCTTCTTTTTGAGCGAGATATACAAACATGTTCCTACACTTACCCACCCTATTCAACATCTGACAGACGTTAATACAGCACAGAGATAGCCAAACGTAATGACAGCTGAGACATGACTTATTAGCGCCACCGTACTGTTGGCCAAATATGTCGTGTCGCAGCGGTCATTACGTTTTGCTCACTGTGTGCTGTATTAATGTCTGTCGGATGTTGAATAGGGTGTGTAAAGATAGGGACATGTTTTTATATGTCACTCGAAACGATTAATTGATGCTTTGATAGTGTTGATACCAATTGTTGATCGAAATATACTTGGTGCCGCGACATCACTTATTTGGCCAAGTGTACCTACCCGATAGCACTATCGTTAGGAAAGGTATATGGAAGTCAGAGGATTAATTGAGGTAGTCTTTAGCCTTATAATTCCCACAGATGTTTTCTAAGCTGTATACAATGGTTATATGATAGGGACTATGAACTGTCAAAATGTGGCAAAATATTTAAATCACACAGGTCCTTCCTAAGCTGTATAAAATCGTCTACTGATAACGAGAATAAACAGTCAACACGCTTCATAATCCTTACTGGTGCCGCCCTTTGAACTTTATTCTGGCTACTATTAGACCATTCTATTCAATTTAAAATGGGCCTCCAGTAATTAAAAGGCTTCAAACTATCTCACTTAACCCTTTTTACTACCACAGATCCTTCTTAAGCGGCACAAAATCGTCTAAATATAGCTAGAATCATAGACAAAATGAAGTCGCCGGTACAGAATGGGTTAATCGACTATTACATTATAAATGAACTTTCACCTGAGAATCATATTAATAAGATAG
>CM064505.1:47373261-47560761 GCA_032716605.1 Paralithodes platypus
TTTTCAAGCTCGGGAACACAGGTGCAGCAGTATATAAAAATAATAAAAAGCAAAGGCCCAAGGACACTGCCTTGTGGAACACCAGAAACAACAGTAACAGAAGGGGAATGACACCCATCAATGACCACAGACCTGAGATCTTTTCGTCAAAACATCTTCAAAGATCCTTAAAAAATTGCCACCAATACCAATGAGCTGTAACTTAAACAGAAGTGCTTTATGGTTGACTAAATCAAAAGCAGAACTAAAGTCAATAGCCACGACGCGAGACTAATGTCCCTGGTCCAATGAAGATTGCAAGTCATGGGTGAGTGTCAGAAGTGCATCACATGTACCCAGTCCCTTACGAAAACCAAACTGTGAGTTTGGTATCAAATTATGACTATTACAATAAGAGGAAAGGCGTCTGGACAAAAGCCTCTCATAGAGCTTGGATAGGATAGGTGTAATGGAGATAGGGCGATAGTCATTAGGAGATGATGAGGCAGTATTTCCCTTTGGAATAGGAGTGATAATAGCCTTACGCCAGCAAAGAGGAAAACTACCTGATTTCAAAAGCAACCTAAACACCACAGCCAATTTAGGTGCCAAGACCACTGCAACCTTTTTAAAAAAGAGAGGGAAAACCCCATCCGGGTCAGTATCAAGATCCAGCAAGTACCTTTTCAGTTCAGCTGATATGAATGCCATTGAATTGAGGTTGGGTCTAGGGAAACATGTCAATGGCAAAGACAATTCCTGATTACTCTGCTTATTAATAAAAATATCAGATAGAATATTGGCCTTCGATAATGGATAAAAAGAGATGGAGCCATCAGGAGTCACAAAGAGGAGGCACGCAGGAATCTATTCCAAATAAAGAGGATTTCAAAGCGGACCACCATTTATGAGGCTGTGTAGCTCCTGCCAGAACATCCTGAAGATGGGAGTTATAATCCCTCTCATCACCATCATAAACTCGCTGCGCAGCTACGGTTTTAAATACATAATTTTCCCCAAGGCAAGGGGGTTTGATTACGCCTCCATAGACGATATGCAGCCTGTTTGTCATCAAATGCACGCGTGCAGTCATCATTAAACCATGCTTTATCCCTGATACGAGACTTAATTGTCTTTGATGGAACTCTTTTGCGAAGGATACCAAGAAGGGAATTGTTGAGAGCTGAAACCGGGTCATGAGATCTAAGTATGTGATTCCACTCAATATTACAAACATCATTACAAACGTTGTCCCAGTTAACCCGGGATTTAAGGTAGACTTTACGTGAGAGAGTAATATCAGGAACAGAAAAATCAAGATTAATTTTACACATGATGGCATTGTGGTCGGAAGTGCCAAGAGGTACAAAAACGGAGGTTTCTACAATGCCAGATGTCTGTTAGTACTAGATCAAGACAATTTCCAGACATATGAGTAGGTCCTTGGATTAGCTGTTCACAACCAGATATGTTTGCAAAATCCATTGCAGCATGTCCATTTCTATTAGTTGGAGTGACCGAGTTCAACCACTCTTGATGATGCGCATTGACATCACCAACAAAAATAAAAGATGATTTGACATCTACAGACTCTATTGAAGCCATGGCTGTTAAAAGGCAGTCATATATGTCATTGTTAACATCAGGATTTCTGTACAGGCTAAAAATGTAATGATTATGATACTTGCTGGAAACTTTAACTAACTGCATCTCATGGCATTTACAAATATGCTTAGTTAAGTGCTGAGCATTATACCCAGATATAATATACAAGCTCATTCCACGAGCACGAGGAATAGAATCACGCCGAATAAGAACTGGTTTACCGAAGTTAGGTATAAGAAGTTCAGAATAATCTCTATAACCAGAGACAAGGGTTTCAGAACAAAAGACAATATCAAAATCAACAGATGCCAATGTAAGATCCTTGATGTTCTTATAGAGACCACGAATATTGGAATAAAATACACGACAACTTGTAGCAAGTTGTCTGTGAGGGACCGGGATTAACTTCTATATCACCGGACAAAAGTAGAAACAAAAACAGAAAAAGTTGAAAGCAATCCATATACAAATACATAAAGATGGATATAAACAGGTCGACCCAGACGGAGCCATCACATCTGGGTAAGGTATAAAACAAGCCCCAAAGACACCATATCCAGGGGGGAGCAGTAGCGGTGGATTTTATTTGTTTAGAAAAGACTAGAAACAGAAAAAGAATGCCAAATCTCCTGAAAATCACCAGACTCAAAAGTCTTCCTCATTGGCCTGCTAACCACCGTGGGGAAAAAAAACAGGAGATTGCAGGAAAAGGAAGGAAAGTTGTTGTATAGCCACCAAACAGCAGGTGCCTGGAAAATAAAACATTTGTTTTTGGTTTGATTGACTCATAAGTCTCTTTCGTGATTGAACATAATAGGAAAATATACAGTTATAATGAGATAGTTTATAAGAACATGTATTATACAAGCAAAGCATCATACCATGACTTACATTAATTAAATATTAGAAGAAATTAAAGTAAAACCTTTGCAAAATATTACTTTACACATAATTTTACATATATCAAAAGTCACATAACACAATAATTAACTTAAACATTAGAAAGTTTCTCTTGTCGCCTTAAGCAGCCTAGTTGTACACTCCCGATCGCTTGTATTAAATACAAAGGCCTTAAACAAACACATTACACAATGTCTGGCATGCTCCTGAATGGCTAGCTAAAGGAGCATCTACATAAGACAAGCATTGTTTCAAGTAATTGCGACAACACTTTTTCGAGTCTTGAAGAGGACATTTTGAAGGGTGATGCCACTATGTACAAAGAAGACAGTAGCCAGTGTAGGCATACTCAGCCCACCTCGATTGAGCGCAGTCAAAAACTCTGATGACAAGCATTCCCCAGAATCTACTTCCTGTTGTCCATGTTTATGAGCTAAAAATCCCCCAATGTAGACAATTTTATGTTTTAAAGTATCATCTGAATCTAGAAGTAGTTGAGTGTCTTGTAATGTCAGCTCTTCCAGAAGTTGTAAATCACCATCATCTATGCTGCTGTACAAAATTCACAGCTTACTTCTTTGGCTCGGTCAGGAACGATGTCACGTTTCAACAGCTGATGCAACTGCTGTACTTTGGATGCTGCTTGAACATCCCCAATGTCAATGTAAAAATGTCCTCCACTACGTTGTTCTTGCTTGACCAAAAACCTTTTCTAGGGGATCTTGTGAAAAAACAGCAGGTAGGATGTAAGCAAAATCATGGGTTTCAAAAAGATATTGTGCTGCTTCTATGTTATACCTTGTTGTGATGACAAAGGCATCTGCTGTTGACTGTGTTAGTTTCTTCTCTCTGCCATGCCCACCAGTCCACCGACAGCTGGATACAACTGTACACATTTCCTGCAGAGCTTTGAAGTTTGTACAGTTTAATGCCCAAGGTTCACGATATTGGTCTCGTAAATGAACTGCGCTGTACTTGCTTTTAACATTCATCATTTTAAACCAATTGGTTACCAGTGTTATGTATATCACTGTTCCATCCTGAAATTTAACAGTTCCTTTAAGACCTTCAAATGCAGCAATCGTTTTCCTCTTTGAACACTTGGCAAACTAAGGGCACACTCTGACGTTGCAATGGTTTAGGAAATACTGATGAGCGTGTGAGTTTTGTCAGACGAAGTGGTGTCTTCTGATCTTCATTGTAAAGAGCTTTAACATCACTCCAACACGCCAAATATTCTGTACCGTCCTTGCTAAAATGTAATTCTTGACATTTCTCTGTGATCCAGTTGTTTCTCATATTCTTGAGGATGTGAACATAATCATAGACAAGGAAAACATTTATGCCATCTGGTGCTAGTGTTACTTTTCCAGGACCCCCAAGCATTCTGTAAACAGCTTGATTCAGTGGACAGTTGTCACAGACGAACGATACTGGATGCCACCACTAGCTTTAACAACATATACAGCCTCAAGTAATATTTCCTTCAGTTGAATAGCATTCAGTTTTGATACAGGATGAATTCGTATGATGTACCGTGGTCCTCCATAGTGACAAACAACTTCAATAGCAAGAGCAGATGTTGCTAGATTTTCTGGTCCGTTTGTTGCATAGCTTACTATATGCTCTCCTGTAAATCTAAGGGCCTGCTTAAGCTTGACTTCATCAAACAAAATGTTAACTAACCGCTGTTGTGGCTTCAACTGATCAAAAAAGGATTGGGAGACACTTGTCAGCATAAGTGCGAGATAACAATTGGCGAATCTGTTTCTCACAAGGAAGACTAATTGCTTTGGAGTTTCTAAGCATTCTATATGCTGCGGTGATATACAAAACAGTTCTGCTGCAAGAATTAACATATGCTTTGTATATCGGCGATTTTTAGGAGGAATAAGAAGGAGTTGTAACTGTGCTTGAATAAACTGAAAACCTTCAATTTCATGAAATTCTGTGATAGTGTCAAGTTCTGAAATTATTCTTTTTAAGCGGTCAGTATTAGTCGCTTCATGAGTGTTCATAATTTTCACTCTTTCTTCAATTTGAGACCACTTACTTACCAAGCAATTTTTTTGAAGATTCAGTTTACTTTTTGGTATCTCCAAGCCACTTTTCTCTGCTACTACCAGCTGCAGAAAACCAAAAGGAGACTGTACCTCTTTAAAATGAAGAAACTTATCAACTGCTCTACCATTACCATCTGTCTTAAACATTGTCAGTTCTCTACCATTTTGCATTATATAAAACTCAGGGAAGTGTTTTCCAATCTCTCCTGCAAATTTGTCATAACTATGCATTTTGTCTTGTTCATTTTCAAATTCAGTTTGTTTTTTAAGTCTTGCTTCACTTGTCACTGTTTTAGTTAACCTAGGAGCTGACGTAAGTTGTTTGAGGCAAGACTTGGGTACACCTTTAAAAACTGTAGGAGGCCCAGCTGGTCGTTTTCCTCCCCGAACTGTGACCCAATCGCAGTCGAAGTGTGATGCACAAATCCATAGTTTTCGACCTGTCTCTCAAACTTTCTGGGCTATTTGGCATAGCACTAATCCATGCATGTCGTTCTTGTTCTTCAATCGGGAAACACACCATAGGACTGTATGGCTCTCCCCTGTAGTTTCCACGACAATTGAATGCAGCACATCTTTTCGGCATTGTTCCTGTAAAGCAATAAAACAAGAATAGTTGTAAAATGGTTATCAGTACATATCAAAGCAACCCGTTGACATCAGCTCAATTCTAATATTTATCAGCTAAATAAGTTGTTAACACAGATCCTTTTGTGACTGGTAAGTATTTATAAGAAAATTACTTACAATAAGCTGAGAGATAACGAACAACAGAACAAAAATGTGTTGCCTCTAACGTGTCTCGTGGGTGACTGGCGTCTGGCATCGTCCTGGGCTGTTCGTTTTCTGGCGAGACATTATGTCGACAATATGGAGGGGATATAGACGATTGCGTGTGAAATTACATGCATTTATATGTAAAGTTGTGTTTGTGTACATATGTTTGTGTTTAAGAAAGTCGGAGAGACCACTGCTTTCATGATACTGCTTTTAAGCATAGGACCCAAGAATCAAACTCCCAGAGTGCGCGTCTCCAGTACTTATGTAAAGGGGCCTATGCCCAGAAGTAACCACCCCCACCCCGCAACAAAATACATGCCTTCCTCTTCAACCTCATCCCCTCTCAACCTCCACCAAACACCCATAAAACCGCCCACTGCCACCACCAGCAAATCACCAACCTCATCAAACGACACACCCCACACACGTCCCTACCCCCAACCCTCCAACTTAAATCTACACTCCTTACCCACCCGTCTAGCCCCCCCCCGCATCCGCCCCTTTCCCCTCCACGATCCCCACCCACACACCGACCAACCTCCTCATCTCACCGAAACCCCAACCCACCAACCCCTAAGGAATCCCCCCCCCACAAAGTCACCCCTGAGAGAACCCCCACATGTCCTTTACCTGTAAAACGTTCTTCCCCTCAATATAAAACATCGTCGAGCGACTCAAGTCCCACGACAAACATCTACCTTCCCACCAGGACCGCCAGAGGTAGAATAATCAACAGACCCATCAGATTTAAAGACAGCGATACAAAAATAACACCCCGTTCTGACACTCAGGACCCAAGCCACACAACACACACACCCCCTCCTTCACCCACCTTACCTAAACCGATCTTGCGCATTGCCTCACTATATTTTCCCAACCTACAACACCGCCCAAGAAAACCAAACAAAACCCAGACTCACATTCCCCCTTCATCCCCAGCTCTGTTGTCACGCGTGAATCCCCCTTCGGTTAGTAACCCATTCACCACACTAAACAGACCTCCTGTCAATCCAACACACCTCACTCCGACCCCCACAGGGGAAAGCTACAAACCATTCATACGGAAGGTTAAAGTAAAAACCCCCACTGGACACTTGGCCCGTGTACCACGCCCACATCAAGCCCGGGCAGCCGCCCGCCACAACACAGAGGACACATTCTTACAGGTATACATTTGTAAAGTCAGTGAAAATAGGCTATCCTAAACAGACCTCGGATGCGGAAATACCCTGAGCCGAACAGGCCAAGTGGGATATCTCTATTGGTCTAACTGGTAAGGTGCCTGCCTCACACCCAAGGGTCGAGAGTTCGTGCCCCCACCAGGGCATGATATTTTCGTGAGGCTATTTCCGCATTTAACGAAGTTTAGGTGTGCTGGTTAAATTGTTCAGATGGTTGAAAGTAAGATCGGAGCTCCATAAATCCTCTTTCGGGTATGGTGTAAAAACCGATCCCCACAGGGTAAGGAAGAGGATAGGAGAGAGCAGGGAGTGTTGTGAGACTCGATTGGGTTGGGTTGTGGAGTTGCCAGCCGCCCAAGCGAGTTGCCAACTGGGCAGTTTGTAGGTGCGTGTAGCATCGCTCAGTGAAGTTGACTCACCATTCCCGTTCATCTCTCTGACGGACTCTCGGTCGATTCGGCTCAAGCTTGTTCCTCTCTGTTCGTTCCTCTCTGTTCGGAGCTTTCGCTTCCCGGAAGGTGAAGTAGTGTAAAGTCAGTGAAAATAGGCTATCCTAAACAGACCTCGGATGCGGAAATACCCTGAGCCGAACAGGCCAAGTGGGATATCTCTATTGGTCTAACTGGTAAGGTGCCTGCCTCACACCCAAGGGTCGAGAGTTCGTGCCCCCACCAGGGCATGATATTTTCGTGAGGCTATTTCTGCATTTAACGAAGTTTAGGTGTGCTGGTTAAATTGTTCAGATGGTTGAGAGTAAGATCGGAGCTCCATAAATCCTCTTTCGGGTATGGTGTAAAAACCGATCCCCACACATTGACCTGCAAAAGAAACCTGACCGTCGCTCTCTTGCTTGGTGGAACCTTCTAAATACCCTTAAAATGACCCACCATGACTATGCTTCTTTTTACTTCACCCTTGAGGCTCAAGGACGAGCCTATAATGAAGGAGAGGGAAGTAAAATGCCCCAGAACAAGAAGCCCACCACAGAAGCCACGAGCGAACACCACACAGAAACACCCGAAAGAAAGGTCCACAGAACGAAAGGACCAGCTGACCGAGCCAGCCAATTCAGACAGGCCCAAGCCCGCAGGGCTAAGCAGCTCCAGGCCGCACCCACATACCCCTTCTAAACTGACCATTTTCCACACCTCACGTACACTACCCCCTCGTGTCCTACACTCCTAACTACAAAGATGATGAACAGGAATATACATTCATATTAAAAACACCCATGCCCCGTCCCTACGTTGAGCCAATGCCAACACATCAGACAGCCATAATTATATCTATGTATGTTCTTACATCCGAGAAGTAGATGTTATATACCTTAGAAGTTAATACACCCATGCTGTCCCTAGGTTTAAGATATTCATATTACCATACCCTAACATACCTTGTCTTGCCAGACTAAGTTTCTGAAGACCCATCGCCCCCATAAAATCTATGTATTCAATCCTTAGGTTAAGTATTAATATGAACATTCCCTAACATATCTTGTCTTGCCAGACTAAGTTTCTGAAGACCCATCCTCCCATAAAATCTATGTATTTAATCCTTAGTTTAAGTATTAATGTTAACATTCCCTAACATATCTTGTCTTGCCAGACTAAGTTTCTGAAGACTCATCGCCCATAAAATCTATGTATTCAATCCTTAGGTTAAGTATCTTTATCCGCCATTGTGTTCACCGTTTTCCATTTACTTTTCCATAATTGTCATACGTCTTCCACTTACCTCCTTCGTATCCACAGTCCACACTACGCCATATTATTTCGTGTCCTACACCCCTTACCCGCCCGATTCTACCTACACGATGATGAACAAGAATATACATTCATATTAAAACACCCATGCCCTGTCCCTACGTTGAGCCAATGCCAACACATCAGACAGCCATAATATATCTATGTATGTTCTTACATTCGAGAAGTAGATGTTATAAAGAAACCACATGTCCAAACTCATAAGAAATTAAAGATACCCCCGGGTACACCAGGATATAGAACCATTGCCCCCATAAGACTTAGACAGCCATGACTACAGATGTTAGCCACCATGCTGTAACGTAATTCTTACCCCAACCAGAGATTGTATAGATAACCTTTGTTACCAGTATCTATCATAGTACCTCGAAACAATAACGCAGTACCCCTACGAACTGCCGCTTTCCTTGGGTCTATATTTCATAGAAAACGCAGTTCCCAGGGACACCTAGACGTACACAAAAAGCGTGTCAAATAATAGGTCCATAACCCCTCGTATGTACGAGAAATAATACACCATGTTTTTCCTTACTTTATCCACAAGTCACGCACACACCTACAGTTAACCTCTTTTTCCCCCACCGCCCCACAGTCCACATGATTCTATCTTTTCCAGACTCATATACTCATATATTTGCATCCCCCGGTAGCATTTGACTAACGTACTTTCACTGTCTTTTCAAACTCCAATATCAATTGTAGTCCAATGCCACCCCCACGCCCAGGGACCTTAGGGGCAAATTTCCCCCCCTCTCATTAAGACCCTAAGAGCTTCTCGACTCTTGTCCGACCTAGCCTCTCTCTCATATCTCTTGAAGATCCTTGAATTTTCCGTTGCTAACGCTCTCCAACCTTTTATATATATACTCCTATCCAGCCTACATTCACTTAGTAGGCCAGAACAACATTAGAACTTTACTAACCCCTTGCATGCCATCTATTTTCTTACAACCCATTCACAACCCTGCACCCCATGGTCGTCGGTGCGAGGCTCGCCGCCTCGCCAGTAACTAATTTCTATTGCCATACTTCCAGATAAATGTGGCAGAGTTAACAACCAGTCTCCACCACATCCAGCAAGCCATGCAATTAACAGCCAACCGAGTACACCCAGCTAGCCAAGGCACCTTCGGTTTTGATATTAAGAACACCCACATCTGTCTCATAAACAGAGGGTTATTACAAACACTGGTGATATGGCAAGCCCCTAGCCACAGCCGCCGGACGACCATCCCAGAGGGAGAGCGCCCGGCTACCCCTTTTTACCCACCCGAGGAGGAAGACCCCCACCCCCGCGGAGGTATACCTGACCCCTGTTTTGACTTCCGGGTCATTGCCAGGTAGCCTAGGAATTCTTCCTATCAATGAACTAACCATGCATGTCTAACCCCCTTACTCACTTCTCTATACCCACAATAACCCATCCACCTGTTTTGCATACTCGGATAGTCAAATTAGCACCTCAGCTATGCAATAGAACAAAGACTGAGCAATATAAGAGAGACACCCCTATCACAGCTGTCCCAGTCCTCCCCGCAAAGTAGATCCAGTCTCCCTTCCATAAATACTTCCAGTATAGCCAATATAGTACCTTTTACTAAGGCTCGGTTATATCGCAAATTAAAGGCTTCCTATAGCCATGTGCCACAACAGTAATCACCATCTTACCCAGTCCCCATATCTATTGAGAGCTCAAATAAGTCCATAAGACTCGAGATCCCTATTGTCTACAGGGTCCAGAACCGAGCCTATAAACCTAGCTCCCGCTCCCAGTCAAATCAGTTGAAAGTTAGACACCAACCAGTGGCCACTACCCTGAAGTTAACCTCTAGCTCCGCCCTTGTGTTGTTCCTGAGTTGAGAGATTCCCGAGCCGGCAGACTCCATGGCAGAAGTTAAATAGAAGAGCTGTCCATGTACAAGTCCTAACGTGCACCTTATAACCTTCACACAAATTCGTGGGTATATAAGTGTGTAGCCAGCACCGATCGTCAAGAGATCCGACTTGAGAACTTCCTACATATTGGACCACCTGGACGGCCGAGGAACCAGTCGTTAGCCCCCAACATCACCGGAAGCAAGATAACCAGGATCAGACCTACAAATACTATTCAAGACTTTGCGAAGTAACACTATGATAGAGTTTTCTTGGTTATCTTGCATTAGTGATGTTGGGGGTTAACAGTAGCTCTGGGGCCGTCCAAGCTGTCCGGTAGTGTAGAGAAGGTTTTACAGATGGGCTTCTTGCATAACCGGTGATGACACTCCGATATGTTACCCTTGATGGGGACCTTAAATAACGCTGTCTCAAGCTCAACCGGACTAACAACGTATCGGATTAACGTAAGACAGTCGAGAAAAGCGACTGCTTAACTATCTCTGGTCCTTATAAGAGGTTCAAGGAGCGCGGGCGGTTTTGCACCTTTTTGTCAACAAATGCTGATGTCAATTGTTGCCAAGGAGTTATTCTTGCAGAGTTCTCACTCAAGAGTTTCTCGCATAATCCCTTCTAACATAACAAGATCTTTCTGCCTTAGATCAGTTATGAGTTATGATCGTTCGTAACTCAAGTAGCGGATGGTGCACTATCAGAAGTTTATGAAACAATTAATAATTTGTGAATTTGTTGTCTAGCAATATAATATTACTGCCGGTAGTCCCGATCGCAATAAAACATTTGTAAAGGGTTAATTCACTTCCTCACCGAGTTGCACAGATTACGGAACGCCGAATTATCGTGAATCTTGAGGGGGGGGGGGGGACTACTAGACGCCAACGCAGTCTGGCCAGCCATTGCTTTGGGCTCTAATATTCAACTGCCCGACTGTTGTCTCTGTGTCTTATTTATAGGCAGGTCAAGGAAGCTTCAGGAATATTCTAGAAGTATTGGATGTCAGTGCTATGAAGTAGTTAATTTATTCTGGTGAACTTAGGGGGTTAGGGAGGGGGGTCTTTAATGTGGCGGTAAGTAACTTGTTATCTGATTTATTATCGTGGATATCTTAACTCTAGTATGAGGTACTAGTAGAGTTGTTTAGGCGGATTTGGTGAAGATTTTTAAGTACTACATTGCTGGTGCCCTACGTGACTAAGCTGGGAGGTATTATTCATCAATTCACCTAAGTATCCTTCTCTGGTCTAGCTGACATGCTATTCGTAATCTAGGATGGGATAAGGAAGATTTTGGTTTTGGGTAAGGATGGGATAGGATGGTATTTGGATAGGTATTTAGAGGGTTAGTTCATCACCTGTTGGAAATTCACCTGGTGTTTGGCAAGAATTTGTTGGCTACGTGTGGGTCATGGTGAACGTCCGCGGGGGTTTGGGGGCATGCCGCTCCCTAAATATGTATATATGGGATTCTCTAGGCTAATGGGGTTTTCTTATGATGTGGTGGGGTCAAGAGTGATACTCCTAGGGAGGGTTGATCATGGGCTCTAGTTTTTACCTACTAGGATTACTCATGGGTCTCATGAATAGTGGTTTTCGTGAAAATGCAAGTCAGGCAAAATCGTCGACTTCTTAGGGGGCGTGAGGTTGGCTGTTGTAGCCTCGCGCCGTCCGCCCTCCTGGTTCATGTTGCGAGTTGGACTAGCAAGTTAGAGGGTAATAAATGGGGTTACAAGAATGAGTCTTTATCTGCTATTTAATGGGGTGAGGAAATGAACGGGATCGGCATGTTAGAACGTTCGTCTGGGCGTCTTTACAGGTGGGGGTTGGATATTGGAAAGGGGGTGGTTTGAGGCTAGGCGCCGCGCCGCTCGTTACCTAGGGTAGTGACCCTTAATGCGCTGGACATAGGGGTGGCATTTCCCTATGATCGAAGAGGTAGTGTGATGTGTGCAGCGGGGCGTGAAGGAGAAAAGGACAGGATGACCCAAAAAACAGGTTACCACTGAGCATGGGGTCACGAAGCAAAACAGAGTAGTGTGGATTGTGGATTAGGAGGTGGTGATTGGAAGACGTGTAACAATTGTGGGAAAGTAAATGGAAGAGAGGAATAACATGGCGGATAAAAGATAATTTCCCTAAGGACTGAAATACATGCATGAAGGACGGTATTTGTTGTGAATGGGACTTGGTTGGAATGCACGGAATACGATTCGACATGGGCAGTGCCTCTGTGTCGTAGCAATATCGATCGGGCAAATTCCGGTTAATATTATATATACACGTGGTTACTAGAAGAACAAGACAAGGGCAACTGAGCACGGGGGCACATATCTATATACCTAGTTACTACAAAAGAAAGGAACAGCTGAGCATGGGGTGGGTATGTGGGTGTTGTAACTGAGCAGGGGGTTGCATATATCTATTCTCGTAATGGAGAGAGATACTAGTAGTTTTCCTGCATTTCCTTTGAGATGATCGTATGCAGATTGGTCATAATTAAACATATATAAACCAACAGATATGACTCAATACAATAACTGGCAGAGGGTTAGTATTGCGGGTTAGAGGTTAGGTCGAAGGGGTAATGGGGGTTACATAATTAATTATAGGGCTGACATAATCATGATCGGGTTCGTTGTGGACAGGAAATCGAAGGGGTTTTGAGCTCGCCTTTGCACCTACACAATGAAAGTACTATAACCCACAAGGTGGTTATCTAATGAAATACATACTTAGTTGGTACATCAAGAATGTCTAGGAGGAAAGTCATGTTGTTTGTATTTTAGAAGACTGGGATTTTAAGAGGCGTGTAACATGCGGAGTTAAGTGGAAAAGAGAAAACATCGTGGATAACAGATAGTTACCCTAAGGAGTGAATACATGCATAAACGACGGCATTATAGACGTCGTCCTAATAAGATGATGAAACCGGGTTGGTATGCACGTGGCACAATACGACACAAGGACAGTGCCGCTATGTCGTATCAATACTGGTGGCATACTCCGGTTAATATTATATATACACTTATTTACTAGAAGAAAAAGGAAAAAGGGACAACTGGGCACGGGGGTACATATATCTATACTCGTCATGGAGAGAGAGATACGAGGTAGCTTTCCTGCATCTCTCCTGATAATCATAGCAGATTGGTCATAGTGAGTTTATCCGAATTAACAGGCCTAAATCAATACAATAACTGGCATAGGGTTATCGGGTGTATAGAGTCGTGGTTAAAGGTTGTTACATAACTCGTAATTAACTTATCTAAATCAACAGGCATAAATCAATACAAGAACTGGCAAGGGACACAAATTGACAGAAGAACAATGCAACGTGAGGTTATGTATAGCTAACTGCTAAAAATGGGGGAACGAAGATAGGTGTCTTCCCTTTTTACAAGTTCCCTAAATTATGTTAACTTTAGGGAGTTGGTACATCAATAAAATAGCAATGTGGATCTCAGTGAGTTATGGGGCTGTCTAGTGTAATTTCATAATTAATCTCAGAATTACTCCTAGGTATTTTGTCTAGTAAAATGGAGGTTGTATTAGGAAGGTTGGGAATATATATAGTTAGTGGATAAAACAACGGGTGGTTAGAGACATATAATTGCTAGAATTGGGGGGACTATGATTGTTATAATTATAACTAAATACAGAGCTGACATAATCACGATCTGATTTGGTGTGAAATGGAAACTAAGGTGGCTTTAGATCGCTTCGAACCTACACAATGAAAGTATTATAGCCTGTATGGTGGTTAAATAATTAAATACACACTTAGGTGGTACATCAAGAATGTCAGTGAGTAAAGTATTGTGGTTTGTATATTAGAAGACAGTGATTGAGAGATGTATAATATGTGAAATTAATTGGGAGAGAGAGAGACCAAATCGGGGATGGAAATGGGACCGGGGATCTCGTTGGGGGTGGGGGTTTCGCTCCCAGGATTTTCGTTCCTGTGGTATTTCACTACTCAATACAAACACAAGGGGAGTTATACAATCATAAACAATACAATGGTATATTTAAATCCCAGTGCTTGACCTTTGTGCCTACATTTTATCAATTCAATACAATGTTATATTTATACACATATGGGTACATTATAAGGGTCTCGTGACTTGAGATTTTACCTACAAATATTACACAAGTAATGACAATAACACAGACAAGGTACAAAGTGATTATGGAACTAAATAAAACTGCGACTTATTAGACCCAGGTGATCATCTTAAGTGATTTTACCCCCCCTCCCCCCCCTGGGGGTAAGGCGTCAGAATATGCTCATGTGCCTCCTGGTGTTGTACAAGGCGACTAAAGAGGTTGGGTCAGTTGCAACCCTCCGCCCTGAAAACATCCTTAGCAACAAAAAACGATAAATCAGCTTTGGACACTGACGGACCTCCTACTGTTGACGAACACCGACCGGACAAGGACTGCTTAAGGACTGCGACATGGAATGTAAGAGGCGGAAAGATGACACAAAAGAGAGAGAGGTTCTGGAAGTATTAGCGAATGCCAGGCTGGATGTATGCGGAATTACTGAGACCAAATGGCAGGGTACATGTGTGAAAGAATGGGAATGTGGAATAGGTGTGTGTGCTGGAGTAAATGAGAATGAGAGAGCGAAAGAAGGTGCATGTTTGTCTGACCATTGTAGTATTAGCTAAAATAAGGATATAGAAGAAGTGGGTGAAGAGAGCTGGAGTGGGGCAAGAGGGAGGTGGAGTGGTGAAGAGGGTGGAGAGGTTACAGGAGGAGGAGATCTGGGAAGAGTTCAAGAGAGTAGTAGAAAGACGATTAGGTAGGTTTGACATGGAAGATGTTGAAGAAGTGGAAGAGGTGAGCAACATGGTCAATCGTGTAAAGCCCGCTTTACATGAGCCGTTTTCCGTGCCGTTTTTCGGCCTGTACAAAAAATTGTGACATCCAGAGTGACGTCAGATAAAGACACACTGTCCGTACATCTTGTGAACCAAGAATCCATCCTAGCCGTGGCTGTGAGCGTCTCCCAAAATGCGGGCCGCGATTTTGTTTTGTTTCAATTCATCTTTTTGTGGTCCGCACAACCAGTACGGTCCGTACTTTGAACATTGAAGTGAATTGTATGTAATATTTCTATGTCAATTTGCATTGCATTATAGTTAATATCGCTAACAATATACGTTAAATGTATAATTCAAATGGCAACATAAATATTCAGGCAGTAAGCACGTTTTCCTATTGATGGTGTACCTGGCAGTCGTCGCATACCTCACTGCGGCACCAAAGTGACCAAACGCTGCATTTTCCAGCACCCCGCTGATAATGCATAGGGCTTGTGGCAAAAAATATGAAATATTTATTCATAATTATCGGCTAACTTAAAATAGCCATATATAATATTTAAATATCACTAAAATATTATACTATGCCATGTAGGAAGTCTTGTAGAGAAAGCAAGCAAAATTAGAATACAATACAGGATAAACTAAAGCACAAATGAATGCTAGAATATAATTGATAAGTCGCTAGATAGTCCCCAGACACTAAAAACTTGCATAATATCACTAGAATAATATGGCAAAGTAACTACAGTAATTTTTAGCAATAACAAAATCTCTACAATTCCTTAAAATGGTAAAAATCTCTTTAACATCGCTAGAATTCATCATATCTTGATGTCGCTAGACGGAAGTGATTCGCTGGATCTAGCGGTAGCCGTTACATTGGCACCATTGTAGAATACCATTCATTCTAGTTATTATGAATATGGCCAGATTTCGAAACTCTCAATGATTTAAAAGTTCTGAGATCATCAGATTGGTTTGGAAATCGATTTACACAATTTCAGTTCCATTAGTTTCGAAAACATTCACATAAAATGCTACTTAGGGTGTTATTAACTCAATTATTCCTGGCTATCTTGTTTACATCACCGTAGCGCCAGACAGGCATAATTGTCGAAAGTTACCTTCATTCCATGCTCTTTTTTATGCATAAGCAAGAGCCAGAGCATAATACAATTATATATATCTGTAAAAGTACCATGATAGAGCTTTCCAATGATACCTGAATCATCCCTTTGTGACATCTGGTTATCTTGCAACAATCTTGCAAACGAAGGCCAAAATCGGCAAAAATAGGGGCAAGTTTGGCTGTTTTTGCGGTGTAAGACACTGCACTTGAGTGAGACAGTCGTCTCTTGCACTCAGTGTGTGCGCGTTCGCTGTGGCAAGCGCTTGGAGCCCTCCTACACTCCCTCCAACGCCTGGCCTCTCTCTCTGCGCTCATAATAGCCTCAAAATGGCGCCCGTCATATGACGGGCACCACAACATAGGCCTATTTTCTCTCTCCCGTCATATGGCAGTCGCCGCGAATTAAGGATTAGTAAACAAAGCATTCCTTCCCCGAGAATATCCAAACGAACGCGCTGTTGGTGTTGTTATTTTAACAATGACAACAAATGCTAGGGCCTGTTATTTACCTAGTATATTTAAAGGTTTGGTGAACATTTTAGAGTTCCTAGTAGTATATTAGAACATATTAATAATTTGCAGGCACTCATAAGTATCAAAAATCACACAAAAGTCCAATTTTTGAATGATCATGAATTACTTTGTTTTGGTGTATGTTTGGGCTATTTTAAGACTACATTTAGAAAGATAGATTTTTGTTACACTCGGCAATGAAATCTGATGACTTACTTTTAGATATATAGGCTACCTCTTTCAGTGCGGGCATTTGAGCTTCATTCCCTGCACATATTTGTCATGCACAAACAAGAGCCAGAACGTAATACAGGGTGACCCAAAAAAAACTCCCACATTTCAAAGGTAAATGAAACAAAAATGGTTAAAGATAATCAAAATAATATTTGCACACATGAAACTTCATTCAATACAGTTTTTATTCATCATCTTTTAAAGATGACATCCTCCAAATGGTGGCCGTCATTGTCTATACACACTTGGAGGTGATTTCTGAAGGCTGCCATGGCTCGACGGGTCATGTCGGGTGGAACAGCGGCTATCTCCTGCTGAATAGCAACCTTAAGGGCTTCAAGAGTTTGGGGTCGATGAGTATACACTCGTGATTTAAGGTAGCCCCACAGAAAAAAAATCACAAGGGGCGAGGTACGGGGAAGCGGGCCGGCCACCCAACATCGCCACGCAACGAGATCACCCGATCCACAAACATTTCCCTAAGCACTTGCAATGATCGATGTGTGGTTTCAGCAAGATGGAGCTATGGCACACACAGCTCGACGATCATTGCAAGTGCCTAGGGAAATGTTTCCCTTAATCACGAGTGTATACTCATCGACCCCAAACTCTTGAAGCCCTTAACCTAAGAAGTGCGCATGGGGGTAATTAGAAACGTCCCCCTGTGCTGACGTATTTGAGCTGTTTCCATCACTAAAATATTCATTTTACCATAAATAGCATTAATACTTATCCATACGCGCCTATTATGGGTTGATTATAAAGGTATTAACCTGAAACAACAATAAAACGAGTGAAAACAGCGTTTGGATGGTCAAAATCGGAGATATAGGCCGCAAGTTATATAATGTATGGGTGAGGCAACCTGCTTTCCCGCCAATTTCCCCCAAGGCCACTGAGACACAGTCGATCGATATTCTCTCTCTCTCTTGCACTCGCTTGCTAACACTGATGACAATGCCCTGCTTGCAACTCGCTAATGTTAGCACGAAAATATACCTCAGAATAAGGGAATAACAGGGAAAATAGGTGATAACTGAAGGAGGGGAGGAAAGTGGGGAAGGAGGGGAGGTAGAGGAGTGATATTTTGCATGGCCCAGGGGCCCAAATTTTTTTTTTTTTTTTTTTTTTTTCGATGTTTAAAGTTGATTTTTTTTTTCTCTGACTCTTAAGAGTCTTCCCGCAGTCCGCCGGGGGAACTCTTAAGAGTCTTCCTGCAGTTCCCGGGTTAAGGTTGCTATTCAGCAGGAGATAGCCGCTGTTCCACCCGACATGACCCGTCGAGCCATGGCAGCCTTCAGAAATCGCCTCCAAGTGTGTATACACAATGACAGCCACCATTTGGAGGATGTCATCTTTAAAACATGATGAATAAAAACTGTATTGAATGAAGTTTCATGTGTGCAAATAATATTTTGATTATCTTTAACAATTTTTTTTTCATTTACCTTTGAAATGTGGGAGTTTTTTTGGGGTCACCCTGTACAATGATATATCTGTGAAAGTACAGTTATACAGCTTTCCAATGACACCTGCATAATCTCTGTACGATGTCTGGTTGTCTTGCAACATTCTTGCAAAGGTCGGCCAAAATCGCTAAAAATTAGCGGTTTTGAGCTGTTTTTGCTATGTGTAACGCTGCAATCATGTGCTAGACAACTCTGAGTTACATCAGTGCTGGCTCAGACTTGGTGGGCGACGTATGAAGAGGTTCTGGGCTTCCTGCAACCACTTACCTCGCTCCCAGGATACATAATATGTGGATTTCGGTGTCTGTCTGGTGACAGGTACGGCAACAAAGGCGTTAAAGCCAAAAACAAATTATTAAATCCAAATCTGATTGACTTCTTCACTTCCTCAAACCTCCGTAGAGGCAGGATTGAGTTGGTGTGATATTTTTGCACCCTTAATGATGTAATACGATTCCATTCGGAGATAGTGGGGGTGACATAAAATGCGGCTATGGTGTAATATGATACCTTTCGGAGATAGTGGGGGTGACAGAAAACTTGACTAAAGTAAGCACACCGTTTTCCTTCGCGCGCCTTCAGATACAGACAATACAACACCAAACTAGATCTAAAGCTACACAACAACCACAATGTGCTTCTCCAAAAAAATCTCCATTCCTTTCTACAGTTCATATAATTATGTCCAGGTACCTTGCCCACATAAGTTATGTTCCTAGTTGTGATCTGATTTGTGAAAGTAAAATTAGCATACGAATGAATTGCGAGTGCGGTTTCTATTAATTATCAGTTTACTAATCATATGAGTTAACCACTGCTTAAGAAAGTACACTCGCAATTCAATCATACACAATATGTTTCCATGCATAAGATCACGGAGAGGAACAGAACTTATGTGGGCAACTGTACGTGATAGCTTGGTTTGATCTATTTGCTTAGTATAATCCATAGAAGTACGGTAGTGGTTCATCTTCGTTCAAAATTAGGGTAGCAGCGCTAAGAATTATATTTTCTCAGCCCATGATGACGATCGTCTAGTAGTTGTTTCCCTTGATTCAAGAAAAGTACGTTCCACACTCCAGAGTCCGGACCGCACTCTGGAATGTGGCACGCACTGTCATTTCAACTTTTTAGTTTTCCTAGTCCGTGTTTCGTATGTGATGTCACAGGCCCGAAAATGGACCCACAAAAGACGGACCATGTGAACCGGGCTTAAGTTTCTGAATAAACTGGCATAGGTTGTCCTTCGCATGGGGGACAGGTCTGTTAGGAGGGCGTTTTGTCTATGGCCACCCTCATAAAGAGGAGTAAATCATCTGGCAATATATAGATAGCTAGATAGGACAACTTCACAGTACCTACACCTGGTTAACCCGGGAGCTGCGGGGAGACTCTTAAGAGTTCCCCCGGCGCACTGCGGGGAGACTCTTAAGAGTCAGAGAAAAAAAAAATCAACTTTTGACATCGAAAAAAAAATATTTTGTTATTTTTTTTTTTTTTTTTTTTTTTGGCCCCTGGGCCATGCAAAATCTCAGTCCTCTACCTCCCCTCCTTCCCCACTTTCCTCCTCTCCTTCAGTTATCACCTATTTTCCCTGTTATTCCCTTATTCTGAGGTATATTTTCGTGCTAACATTAGAAATCCGATTGGAGGGTGTGGTCATCACTGATAGCAAGCGAGTGCAAGAGAGAGAGAGAGAGTATCGATCGACTGTGTCTCAGTGGCCTTGGGGGAAATTGGCGGGAAAGCAGATTGCCTCACCCATACATTATACAACTCGCGGGCTATATCTCCGATTTTGACCATCCAAACGCTGTTTTCACTCGTTTTATTGTTGTTTCAGGTTAATACCTTTATAATCAACCCATAATAGGCGCATATGGATAAGTATTAATGCTATTAATGGCACAATGAATATTTTAGTGACGGAAACACCTCAAATACGTCAGCACAGGGGGACGTTTCCAATTACCCCCATGCGCACTTCAGAGGTTAATTAGTCCCCATCTGAAGAACTACTTTGTTATAGCGTAAGCCAATATCACACGAGAGCTTTTATAGTCAACATTCGATAATTAACATTTTCTGGCAACATTTCTGGAATATTTTACACTGTTATCGGAAACTAGGCCGATGATGGATGAATAAAGGTAGCCGAAATATATCAACTGTTGACCTCATAAGCTGCCAGACCAGTGTTGAGGATAAATGTTGAGGGAAAAAGTGCTCGTGTGATACCAGCTTTAAGGGGACGTTATCTTATTGATATATTTCTTTCTTAATTGTTACTGGTATGTTTTAGTTTGCTCCCTAGACCTCTATTAAATTCAGGTAAGGTTATAGGTGGCAACTTAAAGCTTTGTTGTCCCGGAGCCGCAGTACCATTACTGGTACCATTACTCCCTGTTTCGGTAACTGCCTCTGTCGCCAAGGATTCGAACCCAGCTAGTTGATCCAAATAATGTTCACAGGGATTTGCATAGGCTTGCTGTAATTCCTCAAACCTTTCAGATTGTTCTTGTTTGATGCAAAAGTCTTCCAATTTATTGCAAGACTCTTCATAATTAGCCCACCGGGTTTTAAGATCTTGGATTTGAGATTTTAACAGCTCCCTTGGACAGGGGTCACGTCTTTTTACCTCCTGGCAATTATTTAATGCTCTAGTTACCCAGCCTAATTTCCCCACCATAGATTTTCTCAAGAGTGTATCAGTCATTTTGGAAAATGGGTAATTATTTTCTGGACTATTATTAATGTTTATACTGAAGACTAATTTTCAACAATCAAAATTATATTTAGATAATTATATTATAGCCTAACACATACTCAATTTAGCTGTTAATCTTTAGCATTATATGCGTACCATTATTTGCTACAAATTCAGATGAATAATTAGTTGAAAACATTAAGTCCACAATATAATTTACCTAATACGTGGGAACGCACGCTAGTAGGGAGAGGGAATATATTTATTATCGAATTAAATGTCATATATGCTCCGTCCCGAGCATTTAGCTGGTCTACTTGGTCTTTCAGACGCAGGTGACATTAAAGGACAGAAACATAAAAATGGCCTAAATTATCAAATAATAGGGAGAATTTAGGTACAAGAATGAAGCTAAAGCTGTAAATATTTAGTTAATCATTGATTTCTTATCCCAGATGTTAGTGGGTACCTGTGGTAGTAGCATTTTTCTAAAAGGGGGGGAGGGGAACACATTTATTATTTATTAAATTTGGTATATGCTCCGTCCCGAGCGTTTAGCTGGTCGACCTAGTCTGCCAGACGCGGGTGACATTAAGGACGGAGACATAAAATGGTCTAAATAAGAAAAATATGGGGGAAATTTAGGGACTGCAACGAAGCTCAAGCTCCGAGTTTCACAAACGCCAGAGAACGCAACGTTGCAGGCCCTCCTACCAGTCCTCTACCACAGGATTTAAACGCCATGCCAGTGCCACTCACCCACGGCCATCACCTGGTAAACCAACCAATCTGCCCGTGAATCGACGATGTACTCGTGATAGCGGGCTACCTGCGCGGCTTGAGCTCTATGGTTCCAGTGGACGCCGTCACGACGCAAATTGCGGCGATATGGTCTGGCTCCAAACTGGAACGTTCGATAGCCGCGCAGTAGTCTCTGCAGTCGCCGATTCACGGCTTGGTATATTGTGCGGTAATGACCGCGGGTTACACCTGGCTCACCCTCAGGAATGGGGGGCAGCTCTCGTGGCTCCAGCAAGACGATTGCTACCTTAGAGCCACAGCGCTGCTCAATTAGTTGGATGATAGAGATGATATCATCCGTAATTTCTGACACTTGGACTGTTTCGTGTACGTCGTTGCCTCCCAAATATAAGATGGTCAATTGGTGAGGCCAATCGAGTACACGATTCAGTCGCCTGTCTGTCATGAAATTACGGGCTCTACCTCCTGGGGCTCCATAGCATCTAATTTCACAGTTAGGGACCTCAAAATGGCGGGGTATCAAACTGTGTCCCACAAATGCGACCTTATACATTTATAGAAATTGGTACCCTAACTGTTAATAACAAAATTGACCTAACCTAACCCCTAGTCTACACACCGATCAGAATCCTCACTCGGGGCACCAAAATGTGGGGGATAATATGGCCAAAGGTTATCTCTTACCACACCAATCGAAATATAAAATTAATCAACATAAATAAAAATAAAGTCTGAGATCGCCTACCTTATGGTATGAACTATGGTAGCCTATCTCTCAGGATGCCCTAACTAAACATTGTATAAATGGCCATATATATCAATGACTTAGCTATAACTAGGGTCCTGGTTTAGTTCAGAGGATTCCGGCTTCGGTAGATAAGGGTTATAGGTCAGGACTCCGGGCCGTGCGTGGGAATTGTGGTGGAGGAGATCACGGGACACTTCTCTACCGTTCAGATGTTTACTAGCGTCTGATCGGAACTTCAATTTCCGACTCTTAAATAAACTATATATTAATTCGTTACCAAGGGTTCATTCCCTCTTCACGAAATCATATAAATAATTATCAGCATTTAAATTATATAATTATAAAGGTGAACATCGTTTCACAATGATTTAGTGAACATAATATCAAGATATTAACGACCCTAAAGCAAACGGTGGATCGCGTATGCGGTCGCGGGAATATTTAAACTGATCCTCTTTACAGTTCTTCTAAACTTATTTCTACAAGGTTTTATAACTAAATTAACTTGATCAAGGTAATCTTATACAGTACTAAATGACCTAACATTAATTAATCTCTACAATATATACAATCACCGGGTTCTGGTAGGAAATTGTTCACTCTAGTGAGGTTACCCTATCGGAAGGTTGTTGCCAACATTCCCCAGATACCGGTGTAGTCAATTTATTTCTCACAGGAGTGACTGCACAGGTGGTACTGATTGTCCCTCTCATGACCTGGCTGTTCTAGGGACGAAGGTGGAGAAGGAGGGAGACTACAGGTTAGAAGCTGCAGTCTCGGCTGGGTTGTGGGAGGGCACTAGGCAGGTTGTTCTGCGAGATAAGTTGTTTACTAGGCTGTGGCAGTGCATCCGCATGTTTGTTGCTTCTCCAGGCCTGATGTACGGGGTAAAATCCGACATAGAGGCTGGAGACAGTGCAAGGCTCAGTTTAATTCCCTACCGTATAAATCCTGCTCGACAGCCTGTGGTGCAAGCAGAGCTGGATTACGTGTTGACGAAGGGTCTGAGGGATAAGGAATGTCGTGAGTGGTCGTTGCCTGTAACTTTGCAACCTGTGTTAAGTGGCAAGATCAGTGTGTGTGTGTTGATTGCAAGAGAGTGTGTGCATTATCCCTGACAGACGCCTATACCTTATCGAGAGTTGACGACACCATAGACCGCTTCGGGGCTGCATCGCCTATCACGAAGGTAGAACTAGTGAAAGGCTTTTGGCAGGCCCCGTTGCCGGAAAGAGCGAAGAGAAGTGCCAGTCTTGTGATGAACTGGGCAGTTTATCAGTGTCAGGTGTTGTTGTGCTGCCGGAACACAAGTTGGATGTGTGGCATGCTAAGGGCACTGATAATGTTTTGGCTGATTGTTTGTCACGGGAGGGTTTGTTTGCAGGAGAACCCTCGCCGTTCAGTCAGTGTGTGTTGAGAGTGGAGAAAAATCAGGCTTGCCCCTCTAGGGCAGCCGTCAAAAACAATATTAAAATTAAATAAAAAAAATCACATAAAAACTCTTTCTTTTGATAGTTAATTGTAAGTTGCCAATGTTATAGCTAAAGTCCTAAGTTGAACCTGTCTTTCACTTAGGAGGCTGGGCTCTGTGAAGCTCGCTCAGGGAGCATAGCAGGCTAAAAAATTATACTATTATGTTTGGGAGGGGTTATAAGATTTTATTTATTTTAAAATTTTGTTTTGTTTATGATTGAGCTTTGCATTTCATTTCTGGCGGAGTGGCTATGTGTGACGGGTCTTGTCGGCATTCTGCCTTGTCAGATATCGTGCTCGCCTAATGTTGAGCGTCCTATATCTTGGGCGGGGTGTGACGCCTGCCAGCGTTGGCAGAATCGCCTCCCGGTAGCCACTAGCGCTCGCCAGGGCAGTGAAATGGGCTACAGTCTATCTACAATGTTGTACTTTCTTTCTTGTGAATCGTCATGTCACAGGCAGTATAGAAGTGGTCTTTATTTTCACCTGTGACAATGCATTATATTTTATATCATGAGTAGAACATAAGATGCATTGTAGTGAAGTTGAGAGAGAAAGAGCGAGCGAGCAGCGTGGGGGCAGTGAGTGTTGCTTTCCCTCCTCCTTCCTCCCTCCCGGAGGAGTCCCTCGCCTGCGTGGGCTTTCTCTCGGTTTTGATTGGCTGGTGGTTCCTGGCGCCTTCTGCAGGCCTGCTGCCTGGTGACGTAGCGGCCTGTGATTGGCTGACCACCATGCCTTTGTGTGATCCTGGGGGTCCCGAGGAGCTACTCTCTTCAGAGCTTGCCTGACCAGCATACCCTTCACATCTCCCCTTGCTACCTGTCCCCGACTTCTACCTATAGAACACTTTCTCTCTCCCTCAACTTCTTACCTCTCATTCTTCCACTCTATTTAACATCATAACTCCCCTTTGGTTCTGCACGATTTCATATATCGGCCATCGTATTATATGCTGAAGCTCTCAGATATTACATGTTTAGTTAGGCATTTTGGAGGGGTTACCATTTTGTCTGTAGAGGTTCGACACACTCACGGTGTCTCCCTACCTTTTTCTTGATTGTCTGCTGGGCTATTTAATGCTAGACTGGGGTGAGGCTATTGTTGTTGTGATTTCCGATGTGTACCAGGTTTTGTTGAACCGGTACAATCGCAACGGATACGTGGGAAGCCTAGGTGGTCTTTCTGACTGTGTACCTTGTGAGTTTAGCACTGTGTTGCGAGTGAGGGCTTTTGCCTCTGCCACCCAACACTGTGCTAACTCGTTTTGCTTTGACTTTGAGAGGGTTGCCAGGAGAGAACCAGATACTAGCGATCTGGATCTCTCAAGAGAGCACCCCGTCATTTAACGTAATTAGGCCGTACAGTCTTAAGGACCTCGCTAGGCTACGAGCCGCTTGCTCAGCCATTGTTTCCTAGCCTACTACATCCCAGCTAGACTTTATTCGCCTAGCAGACACCCGATCAAGATTATAAACTCTTATGTTATGTATGCAGCATTTTTATTCACGTTGATTGTAAGCCTTGGTTGTTGTTGAGTTGCACAACCCGAGCAGTCTTTTTGAGTTGCCTGACGAAGTACTTCTTTTGTTGTTGGAGATAATACTATTGTGCATTTATCGTTATTCCCGTGCCAGTTAACACTGTATGTCCCTACACTTGTCATATCCTGTTCCTGCTTTATATAACAGTTCAAAATCCGATTCGATCATCTTAAGCAGCATCAGACTTTCTTCAGAAGATTCCTGCTCGATGCTTTAGGACTTTCGTTCACTTTCTTTAATATAGGAGTGACAGTTTATTATTGTTTAGAGTAACTTTAATTATACCTTCTTCTTGTTTGCATTAAATCATTTCAGTGATTTAATTAAGCACTCTATCTTTTTCCTTGTATATATGATTAACCCTCTCACGTCCTTGACGCAATTTTGAGCCTATTAGGGATACTTTAAAGCCTTTGTTACCATCAGGGGTATTTATAAACCTTTAGTTTAGTTACTTCAACCTCTGCAGTTGTCTTTGAGTTAGCTGTGGGCAGAAAACTAATTTTGGAGAGGTAATTATAAGAGTGAGAGAACTCTATTTATTATTGCTAATCTGGCAACCTCTGCGTCATATGGTAGTGAAAGGGTTAACGTAATTGTATGTTGTTGTGATCAGGCTGTATCAGAGATCATGAGCCTGTAGTAGTAGTGCATTTATACCGAGTTATAGGATACCCCGTTATCGCAGATTTAACTCTGGAGGGTATAGGTGTTTTTGTGCGCCGGCATTATAAGTTCGAGGGTTGGATCTAGTGTTACCGTTGTGGCTGTGTGCCTTTCTAGTCCAATGATTAAGAGCCCTTGTTTTATACGAGTCCCGGTCGTAACAATACTCATCCAGGCAGCAAGACAATAAGTGACAAACAAGTATAGGCCTACTGCCTACATGTACATCCAATAATATATCAGACTGATGGTGCCTAGGATATGGGCACTTTTTACCCTAATTATGATTCCGGGACTGATATTATGGTACAAGGAAGCTAGTGAGTAAGTCCATGGTTCCAAATTCGGATTCTACATAGTGAAAAATTTATGATTTGACACCAAGATCATTCAAATAGGACAAGTCTTTGCGATTTTATTGCGAAATGCAATGTTTCTGTATATTCAATGGCGGCCATCTTGAAAAATGGCCGCCATCTTGAATTTTTAGGTGGCTAACGGGTTTTATCAAAAGAGCAATCCCCAAGGAGTATGTGTGCCAATTTTGGTGCTTGTTTCCAGAAATGAACGATTATTCCAGTTATCTGCCCCACTATTATGGGAGTAAGGGTAAGTAAAAAGTAAATTTTGAAGCTGCCAGACTACAACTGCCCATAAAATTGACGGAAAAATCGCTCGTGTGACACCGCCTTCAACGTTGTAAATTATGATAACTTGGCCTTAACCCCTTCAGCACGATGACACCTATTTAACCTTTTAATATGGCTAATATTAGACAGTGTTATTATATTTTATTATATTATTGATAATTATACTTGTGGCAATTTCTGAGCAATGCATTTTAGTTTGTCCCTAGGCTAAGTGGTAAAAAAACAAAAAAAAACCCAGCTAGGCTACACATATCAGTCGCTGGACCAGATTCATACATAACACTCGGATCTCTGGCCCACTCATAAGAATTCCTAGACCCCGATGTTTTTCTTTGTCCAATTATAACTCTATGGATTGGTTTTTAGATAGTACTAGCCTTTCAATAAATAATATATATAGTTTTTTAGTTGATGTGTAGAAAATTATAATCATAAATTCATTTCCAGAGATAGACTTCCATAATTAAAAATAGGTGAAGTCCACGAATAGTAACCATTTGAGGATCATGCCGTGCTTTGACAGTTTATTCTGGCTATCAGTAGACGATTTTATACAGCTTTGGAAGGATCTGTGGGAATGAAAAGGGTAAAGACTATCCCCATCAATCCTTTGATTTCCATATAATTATCGTTCTTAATCTGAATAAAATCGTCTAATAATTGCCAGAAACAAAAAATATGAGGCAACGTAGGCTACGTGTAGGGTACCATCCAAAGGGGGTCAAAGCAAGCACACAAGCATTCAGAAGCTGTAGTCCATTCACTATAATTTGGACAGAAATATTGAACTCTAACCACTGTAACTCAGAAAGGGCTAGAGCGAATGAGCTGCAAATATCCACACTTTTTTCATTAGCTGACTACCCAATAGGCAGAAATATTAGCTCAATTACTCTAGTCCTTTTTGAGATATAGGCTAGAGGTTAGTGGTCAAGTTATCTTTAAATATCAATAAATCAGATAACAAAGGTGGATCATGCGACTTCTGTGACCGCGCCTATTATAATAATGCATGTCTCGGGTTACGTAATCCACCACTTGCGAGTTTCGTTCTATAAGGAAGTTGGAGCTGTAGACATCGATATTGAGCAGATTTACCAGCTATAATATGGTTGTACTACATCTATAAATATATAAAACCCAATTAAACATACTTTTTAGCCATCAGAAACCTACATTATTATTGCATTTCTATTTACTATCGATATCTACAGCTCCAACTTCCTTATAGCCTGTAACTCGCAAGTGGTCAATTGTCTTGCATGCTTGTCACTTTGCTACACAACCATAGCGCGTGGGTAGTTCCTGCAGCACCTGTCTGTTATTTCCAAGCTATCTAATAGTGCAAATTACCTTTACTTGGTTTAAAAATACTCATATGAGGATATTCTAATTAAACTAGCATTAAGATAGTTGTGGTAATTTAAAAGATGTCTAAATACTCGGTTGTAAGTTTAAGGTCAACTGGCAACTCAGGTCAGGTGTTCCTCGCGAACCGAAGATGAAGTTTCAGTTCCCAGACACTAGGGCTTAAAAGCCTAGTTCACACTAGCCGTTTTCCGTACAGTTTTACGGTACATATAAAAAATTGTGATGTCAGAGTGACGTCACTTACAGACATGCGGCGTGTACGTAGTGTGAATCGGAAAGCCGCTCACCAAAATGCGTACCACTCAAAAAGATGGTTTCGATTCATCTTTTTGGTGTACGCACGAGAAGAACGTATGTATATTGAACATTGAAGTGAAATGTGTGTAATATTTTTCTGCCAATTTCCATTACATTATAGTTAATATCGCATGACAATAATATTATATGCTATATGTATAATTTTAATGACAAGGCAAATAATTAAGGCAGTTTAATATGTTAACCTATTGATCGTGTACCTGGCAGCCGACGCGGCACCACCAAAGTTAACATGTACTGCTTCGCGTGCCTCCAGATAGAGACAATGAACACCTAGAATCATAGATTATAACTACAGAATAACATGTTTCTCCAATAAAATCTCGATTCCCTTCTACAGTACATATAATTAGTCTATGTCCAGGTACCGTTGCCCACATAAGTTGTTTCTAATCGTGATCTGATGTATGAATGTAAATTATATAGTAAGCCTAGGCCTATACGAATGAATTGCGAGTACGGTTACTTTTAATGATCTATCTATCTATCTATTGCCTGACGCCGTGATCCCCGAAGGGGTGGCCACGAACGAACCACCCCCATGCACCTCTGTCCCCAGTCAGTCGACGCCCCTCCCCCCAACCAGCACTGCCTTCGTTCATGTACTTCCTCACTCCATCCTTCCACCTCTCATTCGGTCTACCTCTCCCTCTCTGTCCCTCCACCTCGCTCTCGTACACCCTCTTAGTCATTCTCTCGCTTTCCATACGTTCCATATGGCCGAACCATCTCAAATTGTTCCTTTTCACACTTTCCAGCACATCTACCTCCACACCACACCTCTTTCTTACTTCCTCATTAGTCTGTCTATCCCTCCATGTAACTCCGCACGCACTCCTTAACCCTTATTTAACGGGCTAGGTGGTCTATTTGCCCAGCGTTTTTTTTTAACCCTAAATAGGGTTGTTTACGTGATCATTTTCATGCCTAAATAAGACCCAGAGCGTAAAACAAGTATCTATCCCTGAAAGGGCATAAACAGAGCTTTCCAATGACACCCAACCATCCTTGTACGACCACTGGTTCTCTTGCAACGATCGTGCAACACGAGTGCAAAAACCCTGTAATTAGGTAATTTCCCTACATAATTCCCTGTGTAGCGAGTGTGAGGGGGAGGGAAGGGTGGGATTCATATCAGTAGGTCCACCGAGGTGGTGTGGAGCGGTTATAAGGTTACTACGCTTGTCCCACCGCTCAGCTCTCTCTCTCAGCAACATTACGTGCTGAAAATGGCGAACGACATAAGTTGTGAACCGCCACATAGTCCAAATTGATTTCACACGACATAAGTTGCACGCCGATAGTTAAGGGTTAAGGGGACCGACCGGTTAATTACAAACTTCCAGGTCTTACTTTCAATTTAAAGTAAATTTGGCACAGGTGTATACGACCATAAAACTAGATCAAATTTGTTTTATTTTATTTTATTTTTTTGCTTTTTTCTTGCAATTTAGGTAAAAAAAAAAATTGAAAACCATAGCACTGCAGAAAATCATAAACTCCTACAGAAATCATCATAGCACATGTTTTATGTGATCAAACAACTCACAAAAGGTGTATCTGTAGTTGCTATAAAAAATATTTTATATATTTTGTGTATTTGTTCGATTTAGGTGATTACGGATTCAGGCGAATATATTTATAGAAAATTACAACTTTGACGACATATTGTGAAAAGAATTAAATTACTAGAGTAAATTGGCTTTATAGACCTTGTAGTGTTTTTAATTACCTCTCCAATGGTATATACACCATTCCTATAGGTCCAATAATAACTGTAGAATAACATCCGAAAGTGCGACAATATAGGTTCTGAGAAAAACAGGTGAAAGTCTAAGGTAATTAGGTGAACATTTTTACTTTTGTTTTTTAGATTTACAATATTTTACGCAGGAACACGGCAAAGTAGAAGATAAAGCGTATGGGAGGTTGTAGAGTAGCTTACGGTCTTTCGATTTATATAGGTATGCTCCTCGTACGACCAGTAGTTACTGAGCATGTTAATTTCAAAGTTCGCTATATAACGTTTTTAGAATTACAGGAAAAGTTTGGAAAACATAAAAAAACTATTTCCAATGGGTTTTCACTAATAACATTTCACTGGTTTATGAAGGGATGTTGACTCTTGTTGAGTAAACACCTATTGGTATTTTCAGGATTTCGAGTTTTTTAAGTCTAAATTAACCGGTCGGTCCCCTTAAGTAATTCATTTCCACTGCTCTCACTCTTGGTCTGAGTCTCTCAACCAACGTCCATGCTTCGCTTCCGTAAGTCAGTGTCGGGATTACCACACTGTCATGCGAGGACTTCTTCACTTCCATACTGACCACCCTATTTCTTGTTACTGCTTTCAGCGTTCCTACAACCCTCTTCCCCTGTTGTACCCTCTCCCGCACTTCTTCATCCATAGTCCCATCTTTACTCAACACACTGCCCAGATACTTAAAAGAGTTGACGATCTCCATAGCCTGACCGTTCAGCTTCACCTCACACTCTGTGACTTCACCCCTTTCGAAGACCATAACCTTGCTCTTCCCCGCATTTACCTTCAAATTCCGTTTTTCGCACACTGTTCCAAACTCATTTACCAGACCCTGCAACTCCCATTCATTATCACTCATCAGAAATGTATCATCTGCAAACAGCACTATAGGTAGCTTTCACTCAATTCCCTCCCTTTTCAGCGATACACCAACATCCACTGCTCTTGATAGTATTTCTTTCATGACTTCATCCATATATACAGTAAACAACCACGGGGACATCACACACCCCTGTTTCAAACCAACATTCAGGTCAAAGAACTCGCTCTGCTCACTCTCCACACGTACTGCCGCCTTTGCACCTTAACCCGGGAGCTGCGGGGAGACTCTTAAGAGTTCCCCCGGCGCACTGCGGGGAGACTCTTAAGAGTCAGAGAAAACAAAAATCAACTTTTGACATCGAAAAAAAAAAAAAATTTATATTTTTTTTTTTTTATTTTTTTTATTTTTTTTGGCCCCTGGGCCATGCAAAATCTCAGTCCTCTACCTCCCCTCCTTCCCCACTTTCCTCCTCTCCTTCAGTTATCACCTATTTTCCCTGTTATTCCCTTATTCTGAGGTATATTTTCGTGCTAACATTAGAAATCCGATTGGAGGGTGTGGTCATCACTGATAGCAAGCGAGTGCAAGAGAGAGAGAGAGAGAGTATCGATCGACTGTGTCTCAGTGGCCTTGGGGGAAATTGGCGGGAAAGCAGATTGCCTCACCCATACATTATACAACTCGCGGGCTATATCTCCGATTTTGACCATCCAAACGCTGTTTTCACTCGTTTTATTGTTGTTTCAGGTTAATACCTTTATAATCAACCCATAATAGGCGCATATGGATAAGTATTAATGCTATTAATGGCACAATGAATATTTTAGTGACGGAAACACCTCAAATACGTCAGCACAGGGGGACGTTTCCAATTACCCCCATGCGCACTTCAGAGGTTAATACATGCTCTTCACTGCTTTCAGCAACTTGCCCTCTACTCCGTATATTCTAAGTACTTTCCACAAACCTTCTCTATCCACTCTGTCATAGGCCTTCTCCAAGTCCATAAAGGCAACATATACCTTTTGTTTCTTCTCCAGATATTTTTCCACAACACAATTCAGGGTAAAAATCTGATCTACACATCCTCTTCCCTTCCTAAAACCTCCCTGCTCGTCGCCTATCCATTTCTCCGTTCTCACTCTCACTCTCTCAATCACTACCCTGCTGTATACCTTCCCTACTACGCTTAGAAGACATATTCCTCGGTGGTTACCACACACTCCTCTTTCCCCTTTGCCCTTATATAGGGGGACTATTATGCCAGTCTTCCAGTCAGCGGGTGCACTCCCATTCTCCCATGCTAGTTTGCACATTTTCCATACCCATTCTATCACTATCTCACCACCATACCTCAGCATTTCCCAACACACTCCATCTGTTCCTGGTGCTTTCCCCAACTTCACTCTTTTCATGGCTTCCCACACTTCTGACCTCCTGATCCCCACCTCCTCCTCCACTACTTCTCTTCTTCTCCCTCCCATACCATATGCAGCTATGTTTGCTGGCTCTTCATTCCTTACATTTAGCAACTCATTGAAGTACTCCCTCCATCTTTTGACTCTCTCTTGCTTCTCGGCTAGCATTCTCCCATTCTTATCTTTCACACCCTTACTGTTTCCCTTGCTACCTTCCCTAACTTTCTTGACTTCTTTCCAGAACAGTTTCTTACTCTCCCTCCATTTTTACACTCAGATTCCTTCCAAATTCCTCATCTACTCTTCTCTTACTTTCCTTCACTACTCTCTTCACCACCCTCTTACTCTCCACGTACCTCGCTCGTTTCTGTCTCTCGAAATCTTCATTCCCTCTACTACCCAACCACTCTCTATATGCTTTCTTCTTTTCTTCCACAGCTATTCTTACCTCTTCTGTCCACCATGCTGTACCTTTCACTCCCCTCCCTCTTCTCCTCACTCCACACACCTCCTCACATGCTGCACAGATCTCATCCTTAACCCTTAATTGGTGGCGCGCAACTTATGTCATGTGAAATAAATTTGGACTAACTGGCGGTTCACAATTTATGTCGTGCACCATTTTCAGCACGTAATGTTGCTGAGAGAGAGAGCTGAGCGGTGTGAGGAGCGTAGTAAGGCTATGACCGCCGCCCACCACCGCGGTGGACCAACTGAAGTGAAAATCACCCTTCCCTCCCCTCTCTCACTCGCTACACAGGGAATTATGTAGGGAAATTACCTAATTACAGGGTTTTTGCACTCGTGTTGCACGATCGTTGCAAGAGAACCAGCGGTCGTACAAGTATGGTTCGGGTGTCATTGGAAAGCTCTGTTTATGCCCTTTCAGGGATAGATACTTGTTTTACGCTCTGGGTCTTATTTAGGCATGAAAATGATCACGTAAACAACCCTATTTAGGGTAAAAACACCCCGCTGGGCGCTACGGTCCGCTAGACCGCCTAGCCCGCTAATAAGGTGTTAAACACCTTGCTCATCTCCTCCACTTCCTCCATAACTTCCAGGTCGAACCCACCTAGTCGTCTTTCCACTGCTCTCCTGTACTCCTCCCTGACTTCCTCCTCCTGCAACCTCTCCACCCTCCTCACCATTCCACCCTCCTCTCGCCTCCCTCCAGCTCTCCTCACCCACTTCTTTTGTATCCTAACCTTAGCTACCACTACATAATGATCAGACAGACCCCCTCCAATACCCCTATACACCCTAGCATCCATCACAGATTTCTTCATTCGTTCATCCACACATACATAATCAATCAATGACTTTCGTTCCACCACTGTCTTATCCTTCATCGTCAACATCCGTTTCCACGTGTACCTGTGGATCATTCTGTGTCGGAAGAAGGTGTTGGCTATCCACAGCCTCCTCCCCACACATACGTCCACAAGTGCACTACCATTCCCATTCACCTCTGATGGTACCCCCCACCCTCCCACCACTCCCTCAACTTTCCTATCACCCACCTTACCATTCATATCCCCAATCAGAAATATTCTTTCGTTCTTGTCAAACTTCTCCAGGCACGCCTCCACATTCATCCAGAACTCCTCTTTCTTTCTTTCAAGTATATCCTCTGTTGGGGCATACACGCATACAATCGCCCACGTTTGTATTCCTACTTTCATTCTCACCCACACAATCCTTGAACGCACAGACCCATACTCTCTTACACATTCCTTCCATTTGCTACTTACAAACAAACATGCACCTTCTCTCGCTGTTCCTTCACTCACTTCAGCACACACACCCATTCCACACTCCCACTGTCTCACTATCATATGAATTATGAATTAACCACTACACACTCGTAATTCAATGATGCGCAATATATTTCCATTTGCATGGTCACGGAGAGGAATTAACAGAACTTATATAAATATGTGGCCAACTGCAGGCTACGTGATGGCTTGGTTTTGATGTATGTTCCTAGTTAATATGCACTGAATTACGGTGGTGGTTCATCTTCGTTCCAAATAAAGAAATAAACACCAAGAAAGATCGTTTCTCAGTTCATGTTGACGACCGTCTATAGTAGGTATTTACCGTACGCCAGAGAAGTACGTTCTGTAGTGGTTAGCACGAGTGCCTGTTGATCACAAGGTCCAGGGTTCAAATCCCGGGTGGGTTGTGTCAGGTTAGGGGTTGGATTTCTGCCCAACCTAGAATGAACGGACTATAACATGAATGATTTGTAATAATACCATTAATAATTCATATGAATTACGGTAACTAATGCATAACTAACAACACTTCTAATACAACTAGACTATGTTTCCTTCCATACATACAATTGTGGATTGTCTACAATGGCTAATACTGTTGAGGTTAACTGGACTAGACTTTTTGTCTTTATTCAGGACACAATGGACAAGCACATACCCAAGAAAACTGTTACATGTAACCAGTCTCCACCATGGTTCAATAGACAATTAAGAAGACTACATAGAAACAAGGTAAAAGCATACAAGATAGCTAAACGATACAACGATACAGAACACTGGGAACACTACAAAATTACCCAGAAAACATTACAACGAGAAATTAAACAAGCAGAAACTAACTACACAACCACTTTCCTCACAAACAACACGCAAAATCACAAACAATTCTACAGCTTCTTCAAAGCACGCAAACAAGACTTGACTGGTATAACAACATTACGACACAACGATTCCCTGGTCACACTCCCACAAGATAAAGCACATTCACTGAATTCACAGTTCCAGTCAGTATTTACACAAGAACATGCAGACTTGCCGGAACTGTCACCATCACCACACCCACCTACAGTATACCTACACTGACTTTACACACCCGTGGAATCAAGAAACTTTTATCTGAGGTAGACACTGACAAAGCGACTGGACCAGACAATATACCCTGCAGGATACTTAAGGGGAATGCTGCTATTCTTGCTCCTATCCTGCAGGTTATATTCTTCCCAATGACTGGCTTTTGGCGAACGTGACACCAATTTTCAAATCCAGAGACAGAACCCTCCCTGTCAACTATAGACCCGTTTCAATTACCTCAGTTCCCTGCAAAATTTTAGAACATATCCTCCACCGACATATTATGGACCATTTGGATAGGTTAAATATACTTACTGACGCACAGCACGGCTTTCGACCCAAGAGGTCGTGCGAAACTCAACTACTGGTGACCACACACGACATTTCCCGATCCCTTAAATGACCCCAAAATTAGACAAGTATACGACACCATAGTACTAGACTTCGCCAAAGCCTTCGACAAAGTCCTGCACCAGAGACTTCTAGCAAAATTAGATTATTATGGCATCCGAGGACCACTTCTTCACTGGCTTAAAACTTTTCTAACTAATCGTGAGCAACGTGTTGTTCTCGAGGGCTGTCATTCTTCTTCTGTATCTGTAACTTCTGGGGTCCCACAGGGCACCGTCTTGGGCCCCCTACTTTTCCTCTCATATATTAATGACCTTCCACTATCTCTTATTTCTACTGTAAAGTCAGTGAAAATAGGTTAGCCTAAAACAGACCGGATGCAGAAATAACTTAGAGCCGACCTTGCCAAGTGAGATATCTTTCTTGGTGACACTGGTAAGGTGTTCGCCTTATAGCCCAATGGTCCCGGGTTCAATCCCAGGCCCTGGCATAGTTTCGTGAGGCTATTCCCGCATCTAACGAAGTTTAGGTGTATTGGTAAAATTGTTCAGATGGTTGAGAGTAAGATCGGAGCTCCATAAATCCTCTTTCGGGTATGGTGTAAAAACCAATTCCTACAGGACAAGAAATGGGATAGGAGAGAACAGGGAGTGATATGTGAGACGCGCTTGGGTTGGGTTGTGCAGTTGCCAGCCGCCCAAGCGAGTTGCCAACTGGGCCGTTAGTGTGTCTGTGTAGTACACGGTGCCTTGTATGTGCACCGCTCAGTGAAGTCTCACCATTCCCGTTCATCTCTCTGACGGACTCTCGGTCGATTCGGCTCAGGCTTGTTCCTCTCTGTTCGGAGCCTTCGCTTCCCGGACGGTGAAGTAGTGTAAAGTCAGTGAAAATAGGTTAGCCTAAAACAGACCGGATGCGGAAATAACTTGAGCCGACCTTGCCAAGTGAGATATCTTTCTTGGTGACACTGGTAAGGTGTTCGCCTCATAGACCAATGGTCCAGGGTTCAATCCCAGGCCCTGGCATATTTTCGTGAGGCTATTCCCGCATCTAACGAAGTTTAGGTGTATTGGAAAAATTGTTCAGATGGTTGAGAGTTAGATTGGAGCTCCATAAATCCTCTTTTGGGTATGGTGTAAAAACCAATTCCTACAGTATACTACTAGACTTTTTGCAGACGATAGCTTAGTTTACCGACCAATTATCAATAGGAACGATTGCCTCCGACTACAAGATGACTTAACTGCGCTTGAACAGTGGGAAGCCAAGTGGCAGATGACATTAACCCTTAATTAGCGGCTCACCACATAAGTCGAGTTAAATAAAGCTGGACTATGTGGCGGCGCTCGACATAGGTCGAGTGGCAATTTCAGCACGTAATGTTGCTGAGAGAGAGAGACAAGTGGTGGCAGGAGACTAGCGAGCGTATGACTGCTCCAGACCACCGCGGCGAACCTACTGACACGAATCTCAGCTCCCTCCTCCCTCTCTCACTCGCTACATACTGAATTATATGGGGAAAGTACCGAATTACATGCTTTTTGCACTCGCGTTGCACGGTTATTGCAAGAAAACTAGCCATCATAAAAGGATCGTTATGGTGTCATTCGAAAGCTCTGTTTATGCCCTTTCAGGGATAGGTACTTGTTTTACGTTCTGGGTCTTATTTAGGCATGAAAATGATCACGTAAACAGCCCTATTTTGGCTAAAAACACCCCGCTGGGCGGTACATATAAATAAACCGCATAGGCCGCTCGTAAGGTGTTAAGACCCGACAAGTGCCACCATATTTGCTTCACCCATTCCAGTAAAACCATCCCATTCCCTTACAAACTTCACAATACCCCTTTAGATACCGTTCCCTCCCACAAATATTTGGGGGTCAACATCTCAGCGGACTTGAGGTGGACCACACACACGAGCAGCGTCAGAGCAAAAGCTAATAGGGCCCTGGGCTTCCTTCGCAGGAATCTCACAAAGTGTAACGCAAACATAAAAATTCAAGCTTTCAAGTCACTAGTTCGGTCACACTATGAATACTGCGACACCTTCTGGGATCCACACACTCACAATAATGTCAATAAATTAGAGGCCATACAAAACAAAGCTGCAAGATGGATCAGACGTGATTACAGAAATACTACATCAGTCACTTTGCTCAAACAAGACATTAGATACTAAGGCTTATCATTACACACAACCTGGGTCATTTCTCAAAGAAGACCGCAAGTTAGAAACTCTCAATGGGCCTAACCTCGTTGCCGTGGAATATAATCTAGAAGTAACTGAGGCTTGTCATATCGTATCATCTGGGTCATTTCTCAAAAGAGACCGCAAGTCAGGAACTCTCAAAGGGCCTGACTGGAAGAACACGGAATACAATCCAAGGGTCCTACAGGAACTACCTGCAATCAAAGCGACCACGGTTACGTCTGAAAGGGGACTGTGCACAGGGATACTCATGTACAGAACTAGTCCAAGCTGTTATTCAGGTCGATCCTTCGGGCTTCCCTGGGAAACAGCACCAAACCAAACAGGAGCCTCCTAGACCAGCCATATTATCTTCCCTGTATTCGCCTCTAGCAAGTTTATCAGTTAGAGAACAGTACCCGGAAGATATTATCAAAGCCGACCCAATAAACCTACCACCAACACCGGGCAAATCTATTGAGATACCCAGCACCAGTACGAGGAGTCCTGTTCTCGAGGCCAGTGTGTGTGTCCACCGAGCAGACCAGAAGGAGAAGCCACGAGACCAGGAACGAGAGAAGAAACGAGCGAAGCTGATCCGGAAGTTGTTCAGCCCAGATTGATACCTGCCGGATCCACCGTGTCTACATTTTCAGCCAGTGCCCCTCCGGCGTACTCTCAGTGCATCCAGAAACTCCTTTATGTGACATACTTTCTTTCGTAGTGGTAATGCGATTTTGCCAAGGGTTAAAGGTTTAGGTGTGCCAAGTATCCTTCAACAATTAATGTAGGTAGAGAGGGCTTTCCTCTCCCTTCTGCTTGCTCTTGTCATCCCGTTTTAGGGAAAGAAACCACTTCTATTCCCAGGTATCAGTATATATACTTTCTCGAGTCATTGGGTTCCCGTGGCTCGCCGTAGAGAAAATATACATATTAGATGCCCTAGTGAATTTATACAACACACCTACACGTACTTGGGATAACTCGCTGGGCACCTGAGCCTCATTGTCTGTATCGCCAGGTTCATATCTATGATAGTGAATATTTGCCAAGCAGAGTTGGGTGCTTCAATCTAAGTGATTCTATGCTATAATTTCAGCATATTTTGTGTTAACTTGTTTAAACCTTTGTAGATGCCTAACATCTATCTTTTATCCATTCTTTGTTAGTGAATTATTACCACCAGTGTTC
The DNA here is from genome assembly GCA_032716605.1 of Paralithodes platypus. Classification (NCBI taxonomy): domain Eukaryota; kingdom Metazoa; phylum Arthropoda; class Malacostraca; order Decapoda; family Lithodidae; genus Paralithodes; species Paralithodes platypus. The sequence goes on from CM064505.1 coordinate 47,412,426, forward strand.
ATCTTTGATGTTTAGATCATTCATGTGTTTATATTTCATTTGTTCAGTAATCGTCAATATATACCGCAGACTTAAGCCCTTTTGGCCCAGACGGTATTTGTACTAATCCTGCATCCTCTGCGGATCTATTTGAGAGATCCTTTTAGAACAATTTATATGTATTTGAGGAGATTCCCTCTGTCTGTATTTGTGACCATCTATTGTCTCTTTTGATTTTACCATTGTATTGTCTGTTATTAACCATTTGATATATGTGAGAGAGACCTTGATCTTGATCCTGTATTAATATTTATTTTTACTCATTCCATCACCCCTCACAGTTAATATATTTGAGACTTGCATATATGTTATGAACCTCTGCTACAAATTGAATAAATTATTGTGTGAACTTGTCATATGCATTTGTTTATTACCTGTGTTAGTGTATCGTATTGAAGTTAAGTGCCAGCCCTCACCCAGTAGAGAAGCTAGAAGTTGTATCAGAATATCTCTCGTTTCATTTGAACGTGGCATAACAGATATATTAAAAATGATGATACATGTTATAGAATCATCCCCCACCCCGCAACTAGAGAATAGATTTTTTATTGTTTTTCTATTTCTGTCTGCCTCTTGCATCTCGTTTTCTTTATGATTGAAATATCTGCACTATTATCGTTCTAATTATTGCATTTAGTGTGTTGCTGCTCAAGTCCACTCCCTTCCTTTTACATATGACTCCCTGAAATGCTGTGTGAGAAGGGAATTTAACCCTCCCGAAATACTCTGTGCCTGGCGCGGTTTCAAACCTGGGTCAGTAGGCATACCAGACTCCCGCACTAACCACTGTACTGAACTAGGTTGTTATGCCACACTTTTGAAGAGCGAGGTATGTTCTAGTCGTGTTTCCCGACTCTGGAAAATGCATATTAAGCTTCAACTTGGGTTACTTTCTGCTGGGAGAGGACTGACCTTAACTCTATTTTGACCAAACAATGACATGCAAAGAACAGAAACACAATGGAAGGTACAATGGATTTTATTCATGCAACATATAGAGGTGCAAGATATTGTGAAACATACACCAAGTTGTAGTATAATACACACTCGTAATTAAATATCAATAAATAGGAGGCAGAATAGGCCTCAAACACAGCAATCGTCCTAAATACAGTGGATGTTGTACACTTGGAAATACAATAATTTAGATAAAACAAGGTTGATTGCAAAACGATTAAGTGAAGAAGCTATAGCTTCCAAAAGTTAAATTATAAGGAGTTCAACGAAAGGCTGACTCAAAACATTAATTCAATGTTAACTCATAGATAAAAATAAACTCTATTCCCCTTAGTATAAGTGACAAGATATGCGTAAGCCCAGATATGCGGCAAGAACTCTCAAATGACGTGTATGGTGTAGGTGTTCGATTTATCGGCGATGTTATATCTATATTTTTTCTTCTGAGGGTTACGGGAGCCCGGACCCTAGAAAGTATCTATACACAAAGCCAGGTGTAGGATAGGTGTAAGAGCTCCCCAACAAGCGGGGTAAATTTTACTGAAAGACAAAAGGGAAAACGCAAAGGAAGTCTTTAAATAGTTACGTTAACAATACACAGAGTTCCGACACATCTAGGCCTAGGCCTCACTAAATCACACTTTGTACCGCACTGGAGTAGACAGTTAAATATAGGGACAGGAGATCACTGGGAGGTCGTGGAGAACACTGGTCTTCGGTGACACGAGACGGTCCTCGGGACCTAGAGGATCCAGCTGGGGCACACTTATATGGTCGTCCGTTCCGGGCTCGGATCCGGCCCGAAGAGTTGGTAGAGGCGCCTTTGATTGGGTACCGTCTTCACGGGACCTGGTGGCTTTGGGCGGATCCTCCTGGGCTCTCTCACTGGGGGTCGTCGACTGGTGTCCCGGGCAGTCTCACTCTCCACGTTGAACAATCTAGGGAGAGAAGGCAGCTTCTCCTCAAAAACCAGAGTCTTCCCTGGTGTTGGGTGCAAGCTCACCTTAAGGCGCGGTTACACATGCCCGAGTTGCCCGAATCGGTGACAAAAGTTGCTCCGTGGAGCAACTTTTGCGCCCCAAGCAACTTTTTCTGGACCCATTTGTCACCCGAATAGGGCAACTTTTGCGTCCCGAACGAACGGGACGCATCGCCTGTTGCGGCAACTATAAATATGTGTTGCATGTAATAGTAGTAATGTGATAACTATATATATGATGTGCAAGCATTAATATACTATAATAATGCTCAATCCTTAAATATATATGTCATCACAGTATAATATTCAATAGATTGGGATGAGAGAAAACGGTTTAATCAAGAAGTAGGCTACGGTATGAATGCGAAATTTCAAGTTTGTACAAATAGCCTACAATATCTTTAGGCAAGAATGGGAAGAATATTCTCTCAAGGGATTAAATGTATCATATATCGGTTATCATAATCAACTTACAATTATAATTTGCAACAGTAAACGATTTGTTACAACTAAATATGAATAATAGCTTCGGTACTGCAATGGTTAGCCTAATACTTCCTTCAGTATTACAAATTATGTATTCTGTATGCTTTGTAATCTTGATTAAATACCGTATTTATGCATTATAGGTTCGGTTAATGCGACGTGCTAAATAGTAGGCTACTCTTTACATAACTTAGTAGCCTACATGTACAGTATACGGTAATAGTGTTTGGCGTGAATTAGTAGGCTATGTCGTGGACATATCCGAACCTAAGAGCTATAAAATACCACATTGAACATATAAAATCGTACATATAATACAGTAAACACAAGCAAGGAAAGAAATACCGTCACTGCCTATTTTAAATGTGTAATACGTAAAGCAAGGCCTGGGATTGGCTAAACCGGGTTAGCCCGGGTCAGCCAGTCTTCTCTCTCGCTTACTTCTTGGTTTATCATATCTTTATCTTGCTTGTGTTTACTTTATGATATATACGTTATTATTGTGTTTCCTGTGTTCTTTAGGAGCTCTTTAGATTCGGATAGTACTGTAATTTATTAAGTAATCATTAAAATTACTTAAACATATCTAGTTTAATGAATAAATAAGGAACAATACAGATAATACATACATTATCAGGGTAATGATAAGATAGCCAATTATGAGCGTGCTGCTGTTTCAATGATTTGCACTTTTACCGACAGACGTGGATTCATGTCGCTTGTTTTATGTAATGGCGAGCAATATAGTGATACATACCTTGGTTTTTATATATGCTCAGCTTTATCATAGGGATTGTGATGTATTAATAGTGTGACGGGAAGCTAAAACGGCCGAATTAAGACCAATTAATTTCGAAGTGAAAACTAAAGAGTGTAGGCTACGGGAGATAGTGCTACGAGCAACTCTCTTCCTGCATGTGTAACCACTTGTTTTTGGGTCTCAGAAAAGTTGCCCGTAGCGGTGACAAAAGTTGCTTGGGTGGCAAAAATTCGGGCATGTGTAACCGCACCTTTAGGGGTGCCTGATAAGGTGACACGACCTGGTCGTTTCTCGTCTAGGGGTGACAAGAGAGGTGCCGAGGAATGTCTGCTTAACAGGACAGGGGTTAATGTCTCTACCTCAGGAGCTGTGTTACGAGTGACCTCGGCACTGAACAAGGGCAGCTGAGTACTGGAAACACTGGGTGCTACTAGGCTAGACTTAGGTTTGACCACACACCGACGGCAAGCATTATAGGTTAAGTGAGGGTGCACTGGGTTACGACCTGAACAGCAAGCATTATAGGTTACGTGCTCAGATCCCCAGCAGTGATGCTGTTGTGCCCACATTTCGAGGCTTCCCTCCAATCTGCGTCTTCTGCCCTTTATGTGAGGGCAGCGCAGACATCTGAGTTGTTGTTGTGGTTGTCGTGTTACAGGTTGGGTTGGTTGATGTATGTTGTGACCACTCGCTCTTTGGTAAAAATCCTGTGAGCTCCGTGGGGAGTGATGTGGTGCCGTGTTTACTTTTCCGATCTGTCGCAGTTTGCCCATCCTCGTTTTCTTTGGTCTCCCGGTACATTGAGGGTGCTTGGGGAGGTATGGAGGGAAGACTTCTTCTCAGAGACTCGGGTGTTTGAGTGTCGCTATTCTGCATTGGTGTTTTTCTTGGCTGGGTGCTGCTGTCTGGGTGGTAAATTTTGGGTGATAGTTTCGTGGTAGCTGATTCACGTGGTGGGTTTATTAGACTTCTCCACCAACGAATATTTTACGCTATTTCAGACTTCAACTCGGGTAGTTTTTTGCGGGTACAGGGTATTTTACTCCCCCCCCACCCCCACCCCCACCCCCCAACACACCTCCAACAGGCTTCTTTATGTCTGTAGTCAAGTTTGTTTCTTATTTCTCATGTCTGTTTGTCTTTCTTAACTAGCACTTTAAAATACACACATGTAACACACACATACATGCACACACAACCCGCATACCACAACACACACACACACACACACAGATAGAGTCAGTCCCCTGCACCTGGTCCCCTCTTCCCCTTCTTTATATATTTATTCTTTCTTTCCCTTCTTTCCTGGTTAACTGTTTAATCCTTTCTTCTTTCTCCTTCCCCTTTCCTTATTTATTTACTTCTCTCTCTCCTTCTTTATTTACTCTTTCCTTTCTTACGTTTTCCTCTCCCTTCTTTCCTATTCACCTTTTTCTTCTCTCCTCTCCCCCCTTTCTTTACTAATTTACTCTATTTCCTTTCATACGTGGGTACGTATGAAAGGAAATAGAGTAAATTAGTAAAGAAGGGGGGGGAGAGGAGAGAAGAAAAAGGTGAATAGGAAAGAAGGGAGAGGAAAACGTAAGAAAGGAAAGAGTAAATAAAGAAGGATAATATATATACTATATAATATATATAAATATACTCTTTTCCTCTCCTTCTTTTTCTTCACTCTCTCTTATCTATTAATTTACTTTTGCTTCCTTCATTCCTTCTTCCTTCTATCCTCTTTCTTTCTCCACTTCTTCTCCTTAATCCTTTAACTTACTTTAGAGGCACACTTACGCTCAGTTGCCTCATCTATATCTCAGAAAGTTGGTCTACTACGTAAATGCAAAAAGATGTATTCAAGTGATGCTATTGTTCGGAACTGTTTTTACTCTTTTATTTTACCCTTCTTTGAGTACTGCTCTCCTGTGTGGCTCTCTGCCGCATATTCCAATCTGAGGCTTCTGGATCGTGCTTTTAATCAGATAAAGTTTCTGTTGCCTGACCTGGATATTAACCTTGAACATCATCGCCTTGTTGGGTCTTTGACTCTATTTCATAAGATATTTCTTAATGCTGATCATCCATTACATTCTAAAATTCCACCACCTTTTCGGCCTGTTCGTGTGACTATAGATATTCCTTGGAGTTAAATAATCAGGCCTTTGCTCATGTTCATTGTAACACATCACAATATTCAAGATGTTTTATCCCATCAATCACAAAATTCTGGAATACTCTCCCTAATGAAGTAGTGAATGAGGAAAGCTCTCTGGTTTTCAAGACGAGGGTTAATGCCTTTTTAGTTAGCTAGTTATATCTTCCTGGCTATTTGTGTCCCCCACTGAGACCCTTCGGGGTATATAGTCTACCCACGGCTCTTCGGTGGGGCTCACATGTAGTATCAGATAATAATAATAATAATAACTCCCCCACTTCTCCTCAGTCTTCCTCTATCCTTCACAATCCTCTTCTTTGTATTCGTTTTCTCTCGTACTTTCTATCCATCTCCCTTATTCCCATTGTCACAGGCTGGTGTTCTCTTCACTGATTATTTCCCCCATCAGCATTAAGACGCATTTTGACAGTATATTCTGGCTATCATTTGACGATTTTCTATAGTTTTGGAAGGATCTGTGGGCATTAAAATTGTAAATTCTATCTAAATTAACCCTTGACTTCCATATAGGCCTACCCTTCCTAATATAAATAAAATCTTTTAATAATAGCCAGAATAAAGTGTCAAACGGCATCATAATTGAAATAATGGAAAAGCCTACCACCACCAGGCAGAGACCGAGTGGCGAAACGAATCTGGAACGAGAGGAATAACCACCGCCACAGCCAACATACCAAGATCTCTACCTCCACCACCACCATTTTTGGATCTCCACCACAACTACTCCCACACACTCAAGGTCACCCAGCAGGGCTGCCAACTGTATCTTCCGAAAAAGTCGAAACACAAGTTGACAACCATCAAGACTACCATCGGGATGACATGTCCTCCAACACCAGGAAAAAACTTATCCATCACCATAACAAATGAAAAGCAGATTGCCCAACCATCACTAGGGCTACCACCAAGCAATTTTTCTAATACCACCCGACCCCAGAGCTATAAGGAAGCAACCCCCAGCCCAACAAGAGTTACTGCCATCGAGATGACACGTCCTCCAACGCCCGGGAAAAGACTTATTCATCACCATAACCAATCCCAACGTCCAGCAGAAGAAGAAAAGCGAAGAAGAAAAATCATCCAAGAAAAGGCACCATAAAACACCGTACATCACGACGCCGCTCTATAGCGCAGCCGCATCACCGCCATGGCCAGGGAAGCCGAGATATACGATTACCGTCCCTCACCCCGCCTCCAAGCCACACGGAAACAGCCACCATAAAACACCCTACCCCCAGGCGCCTTTCTACTGCGCAGCCACACCACCGCCAAGACACTGAGAAAAGGGATGACCTCGGCAGGAAATTCTAAGCTCAACACTCAGTAGGAAAACTGTTCTTATTAGTTACTGGACGTAAGACGGTGGGAATATTGGGGCAACGTGGGAAACTGTTCTTATTAGTTACTGGACGTAAGAGAGTTAAAACTCAGTTGGAAGGCTGTTCTTATTAGTTACTGGACGTAAGACAGTGTGAATATTGGGCCACCCCTTGTTAGTTATTTTGCGGGCTCTGCGCACTGGAGTCCTTCTAAGATAGCAATATCTTAGAGAAGGCCACAAATACAGCCATCACCTTCAGTTCTTCAAAACTCTTATAAAGACCAGAGTAGTCAGGAGCTCTCTCCTGCGTTAACTCGATTCTATTTACCTATGTACTGGCATATGGTATATAGTATTTAAGGTCCCAAGTCATCTGCATCTGCATCTACCAGGAGATGGGATTACTTATTCTACAAATCGAAAGTGAAGTTACTATACCGTTATAATACACAAGAGAAATAACTGTGAAAAGGATCTATACTTAGTGTATTTTATAGGGAAAGAGTATACAAAGATCAACAGTGGAAATTTGTTAAAATACCTCTATATAAAAAGAAGATTCCAGAAACAGTGGATACTATGAGCTTATGCAAAATGCGAGAGAAAGAAAGTACTAGTGAAGCCCAAATAAATCAGGGAAGTACTGATAATAAGTGAAATACCACAGGAACGAAAATCCTGGGAGCGAAACCCCCCACCCCCAACGAGATCCCCGGTCCCATTTCCATCCCCGATTTGGTCTCTCTCTCTCTCCCAATTCATTCCACATATTATACGTCTCTCAATCACAGTCTTCTAGTATACAAACCACATGACTTTACTCCTTGACATCCTTGATGTACTGACTAAATATGTATTCAATTATGTAATGACCATGCAGGCTATAATGCTTTCATTGTATAGGTTCGAGGCGATCGAAAGACACCTTAGTTTCCGTTTCACAACGAATCAGATCGTGATTACGTCAGCCCTGTATTTAGTTATATAACAATCATAATCCCCCAATTCTAGCAATTATATGTCTCTAACCTCCTGTTGTTTTATCCGCTATATATATATTCCCAACCTTCCTAATACAACTGTTATGCCCTGTTTTTCTACAGGTTTAACTTGGGTAATGTGAGTTCTAAATGACTGGGTATATAAGGCTGCATGCACAATACAAGGTATGAGGAATAGAGAACACAAAATAAACACACGGTAACACGACATAAGTTCACGTTTATTGAAGTAAGTAAATAAAGAGCATGGAAAGATAGTACTTCTCGTACAAAACAATTAATAGGGGGGAACTGCTAGCATTAGTGGATCTGGATGGAGCCTAGTCTCCCACTTCCAACGGGCAGGTATACTCTTCTGATCACAGGTTTAATTAGCAAGTTTTATTTTACTGGAAGACCTCAATATATTCATGTAATTCAATTTCACTGATTTGATCTCTTACTGGCTGGTCGCGTGCCCAAGTAGCAGCTCACAGTTAGGATTAGACACGCGTATATTATAGAACACGGAATCTCTAGTAACCTCATGGGGGTACTGATCTAAGGTTTATATTCTTATGGCAGAAATACGTAGAACACAAATCAGTGGGCGAACGTTAGATATCACTAGAGTTTTAATATCTGAATAAGGTAATTACGAGAGTCAATGTCGCCTGTTAATTAATGAACACTGATGCTTAGTACGTCCCAAATGGAATGGTTAAATATGAGTTACACTGGGCAAGGTTATAGCCACTTCATAGAAAGTTAAGAAGTGAGTGTCAAACTGGTACTATAACACTTAGTACTAGTAACTTGAATCTTGAATAGTATTTGTAGGTCTGGTCCTGGTTATCTTGCTTCCGGTGATGTTGGGGGCTAACGACTGGTTCCTCGGCCGTCCAGGTGGTCCAAAATGTAGGAAGTTCTCAAGTCGGATCTCTTGACGATCGGTGCTGGCTACACACTTATATACCCACGAATTTGTGTGAAGGTTATAAGGTGCACGTTAGGACTTGTACATGGACAGATGCTTCTATTAGTCTTCTGCCACGGAGTCTGCCAGCTCTGGAATCTCTCAACTCCGGAACAACACAAGGGCAGAGCTAGAGGTTAACTTCAGGGTAGTGACCACTGGTTGGTGTCTAGCTTTCAACTGATTTGACTGGGGGCGGGAGCTAGGTTTATAGGCTCGGTTCTGGACCCTGTAGACACTAGGGATCTCGAGTCTTATGGACTTATTTGAGCTCTCAATAGATATGGGGACTAGGTAAGATGGTGATTACTGTTGTGGTACATGGCTATAGGAAGCCTTCATATTTTAATATAACTGAGCCTTAGTAAGAGGTACTATTTTGGCTATACTGGAAGTATTTAGGGGAGAGAGACTGGATCTACTTTGCGAGGAGGATGGGGACAGCTGTGATAGGAGCGTCTCTCTTAGATTGTTCAATCTTCATTCTATGGTATAGCTGAGGTGCTAATTTAGTGATCAGAGTATGCAAGAAAGGTAAATGGTTTATTGTGAGTTAATAGAGGTTAGTAAAGGTGTTAGTCATGCATGGTTAGTTCATTGATAGGAAGATTTCGTGTGCTACCTGGCAATGACTCAGAAGTCAAAACAGGGGCCAGGTATACCTCCGCGGGGGTGGGGGTCTCCCTCCTCGGGTGGGTAAAAAGGGGTAGCCGGGCGCTCTCTCTCTGGGATGGTCGTCCGGCGGCTGTGTCTAGGGGCTTGCCATATCACCAGTGTTTGTAATAACCCTCTGTTTATGAGACAGATGTGGGTGTTCTTAATATAAAAACCGAAGGTGCCTTGGCTAGCTGGGTGTACTCGGTTGGTTGTTAATTGCATGGCTTGCTGGATGTGGTGGAGACTGGTTGTTAACTCTGCCACATTTATCTGGAAGTATGGCAATAGAAATTAGTTACTGGCGAGGCGGCGAGCCTCGCACCGACGACCAGGGGGTGTAGGGTTGTGAATGGGTTGTAAGAGAATAGATGGCATGCAAGGGGTTAGTAAAGTTCTAATGTTGTTCTGGCCTACTAAGTGAAGGTAGGCTGGATAGGAGTATATATATAAAAGGTTGGAGAGCGTGAGCAACGGAAAATTCAAGGATCTTCAAGAGGTATGAGAGAGAGGCTAGGTCGGACAAGAGTCGAGAAGCGCGGGTGTCTTAAAGTGAGGGGGGGAAGTTCAGGTCATTAGGCTACAATTGATATTGGAGTTTGAAAAGACAGTGAAAGTACGTTAGTCAAATGCTACCGGGGGATGCAAATACGGGGTTGTATATGAGTCTGGAAAAGATAGAATCATGTGGACTGTGGGGCGGTGGGGGAGAAGGAGGTTAACTGTAGGTGTGTGCGAGACTTGTGGATAAAGTAAGGAAAGACATGGTGTATTATTTCTCGTACATACGAGGGGTTATGGACCTATTATTTGACACGCTTTTTGTGTACGTCTATGTGTCCCTGGGAACTGCGTTTTCTATGAAATATAGACCCAAGGAAAGCGGCATTTATTAGTGGCCCCTCCATCATTGATGAACATGCCTATTACATAAGGCATCCTCTTCAAACACTAATCCGCCGTAGTTTGAATCTACCGCGCAGAGCATTTAAAATCTGAGGAGCCTTCATCATGAGCGCACGCGACCTCACTCATGGCTTCAGTCATTATGAATTGGGTTCTCACTACGAAAAAACTTCGTAAAAAATAAAAACAAAAAGAAAATAAGAATAACTATCCAATAAGCTTTCCATCATATCGTGGATGTACTTGTGTGGATCTTTGACCAGACGCTGATTCAGGCGTCATTCTTCCTTCTCTGCTCTGCGGTCAACCGGCCCGGACGTGTCTCTCCACGCTCCGCTGGTTCCGCATTTGCTGCGTCCCTAGTAAGTTTTTTCTCATTTGTTTACTCCGGGATGTATCGAGTAAGGTTAGGATATGCGTAGCAGGAGTGTCCTGGGCTGGTTACCCGCAGTGCAGTGTATTTTGGGTCGTGTGTTTGGGGCATCTATTTCGGATGTACCCTCGTGGTCCGGTTGTGGACAGGTGAACTTTGTCACAGTTAGCTAGCTTTGTGATGCAGGCGGCTTTCATTACGCGTTATTGCTTCCTTTTATCTTTCTGATGAGGTAGCGTATTTTTGCTGACATTCCCAGCATATTTTTCTTCACTTAGTGAATTTTTTTCTGGGTCCCGAGTCAGTTCTTCCCTTTGCCGGAAGTATTTGCTACAGTGGTGTGTTGGCGGTGGTTCCTGTTGTGATATAATTCAGTGCTTTTTGTTTATATTCCGACATGTTAATATTATCCGTCTGCCTAGGCCTAGCCAGCCTCTCGTAGCTTTACCACATATACAAGTGTTATTGATTTATTTTCTAAATATGTACTACTGTGTGATGTGTGTCCTGGTTTAGTTGTGTATTGGCTAATTCCATGGACTATTTATGTGTCCTGGGTTAGTTGTGTATTGGCTAATTCCACGGACTATGTTGGGCCCGGCGTTAGTTGTGTTTTGGCTACGCCTCGGTCCTGTGTTGCGTTCAGATGGTATCTGGACGGGGTGGGTTATTTCCGGCGGGTTTTTCTGAAAAAACCCGGCTGGTTACCGAGTTTTGGCCATGCGTGGTTTAAAAACAGGCTTGTTTCCCCGGCGAGTGGGTGTCTGTGGCTCCCCAGGACTGCGTCTCTGGGCTGCCTGTTTCAGGCTCCTTCTGATTCCCGGCGGGTTGGCTGTACCCATCTAACAGTGTTCATACGGACACGTGTTGTTTGTAGTTTTTTCGGTTTTGCAAAGCCAATATAAAACTATGCTGTTGTTGTATTTCCTCCCCGGCGATCTTTTACAAAGATGTGGGGTTAGGAACAATTGGGGTTAACTTTTAAACTTTAAATCACCCGGCGGGTGCAACCTGGTAGGGTGGGATGACCGAATTTACAAAATTCAGTTTAGTTGACCAGACTATTGAGGGATGCATTGTGTATCGCCTCCTTCAACATAAGGCAATTTAAGGCACAATTGGGGTTAATGTTTTTTAAACTAATATTCACACCCGGCGGGTGCTCCCTGGAAGGGTGGGAATCACGAATTTACAATTCAGTTAGTTACCCAGACAATTGAGGGATACGTTTTGTATCGCCGCCTTCAGCTTACGGCGCAATTGGGGTTAACGTTTTTTATACTAATATTCACACCCGGCGGGTGCTCCCTGGAAGGGTGGGAATAACGAATTTACAATTCAGTTAGTTAACCAGACAATTGAGGGATACGTTTTGTATCGCCGCCTTCAACATACGGCGATCTAAAAAGATACTTCGGGAGAAGTTAGATCTCGTATATTTGTCAGGCTTCCCAGTTTTTGATCTACGAGATAATTCGGGGGCCGGCGTCTTTTTTATTTATTTTTTTTCCAAAATTGAATCTTGAAACAAACACCACCGGAAAGACTTAATCAGTTATAAACGCCATGCTGGTCTTTATATATTATGTCAGAGGGTATTCATAAATCTTTTGGACAAATTAAGATATTCTGAAATCTTTTACTTAGGAAACCCCACCGCGTAGCGAGCTGTAGTCGTTGAGTATTACGTCTCGTTACCCGGCGGGTTATTTAACACTTGTGTGCGAACATGTTTGGGTTAACCTTATGAGCATTAATTCCTGGAAATTTTCTTTTTTTCCAGAACTGGGTCCCGGCGGGTCTATGCAGAACCTGGAGTAAGTATCCCACCAGTCTCTGTCATGGCTACCTTTGCCCCGGTTTTTGCTTTATGCATTACGCCCTCCTGTTCAGGTATCCCTATTTTTGCGCACACCCTTTGTATAAAATGTGTTAAAATGTCTCGTTTGGTGTGGGTTACCTTTCCGGCGTTTTTTCTCGTTGCTCCGAGAACACCGTTTTTGTTTACCGAGTTTTAGTCAGGATGGCTCAAAATAGGTAAGTTACCCCGACGAGTTTGGTCGCTTGAGGGCTCATAAGAAACTGCGTTTTCTGTGGTCGAGCCTGGGAGCAGGCTTCCTGCGTTATTCATTGCTTTATGCATTACGCCCTCCTGTAATGTATAGTTTAGTGTGGGTTACCTTTCCGGCGTTTTTCTCGTTGCTCCGAGAACACCATTTTTGTTTACCGAGTTTTAGTCAGGATGGCTAAAATAGGTAAGTTACCCCAACGAGTTTGGTCGCTTGAGGGCTCATCAGAAACTGCGTTTTCTATGGTCGAGCCTGGGATCAGGCTTCCTGAGTTATTCCCGTCGAGGGGGGCTCCACTCAGTTTTCTAGGTGATCAGGCTGACACCTGTTGGCCTTGGTTTTCTCTGCTTTTCAAAGCCATTGAAACAATGCTGTCTGTTTGTTTGGTCTTTACCTCCCGGCGACCTTTTTACAAAGAGGTCTGGGGCATATTATGTTCCAATAAGTCCAAGGAGGCACTTGACAAGTATTTTGGGTCTTGAATTTGGCTCATGAGTGTTGTCGAAGCCTTACATTTTTCGCGATTTCGATCCACCAGAATGCTGTTTATTGTGATGTATCATATATCAATGGAAAGAGGAATATTTATAGTACATGATAAAATAAAAAAAAAATGTAAATAAATCGAAATATGAAAGTGTAAATGAGTCCGGAATACAATTATTTCCCATGCAATTGTCTTCACACCGTCCTAGCTCTAAATTGTGAGTGATGACCATATATTTTTTTTGGCTCAAATAATAGTATTTTTTCTCCTCTTTCCAAATCTGAAAACAGAAATTGTTTATCTTCAATAGTTCTCAAGCAGTGACCGAAAACAAAAATATGATTTTGATTTATATGGTTTATAACATTTTCAATTTATTTCGTTGCTACGAAGTGTATGGTTTTAAATTAAGGCTGTATGAATACAGCAAATAATGCTGATGAGTATAAAACAAACTAGAAGTTCCTAGGACAAATACTTTTTGGGCTATGAATATTTGAAATGAAGAGCCAAAATGCGAATATTTATGCTTCATCCATCTCTGTTCTGGCGATGCTAGCCGGGTTCCGAGCTGTTCCCCACCTCGTGGTTGCGTTATTTGGTCGGATACGTATATAACTGTATATATCACCGGAATCGGAAAATTGTGCTCTTTCCAATGGTGAAAACAAAAATAATGTAGAGTAATTGGTTCGTGAGCTATGCGCAATTGTTTCCATGCATTGTTATTGTTATGAAAATATATGAGAATGTTTATACAGTTGTATATCTTTGCCACAATATACACCCTTTCCAACGAGAACGGAAATGGCTCCTGGGTTGACACTGAAAAAACAAAATAAGAAAGCCAGGTAATCTTCAGGTAATAAATTCAGAAATAATTCTATTGTACACGTAAATAAAATAAAGTAATGTATATATATATATATATATATATATATATATATATATATATATATATATATATATATATATATATATATATACAGTATATATATATATATATATATATACAGTATATATATATAGACAGTATATATATATATATATATATATATATATATACAAGGTGTCAAACAAAATATAAAGAATGGTAAATGGTAATGGTAATGTATGTGTGTGGATATATTTATATATATTATATATAGCATATATATATATATATATATATATATATATATATATATATATATATATATATATATATGGTGTCAAACCAGAGAAATATGTGCAAATTTCCAAGCCACCCAAAGAGGTACTGCACTGGACTCGTTATTTTTTTAGAGTGGTTTCCCCAGGAGGCCTATATCCACTGTAGTGCAAAATGTAGTAGAAATTGATTTTTTTTTTTGTTTTCTTTTTTTTTTTTATGATGATGATGATGATGGTGATGATGATGGGTGAATGAAGGTGGGTGAATGAAGGTGGGCCCCGAACCTCGGAAGTGATGATTGAATGAATGAATGAATTATATATGGGGGGAGGGGGGTATAATGGGGGAAGATGGGGAGGGTGTATAATGGGCGAGGGAGGGGGCATAACTTAGATAAATACATAAATACGAATTATATATATATATATATATATATATATCAATCTACGATTAGAAAAATGAAATAAAATAAAAATAAAAAATAACCCTCCCCCACCCAAAAAAAAAAAAAAAAAATATATAATATTATATATTTTTATATATATATTAATATATATGGGGGGGGGGGGGAGGGGGGGGGGGGAGGGGGGAGAGGGAGGTATAATGGGGGAGGGACCCCGTATAATGGGGGGGAAGGGAGGGGGAGAGGGCATAACATAGATAAATACATAAACACGAATTATATTATATATATATATATATATATATATATATATATATTATATCAATGTGCAATTAGAAAAATAAAATAAAAATAAAAAATAACCCTCCCCCACCCAAAAAAAAAATTAATAAAAAAAAAAATATATATATATATATATATTTATATTTATGGGGGGGGGGGGGGAGGGGAGGGGGGAGGGATGTATAATGGGGGGGAGGAAGGGGGGGGGAGGGGAGGGAGGGGAGGGGAGGGAGGTATAATGGGAGGGGAGGGAAGGGGAGGGGGCATAACATAGATAAATACATAAACACGAATTATATTATATATATGTTATATCAATCTACAATTAGAAAAATAAAATAAAAATAAAAAATAACCCTCCCCAACCCAAAAAAAAAAAAAAAAAAAAAATATATATATATACATATATATATGGGGGGAGGGGGAAGGGGAGGGGACGGAGGGGAGGGGGGGGGGAGGGGAGGGGGGGAGGGGAGGGGGGAGGGAGGTATAATGGGGGAGGGAGGGGGGTATAATGGGGGGGAGGGAGGGGGAGGGGGCATAACATAGATAAATACATAAACACGAATTATATTATATATATATATATATATATGTATATATATATACTATATATATATATATATATATATATATATATTATATCAATCTACAATTAGAAAAATAAAATAAAAATAAAAAATAATCCTCCAAACCGAAAAAAAAAAAAAAAAAAAAAAAATTATATATATATATATATATATATGGTGGGGAGGGGGAAGGGGAGGGGGACGGAGGGGAGGGGGGGGGGGGAGGGGGGGAGGGGAGGGGGGGGAGGGGAGGGGGGAGGGAGGTATAATGGGGGAGGAGGGGGGTATAATGGGGGGGGAGGGAGGGGGAGGGGGCATAACATAGATAAATACATAAACACGAATTATATTATATATATATATATATATATATATATATATATATGTATATATATATTATATCAATCTACAATTAGAAAAAAAAAAAAAAAAAAAAAAAAAAATAACCCTCCCCCACCCAAAAAATAAAAAAAAATAAAAAACATAATAATATATATATATATATATATATGGGGGGAGGGGGGGGAGGGGAGGTGGGAGGGATGTATAATGGGGGGGGGAGGGAGGGGAGGGGGAGGGAGGGGGAGAGGAGGGGGGGGGGGAGGGGGGAGGGGAGGGAGGGAGGTATAATGGGGGGGGAGGGAGGGGGAGGGGGCATAACATAGATAAATACATAACCACGAATTATATTATATATATATATATATATATATATATATATATATATATATATATATATATATATATGTATATATATATTAATTATGGCTGTCTGATGTGTTGGCATTGGCTCAACGTCGGGACAGGGCATGCATGGGTGTTTTTAATATGAATGTATATTCCTGTTCATCATCTTTGTAGTTAGGAGTGTAGGACACGAGGGGGTAGTGTACGTGAGGTGTGGAAAAATTGTCAGTTTAGAAGGGGTATATAGGTGCGGCCTGGAACTGCTTAGCCCTGCGGGCTTGGGCCTGTCTGAATTGGCTGGCTCGGTCAGCTGGTCCTTTCGTTCTGTGGACCTTTCCTTTGGGTGTTTCTGTGTGGTGTTCGTTCGTGGCTTCTGTGGTGGGCTTCTCGTTCTGGGGCATTTTAACAACCTCCATTTCATTAGACAAAATACCTAGGAGTAATTCCGAGATTAATTATGCAATTACACTAGACAGCCCCATAACTCACTGAGATCCACATTGCTATATTATTGATGTACCAACTCCCTAATGTTAACATAATTTAGGGAACTTGTAGAAAGGGAAGACACCTATCTTCATTTCCCCATTTTTAGAAGTTAGCTATACATAACCTCACGTTGCATCATTCTTCTGTCAATTTGTGCCCCTTGCCAGTTCTTGTACTGATTTATGCCTGTTGATTTAGATAAGTTAATTACGAGTTATGTAACAACCTTTAACCACGACTCTATACACCTGATAACCCTATGCCAGTTATTGTATTGATTTAGGCCTGTTAATTCGGATAAGCTCACTATGACCAATCTGCATACGATTATCAAGACATGCAGGAAAGCTACCTCGTATCTCTCTCTCCATGACGAGTATAGATATATGTACCCCCATGCCCAGTTGTCCCTTTTTCCTTTCTTTTGTAGTAACTAAGTATATAGATATGTACCCCCGTGCTCAGTTGCCCCTTGTCTTGTTCTTCTAGTAACTAAGTATATATATAATATTAACCGGAATTTGCCCGATCGATATTGCTACGACACAGAGGCACTGCCCATGTCGAATCGTATTCCGTGCATTCCAACCAAGTCCCATTCACCTTAATTTGACGACGACTAATACCGTCATTCATGCATGTATTTCAATCCTTAAATTAATTATCTTTTATCCGCCATTGTGTTCCTCTCTTCCATTTACTTTTCCACAATTGTTATACGTCTTCCAATCACCTTCTCCTTATCCACAATCCACACTACTCTGTTCTATTTCGTGATACAATGGCCAGTCGAAACCTTTTGGGTTTCTTTCTCCTTCTCCTTCACTTTCTCCTTCACGCGCCGCTTCACACACCACACTACCTGTTTATCGTAGGGCACTGCCACCCCTATGTCCCGCGCATTAAGGGTCACTATCCTAACTCACGAGCGGCGCGGCGACCTAGCCTCAAACCACCCCCTTTACAATTCACAACCCTCCCCCTGTAAAGACGCCATAAGAACGTTATAACATGCCGACTCAGTTCGTTCATTAACCTCAACAAATGGAAGGTAAGGACCTATCCTTGTACCCCCTTTAACTATCCTCTAACTCTCTAGCCCCACTCACAACCTGAACCAGAGCAATAGCCGGCGCGAGGCTAGGACGACCCCCTCTCGTCCCCCCTTAAAAATGTAAATTTCCCACTGACTTGCACTTTCACAAAACCACTATTCTTAACACCCACGAGTGATCCTCGTACATGAAAACTAGATGTAGTGATCAACCCTAACTAGGAAGATACCTCCTGACAACCTGAACTATTAAAAAAAAAAAAAAAAAATTGAGGCTGCTGTGTTGTCATATAATTCATCTTCTCCCCCAATTTTGTCTTGTAAATGTTTAGACTGATTTTAATTCCATGTCTTTTTGCCACATTTTTTTTGTATCCCATTCATAGACCTTCTTACACAGTTCTGTCTTTGTCATCCTACTCAATTGTGTTCTATTTATGTTAAGCTCCTTTAGACACCTATTGCATTCTTTTACCCATTGATTATTATTCTCCTCTAATCCTTCTTCAATTATGTCATATAACATTCTATTTCCATCTCCGTTAACTATGCCTTGTACCAAAGCTAAAACAAATCCCCAAGGTCAGAACCCCAGCCACCCCCCCTCTCTCAATACCATATTTCCCTCCAACCTCACCCCATCACCGACCTGACCTGGCCCCCCTAAACAAACCTACGTACTCCAACCTTGAGGTACGAGGTCGTACCTTATATAAAGGCGACGGAAGTGAAATACCACAGGAACAAAAATCCTGGGAGCGAAACCCCCACCCCCAACGAGATCCCCGGTCCCATTTCCATCCCCGATTTGGTCTCTCTCTCTCTCTCCCAATTCATTCCACATATTATACGTCTCTCAATCATAGTCTTCTAGTATACAAACCACATGACTTTACTCCTTAAAATCCTTGATGTACTGACTAAATGTGTATTCAATTATGTAATGACCATGCAGGCTATAATGCTTTCATTGTATAGGTTCAAGGCGATCGAAAGACACCTTAGTTTCCGTTTCACAACGAATCAGATCGTGATTATGTCAGCCCTGTATTTAGTTATATAACAATCATAATCCCCCAATTCTAGCAATTATATGTCTCTAACCTCCCATTGTTTTATCCACTATGTATATATTCCCAACCTTCCTAATACAACCTCCATTTCACTAGACAAAATACCTAGGAGTAATTCCGAGATTAATTATGCAATTACACTAGACAGCCCCATAACTCACTGAGATCCACATTGCTATATTATTGATGTACCAACTCCCTAATGTTGACATAATTTAGGGAACTTGTAGAAAGGGAAGACACCTATCTTCGTTCCCCCATTTTTAGTAGTTAGCTATACATAACCTCACATTGCATCATTCTTTTGTCAATTTGTGCCCCTTACCAGTTCTTGTATTGATTTATGCCTGTTGATTTAGATAAGTTAATTACGAGTTATGTAACAACCTTTAACCACGACTCTATGCACCTGATAACCCTATGCCAGTTATTGTATTGATTTAGGCCTGTTAATTCGGATAAGCTCACTATGACCAACCTGTATACGACTATCAAGAGACATGCAGGAAAGCTACCTCGTATCGCTCTCTCCATGACGAGTATAGATATATGTACCCCCATGCCCAGTTGTCCCTTTTTCATTTCTTTTGTAGTAACTAAGTATATAGATATGTACCCCCGTGCTCAGTTGCCCCTTGTCTTGTTCTTCTAGTAACTAAGTATATATATAATATTAACCGGAATTTGCCCGATCGATATTGCTACGACACAGAGGCACTGCCCATGTCGAATCGTATTCCGTGCATTCCAACCAAGTCCCATTCACCTTAATTTGACAACGACTAATACCGTCATTCATGCATGTATTTCAATCCTTAAGTTAATTATCTTTTATCCGCCATTGTGTTCCTCTCTTCCATTTACTTTTCCACAATTGTTATACGTCTTCCAATCACCTCCGCCTTATCCACAATCCACACTACTCTGTTCTACTTCGTGATCCCATGGCCAGTTGAAACCTTTTGGGTCACCCTGTCACTTTCTCCTTCACGCGCCGCTGCACACACCACACTACCTGTTTATCGTAGGGCACTGCCACCCCTATGTCCCGCGCATTAAGGGTCACTATCCTAAGTCACGAGCGGCACGGCAACCTAGCCTCAAACCACCCCCTTTACAATTCACAACCCTCTCCCTGTAAAGATGCCATAAGAACGTTATAACATGAAGACTCAGTTCGTTCACTAACCTCAACAAATGGAAGGTAAGGACCTATCCTTGTACCCCCCTTAACTATCCTCTAACTCCCTAGCCCCACTCACAACCTGAACCAGAGCAATAGCCGGCGCGAGGCTAGGACGACCCCCTCTCGTCCCCCCTTAAAAATGTAAATTTCCCACTGACTTGCACTTTCACAAAACCACTATTCTTAACACCCACGAGTGATCCTCGTACATGAAAACTAGATGTAGTGATCAACCCTAACTAGGAAGATACCTCCTGACAACCTGAACTATTAAAAAAAAAAAAAAAAAATGATTGAGGCTGCTGTGTTGTCATATAATTCATCTTCTCCCCCAATTTTGTCTTGTAAATGTTTAGACTGATTTTAATTCCATGTCTTTTTGCCAAATTTTTTTTGTATCCCATTCATAGACCTTCTTACACAGTTCTGTCTTTGTCATCCTACTCAATTTTGTTCTATTTATGTTAAGCTCCTTTAGACACCTATTGCATTCTTTTACCCATTGATTATTATTCTCCTCTAATCCTTCTTCAATTATGTCATATAACATTCTATTTCCATCTCCGTTAATTATGCCTTGTACCAAAGCGAAAACAAATCCCCAAGGTCAGAACCCCAGCCACCCCCCCTCTCTCAATACCATATTTCCCTCCAACCTCACCCCATCACCGACCTGACCTGGCCCCCCTAAACAAACCTACGTACTCCAACCTTGAGGTACGAGGTCGTACCTTATATAAAGGCGACGGAAGTGAAATACCACAGGAACAAAAATCCTGGGAGCGAAACCCCCACCCCCAACGAGATCCCCGGTCCCATTTCCATCCCCGATTTGGTCTCTCTCTCTCTCTCCCAATTCATTCCACATATTATACGTCTCTCAATCACAGTCTTCTAGTATACAAACCACATGACTTTACTCCTTAAAATCCTTGATGTACTGACTAAATGTGTATTCAATTATGTAATGACCATGCAGGCTATAATGCTTTCATTGTATAGGTTCAAGGCGATCGAAAGACACCTTAGTTTCCGTTTCACAACGAATCAGATCGTGATTATGTCAGCCCTGTATTTAGTTATATAACAATCATAATCCCCCAATTCTAGCAATTATATGTCTCTAACCTCCCATTGTTTTATCCACTATATATATATTCCCAACCTTCCTAATACAACCTCCATTTCACTAGACAAAATACCTAGGAGTAATTCCGAGATTAATTATGCAATTACACTAGACAGCCCCATAACTCACTGAGATCCACATTGCTATATTATTGATGTACCAACTCCCTAATGTTGACATAATTTAGGGAACTTGTAGAAAGGGAAGACACCTATCCTCGTTCCCCCATTTTTAGTAGTTAGCTATACATAACCTCACATTGCATCATTCGTTTGTCAATTTGTGCCCCTTGCCAGTTCTTGTATTGATTTATGCCTGTTGATTTAGATAAGTTAATTGCGAGTTATGTAACAACCTTTAACCACGACTCTATGCACCTGATAACCCTATGCCAGTTATTGTATTAATTTAGGCCTGTTAATTCGGATAAGCTCACTATGACCAACCTGTATACGACTATCAAGAGACATGCAGGAAAGCTACCTCGTATCGCTCTCTCCATGACGAGTATAGATATATGTACCCCCATGCCCAGTTGTCCCTTTTTCCTTTCTTTTGTAGTAACTAAGTATATAGATATGTACCCCCGTGCTCAGTTGCCCCTTGTCTTGTTCTTCTAGTAACTAAGTATATATATATAATATTAACCGGAATTTGCCCGATCGATATTGCTACGACACAGAGGCACTGCCCATGTCGAATCGTATTCCGTGCATTCCAACCAAGTCCCATTCACCTTAATTTGACGACGACTAATACCGTCATTCATGCATGTATTTCAATCCTTAAGTTAATTATCTTTTATCCGCCATTGTGTTCCTCTCTTCCATTTACTTTTCCACAATTGTTATACGTCTTCCAATCACCTCCGCCTTATCCACAATCCACACTACTCTGTTCTACTTCGTGATCCCATGGCCAGTTGAAACCTTTTGGGTCACCCTGTCACTTTCTCCTTCACGCGCCGCTGCACACACCACACTACCTGTTTATCGTAGGGCACTGCCACCCCTATGTCCCGCGCATTAAGGGTCACTATCCTAAGTCACGAGCGGCACGGCAACCTAGCCTCAAACCACCCCCTTTACAATTCACAACCCTCCCCCTGTAAAGATGCCATAAGAACGTTATAACATGAAGACTCAGTTCGTTCACTAACCTCAACAAATGGAAGGTAAGGACCTATCCTTGTACCCCCCTTAACTATCCTCTAACTCCCTAGCCCCACTCACAACCTGAACCAGAGCAATAGCCGGCGCGAGGCTAGGACGACCCCCTCTCGTCCCCCCTTAAAAATGTAAATTTCCCACTGACTTGCACTTTCACAAAACCACTATTCTTAACACCCACGAGTGATCCTCGTACATGAAAACTAGATGTAGTGATCAACCCTAACTAGGAAGATACCTCCTGACAACCTGAACTCATATCTCAACCCAATTAATGTAAGAACTCTCGATAACCATATTCAGGGAGCGGCATGCCCCCCCTGACCCCACGGGGACCGCACAGGGACCCCACCGACCCCCGCGGAGAATTACCTGACCCGCGCAAGCCAGCAAATTCTTGCCAGACAACAGGTGAGTTTCCAACAGGTTATGACCTACAAATCTAGATACCTATCCAAATACCATCCTATCCCATCCTTACCCACAACCAAAACCTTCCTTATCCCATCCTAGATTCCGAATAGCATGTCAGCTAGACCAGAGAAGGATACTTAGGTGACTTGATGAATAATACCTCCCAGCCTAGTCACGTAGGGCGCCAGCAAAGTAGTACTTAAAAACCTTCACCAAATCCGCCTATACAACTCTACTAGTACCTCATACTAGAGTTAAGATATCCACGATAATAAATCAGATAACAAGTTACTTACCGCCACATTAAAGACCCCCCTCCCTAACCCCCTAAGTTCACCAGAATAAATTAACTACTTCATAGCACTGACATCCAATACTTCTAGAATATTCCGGAGGCTTCCTTGACCAGCCTATAAATAAGACACAGAGACAACAACTGTCAGTTGAATATTAGAGCCCAAAGCAACGGCTGGCCACACTGCGTTGGCATCTAGTACTCCCCCTCCCCCCCCCCCCTCAAGATTCACGGTAATTTGGCGTTCCGTAATCTGTGCAACTTGGTGAGGAAGTAAATTAACCCTTTACGAATGTTTTATTGTGATCGGGACTACCGGCAGTAATATTATATTGGTAGACAACAAATTCACAAATTATTGATTGTTTCATTAACTTCTGATAGTGCACCATCCGCTACTTGAGTTACGAATGATCATAACTCATAACTGATCTAAGGCAGAAAGATCTTGTTATGTTAGAAGGGATTATGCGAGAAACTCTTGAGTGAGAACTCTGCAAGAATAACTCCTTGGCAACAATTGACTGTAGGCCCCATCAGCATTTGTTGACAAAAAGGTGCAAAACCGTCCGCGCTCCTTGAACCTCTTATAAGGACCAGAGATAGTTAAGCAGTCGCTTTTCTCGACTGTCTTACGATACGTTGTTAGTCCGGTTGAGCTTGAGACAGTGTTATTTAAGGTCCCCATCAAGGGTAACATATCGGAGTGTCATCACCGGTTACGCAAGAAGCCCATCTGTAAAACCTTCTCTACACTACCGGACAGCTTGGACGGCCCCAGAGCTACTGTTAACCCCCAACATCACTAACGCAAGATAACCAGGAAAACTCTATCACAGTGTTACTTCGCAAAGTACCAGTGTTACTGTTATGCCCTGTTTTTCTACAGGATTAACTTGGGTAATGTGAGTTCTAACTGACTGGGTATAGAAGGCTGCATGCACAAAACAAGGTATGAGGAATAGAGAACACAAAATAAACACACGGTAACAAGACACACGATCACGTTTATTGATATACACACTTCTGAATGCTCGTGCAAGACAAATGATAGAATTGAACAACACTAGCATAAGTGGATCTGGATGGAGCCTAGTCTCCCACTTCCAACGTTCAGGTATTAATCTTCTGATCACTGGCTTTATTCACAAGTTTATATACTGGAGACCATCAATGTTACTTATAGATTCAAATTCACTGTTAGAATTATTACTGGTAGCTCTGGTGCACAAGTAGTAGTTCACAGACTAGATTAGACACGCGTATTATAGAGCACGGGAATTCTAGTAACCTCAGGGGGTACTGATCTAAGTTTGATATTCTTATAGCAGAAACACATAGAACGCAAATCAGTGGGCGAACATTGGATATCACTAGGGTTTCACTTCTAGGTAATAATATCTGGATATATGGGTGATTACGAGAGTTAATATCGCCTGTTAATTAATAAACACTGATACGCTTATGGAATGGTTATATATGAATTATACTGGGGCAAAGATATAGCCACTTCATATAAATATAAATAAGTGAATCTCTAAATAGCACTGTAACACTGTAGTACTGATAGAGTGAATCTTGGGTAGTATTTGATTGGTCTGGCCCTGGTTATCTTGCGTCCGTGATGTTGGGGGCTAACGACTGGTTCCGCGGCCGTCCAGATGGTCCATATGTAGGAAGTTCTCAAGTACGTGGACAGGTCCTTCTATCCAAATCTGCCACGGAGTCTGCCGGCTCTGGAACTCAATTCTCAGCAACCAACAATGATAGAGCTCGAGGTCAACTCTGGTGACCAACCACTGGTTGGTGTCTATCTTTCAACTGATTTTACTGGGGGCTGGAGCTTGATTTATATGGGCGGTTTTGGACCCTGTAGGCCATAGGGATCTCGAGTTTTGATGGACTTATTTGAGCTCTCAATTGATACGGGAACTAGGTAAGGTGGTGATTACTGTTGTGGCACATGGCTATATGGAGCCTTCATCATGTGATATAACTGAGCCTTAGTAAGAGGTACTATTTTGGCTATACTGGAAGTATTTAGGGGAGAGAGACTGGATCTACTTTGCGAGGAGGATTGGGACAGCTGTGATAGGAGCGTCTCTCTTAGATTGTTCAGTCTTCATTCTATGGTATAGCTGAGGTGCTAATTTGGTTATTGGAGTGTGCAAGAAAGGTTACTGGGTTATTGTGGCTTAATAGAGGTTAGTCAGGGTGTTAGTTATACATGGTTAGTTCAGTGATAGGAAGAATTCCTGGGCTACCTGGCAATGACCCGGAAGTCAAAACAGGGGTCAGGTATACCTCCGCAGGGGTCGGGGTCTCCCTCCTCGGGTGGGTGAAAAGGGGAGGTGCGCGTCCTCTCTCTGTGATGGTCGTCCGGGCGGCTGTGGCTGGGGGCTTGCCATATTACAAGTGTTTGTAATAACCCTCTGTTTATGAGACAGATGTGGGTGTTCGTAATACTAAAACCGAAGGTGCCTTGACCAGCTGGTTTAATTGGTTGGGTTGTTAATTGCATGGTTTGTTGGATGTGGGGGAGATTGGGTTGCTAACTCTGCCACATTTATCTGGAAGTATGGCGTATGGAAATACGCCTAACGGCCTTATTGGGCTATCCTTAGTTGGAATTATGCAAGGCTGGTACATGTCATATTTGTAACAAACTATGTGGTACCAACTCTGTAAATTGCTGACTGAATAAATATTATTATTATTATATTATTATTATTAATAGAAGTTAGTCACTGGCGAGGCGGCTAGCCTCGCACTGACGATCATTTGGTACAGGGTTGTGAATGGGTTGTGAGGGAATAGATGGCATGCAAAGGGTTAGTAAAGTTCTAATGGTGTTCCTTCCTACTGGGGAAAGGTAGGCTGGATAGGAGTATATATACAAAAGGTTTGAGAATGTTAGTAACGGAAAAGTTAAGGATATTCAGGGGGTATGCTGGAGAGGCTAGGTCGCAAGGGAGTCGAGGAGCGTGGGGGGGTAACGAGAGGGAGAGGGTTAAGGGGGGCTACGTGGAAGTTTGACCCTAAGGTCTCTGGGCGTAGGGGTGGCATTAGACTACAGTTGGTATCGTAGCCTGGGGGTTAATGACAGGGAAGGTATGTTAGCCAAACGCTACCGGGGGATGAGCAATATGTGGTGGTATATGAGTCTGGAAAGGATAGAATCATGTGGACTGTGGGGCTGTGGGGAAGAGGAGGTTAACTGTAGGTGTGTGCTTGACTGTGGATAAAAGTAGAGAAAAACATGGTGTATTATTACTAGTCAATACGATGGTTATGGACACTGTTAATCTGACACTATTTCTTGCTGCCCTAGTTGTTCCTGGGAACTGCATTTTCTATGACACATACACCAAAGAAAGCGGCAGTTCGTAGGGGTAGCTTCGGTATTGTTTCGTGGTGGAAATGCGTCGAGACAATGGCTAACATCTTCAGTCATTTCTGTCTAGGTCTTACAGGAATAATGGTTATATATAGGCTACACTGGTGTACCCGTGGGTATCATAGTTTCTTATCAATTAGGACATGGGGTTTTAACATATTACTTCTCGGATGGAAGAACATACATAGATTTATGGGGGCGGTTGGTCTTCAGAAACTTAGTCTGGCAAGACAAGGTATTTTTAGGGGGTTAACATATTACTTCTCGGATGGAAGAACATACATATATTTATGCCTGTCTGAACTGGTTGGCATTGGCTCAACCTAGGGACAGGGCATGGGTGTATTAAATTAAGGTGTATTCATGTTCATCATCATGTAGGTAGAGTCTGGCGGGTAAGAGGTGTAGGACACGAGGGGTAGTGGATACGCGAGGTGAGGGAGGGTTGTGAATTGGAAAGGGGGTGGTTTGAGGCTAGGCGCCGCGCCGCTCGTGACCTAGGATAGTGACCCTTAATGCGCTGGACATAAAGGTGGCATTTCCCTACGATCGAACAGGTAGGGTGGTGTGTGCGGCGGGGCGTGAAGGATAAGCGGACAGGATGACCCAAAACAGGGTGCCACTGAGCATAGGGTCACGAAGCAAAATAGAGTAGTGTGGATTGTGGATACGAAGGAGGTGATTGGAAGACGTATAACAATTGTGGAAAAGTAAATGGAAGAGATGAACACAATGGCGGATAAAAGATAATTAACCTAAGGATTGAATACATGCATGAATGACGACATTATAGCTGTCGTCCTAATAAGATGATGAAACCGGGTTGGTATGCACGTGGCACAATACGACACAAGGACAGTGACGCTATGTCGTATCAATACTGGTGGCATACTCCGGTTAATATTATATATACACTTAGTTACTAGAAGAACAAGGCAAGGGGGGCGACTGAGCACGGGGGTACATATGTCTATACTCGTCATGGAAAGGGAGATACGAGGTAGCTTTCCTGCATCTTTCCTGATAATCGTCTGCAGATTGGTCATAGTGAGTTTATCCGAATTAACAGGCCTAAATCAATACAATAACTGGCATAGGGTTATCGGGTGTATAGAGTCGTGGTTAAAGGTTGGGAATCTATAGGTAGTGGATAAAATAACGGGAGGTTAGAGACATAGAATTGCTAGAATTGGGGGGGACTCTGATTGTTATATAACTAGATACAGGGCTGACGTAATCACGATCTGATTTGGTGTGAAATGGAAGCTAAGGTGTCTTAGATTGCCTCGAACCTACACGATGAAAGTATTATAGCCTGTATGGTGATTAAATAATTAAATACATACTTAGGTGGTACATCAAGAATATCAGTGAGTAAAGTATTGTGGTTTGTATATTAGAAGACTGTGATTGAGAGACGTATAATATGTGGAATGAATTGAGAGAGAGAGAGAGACCAAATCGGGAATGGAAAAGGGGCTGGGATCTCGTTGGGGATGGGAGTTTCGCTCTCAGGATTTTCGTTCCTGTGGCTCGTTAGGGTTGGTAGTTTCGCTCTCAGGTTTTTCGTTCCTGTGGTATTTTAAACAGATTGGTTCCTACTCTATAAATTTCGAGGAATCTACTATATTTACCTTGTACGTCCTGTTCCTTCAAAATAAGATCCCAATCTACTCCCTCTAAATATCTTTTCAAGGATATATAATCAGCTTTACTATAATTTAATCTGTCATTTATGTAGCTATTGTCTAATCTATTGGCATTACTCGAGGTCAACTTCCATTTTAGTAATAGGTGATCACTTTTACCTACAGGACATAGATAGTTTATATCACTAATTTCGTGAGGATCTTTTGTAAAAATCAGATCGAGTTTAGAAGGTTCGTTATTACCCCTCATTCTTGTATTTTCCCTCACATGTTGTGCAAGTACATTTTCCGTAACCAACTCCACTAGCCGACTTCCCCAAGATCTCTGATTTGGCCCTGCATCTCCCGATTCCCAATCAACCTCACTACAGTTGAAATCTCCTACCAAGATCAATCGATTCTTCCTTAAAAGCAATCTTCTCAACGACTGAATCATAAGGTTTTGTGATGAGCAAGGTTTAATTTTGTCCTCCAAAAACCTGCTTCCAGAAAATAGCTATACATATGTTAGTGAAGCATGGGAGACCAGGTCGTGGCTTGATCATGCAATCTCTAGCTCTGATTTTCATGACTCGATCTCAGAAATGGCCATAAGATACGACATTACGGATGACGACCACATACCTATAGAATTAACAATCCAAATTAATAAGGCACCGGAAATAACAGAATCTAGCAATAGCATCAAGGCAAAATTTCCATGGAATGTAATCTCAAATGAAGAGTGCCAAATGTACTGTGATAAAACCAAAGACTTATTAAATAGGGTGCATTATGATGGTAATGGTGTAGCACAATGCAGGGATCCAAAATGTAGTGATGCACAACACAGAAAGGACATTATTAAATTTTACAATAGTATAATAGATTCTTTATCAAAAGCGGGGGAAAGTATTTTTAATAGCCATAAATATAAGTCCTCATTCAATAAGCCAGGTTGGCAAGACTATGTGGCTGACCTGTATCAGGCCTCCAGAGATGCTAGGTCTCATTGGCTTGAAGTAGGTCAGCCCAGACAGGGGCCTATATTTGAACTTCACAAAAGAGCAAAGGCTAGGACCAAATATGCCATTAGATTTATTAAGCAAAATGAAAACCAATTAAGGAAGGAAGCCCTTGCAAAGAGTCTGGCAGAAAAGGATACTAACTGTTTTTGGAAGGACATCAGATCCATGCAAAATTGTAACACACCATTACCTGTCAGTGTTGAGGGGGTTACGGGTGAAGAGAACATTGCTGACTTATGGAAAACTCATTTTAAGGAACTACTTAACAGTGTAAACCAAAGGTCTACTAATGGTGCAATTCAGTATGTGAAAGATAGTAATTATGAAGACATTAAAGTGACTGAAAGTGATCTTGAGAATGCCATAAGAAAACTTAACCTAAACAAAGCTTGTAGGCTGGATGGTATATATGCAGAACATCTTAAATATGCAGATAAGTTGTTAATAGATAAACTTAGTTCTTGCATCACCAGTCTATTTACGCATGGTGTCCTGCCGGAGTCTATGATATCCGTAATACTTGTTCCTGTCATTAAAGATAAATCAGGTAAAATTACAGCTAAAGACAACTACCGCGCAATAGCACTTGCTAGTGTGGTGAGTAAGGTAGTTGAAATGATATTGCTAGAAAGAATGTCTGCATATATTGTCACCAGCAGCAATCAGTTTGGCTTTAAGAAAAATCACAGCACAGACCAATGCATATATGTGCTGAAAGAAGTGATTGATACATACAACAAGCTAAATAGCTCAATTTTCTTTTGTTTTCTTGATGCAAGTAAGGCTTTTGATAGGGTGTGTCACAAAACCTTATTTGAAAAATTAGTTAGCAGGGGAGTGCCTAGCTATATTGTTAGGATACTTATTTTCTGGTATGCTAATCAAAAAATGTGTGTAAGATGGGGCAACATCCTGTCAGGCTCTTTCGCCGTAACCAATGGTGTTAGGCAGGGGGGGATATTGTCTCCATATCTTTTCAACGTCTACATGGATGATCTTAGTCTGGAGCTGAACAAGACTCGCACTGGGTGCTGCATTGGCAGCACCATTGTAAATCATATCATGTATGCTGATGACCTAGCCTTAATCGCGCCCTCTGGAGCAGGACTGGATAAATTATTAAGAGTATGTGAACAATTTGGAATCGAACATTCAGTCAAATTTAATCCTATAAAGAGCAATATCATATTTAAATCTAACCTTCTATTGAAATCAAAGCTACCTAAATTCCATTTGTATGAAGAAATTATAGAAGAAGTAAGTAAAGTAAAGTATCTAGGACACTATATTTCAAGTGATCGTTCAGATGATGAGGATATGGGTCGTCAGCAAAGGCAACTTTACATGCAGGGAAATTCAATATTAAGAAAATTTCATATGTGCACATGGGATACAAAAATAACATTGTTCAACTCCTACTGCTCACCAATGTATACAGCACAACTATGGTGGAACTATAAGAAAATGACAGTGAATAGACTAAGTATCTCATATCACAATATCATGAAAATGTTTCTGGGGCTCTCAAAATATGAGAGTACAAGTACGCTATGTGCCTATATGAACTTACACTGTTACCAATCACTCATTAGCAGAGCTGGGCACCTTAGCCAACACTTCCGCAAATAGCCAATTCCGCCATGGCGGAAGTGTCATTTTGTTGGCGAATTAGCGTTGGCGCCAAAATGGCTGCCTATTTGCGGGTTTGAAGCTCTGGAAAGTGCCTCCATGTTGCAAACCTCGAGTCCGCAAAATAAAAATTCCAGCCGCCAGCCAGCCCTGGGCCGCTCCTGCAGCTCCAGCCAAAAAAAGTCATGTGACCAAGCCAACTACCTGTGTTCTGGAACTAGGCCTATACATCGGCTCTTCACGTTTGTTCACTTACTTAGTAGCAAGCGTCGAGCTAACACCTACAACACACAGCAGTCCAAGAGTTCCAACCTGCTAGCACTTCAACTTTGTTTATATTTTCGGCCTATTGAAGTGAACATGGAGTCTACCAGCATGCCTACTGCAGCTGCCAACAGCATGGGGAGCAGTTCACCACCATCATCCGACAGTGATGCTGCAGAGCATGCAGAAATCGAGGACCTAAGCCACCCCTGGCCCCACCTAGAAACCTTCTATGGGCCTGTAATTACCAAGATGTCTCTGGAGAAGGGCTTTATAACTTTATAATCTAGCCTAATTTAAGATTATAAAGTTAGGCTATCGTTAATTTGATTGATAGCCTGTTAATTTTTAACCTAAACTAATGTTATTAGGCTAGGCCTACCCTAATCCCATCAAAATGCCTCAAAGCATGTAGGCCTAGGCTAAGTCTAACTTCTATATAGGCTAGGCTATATAGCCTAGGCCTAGGTCTATAATCACTAATCCCATCAAAATGCCTCAAAGCATGTAGGCTAAATATTGCATGTTCTAACTTCTAAATATAGCCTAGGCCTAGGCTAATTACTAATATAAGTAATTTTATTAGGCTAGGCCTAGGCTACCCTAATCCTATCAAAATGCCTCAAAGCATGTAGGCTAAATAATATTGCATTTTCTAACTTTTATATATATAGGCTAGGCTAGGCTATAATCACTAATTCCATCAAAATGCCTCAAAGCATGTAGGCCTAGGCTAAATATTGCATGTTCTAACTTCTATGTATAGGCCTAGGTCTATAATCACACTCAATTTATTAGTGTCAAGTAGAAAGTGTTAATTTTGAAAGTATCATATAGGCTAAATTTAGCCTACAATAACATTTTATTAAATTTTGATCTGAAGCTAGGCCTTTATTCTGAGCATTAAAATTAATAGGCCTAGGCTACTTTCTATTAAATTACTTAATCTATCTAAAGTAGACCTATCTAGGCATATATAGCCTATTGCCATTCCCAAAGGGGGGACCACGAATAAATCGCCTCCTTGCACCTCTGTGATCCGGCGTACCTCCTCCTGAATGGTGCGGAATTGCGAATACTGATTATTACTGAAGCACTCTCCCCATAAACAAGTTGCCCCAACGTTTTACTGCCCATGTGGACAAACTAAGTGGCCTATGCTATATATATTAACCCTTTCACTGCGGGTGACGTTCTGGAATGTTTTGGCAATTTACAGCAATTTCCAAGCTTTAAAAGCCTGTATGTATATCCTTGAGATCCATGGAAATTGGGCAACATTATATTTAAGTAAATATATATATTTATTGACATTAGAGATTGAATTTATTGATTTACCCTTGATTCTGTAGTTTAAATTTAAAATTAATAAAAAATGGTTTGCATTTGCATATTTGCATTTGAGGACTAGAAATTTCACAAGGTTTGCACATTTGTGTTTGCTGAAGTTATGTTCTGGGTTTGCTGATTTGTGTTTGCTGACTTGACTTTTTGTTTGTGGTGCCCAGCTCTGCTCATTAGAAAGCTAACATATAAATTCATTCAGCGCCTTAACACTTCTGAGAACAGTATCATTAAAATGCTACAAACTCCAAGCATAGGCTACACCTCTAGGATCCAGGCACACTGGAGGAAGTTGCTCTATATTTAACCTTAACCCGGGAACTGCCGGAAGACTCTTAAGAGTTCCCCCGACGGACTGTGGGAAGACTCTTAAGAGTCAGAAAAAATAAATAAACTTTAAACATCGAAAACAAAAAAAATATTTTAGTTTAGGCCTATTTATTTATTTTTTTTTGGCCCCTGGGCCTCTACCTCCCCTCCTTCCCCACTTTCCTCCCCTCCTTCAGTTATCACCTGTTTTCCCTATTATTCCCTTATTCTGAGGTATATTTTCGTGCTAACATTAGCGAGTTGCAAGCAGGGCATTGTCATCTCTGTTAGCAAGAGAGAGAGAGAGAGTATCGATTGACTGTGTCTCAGTGGCCTTGGGGGAAATTGGCGGGAAAGCAGGTTGCCTCACCCATACATTATATAACTCGCGGCCTGTATCTCCGATTTTGACCATCCAAACGCTGTTTTCACTCGTTTTATTGTTGTTTCAGGTTAATACCTTTATAATCAACCCATAATAGGCGC
This sequence comes from Paralithodes platypus, assembly GCA_032716605.1. Lineage (NCBI taxonomy): Eukaryota > Metazoa > Arthropoda > Malacostraca > Decapoda > Lithodidae > Paralithodes > Paralithodes platypus. The sequence goes on from CM064505.1 coordinate 47,445,568, forward strand.
GTATGGATAAGTATTAACCCTTATTTAGCGGGGTCGGACTTAAGTCCGATACGAGAAAATTGGACTAAATGGCGGGGTCGGACTTAAGTCCGTGGGCGTATTCCCGCCCTAATTTTGGTGGAAAGCGAAACTTGGTGGTCAGGCGGTGTACTACAAGGGCCCACCCACACATCCCCACTGCGTGACCGTGACTAAGTGACCCTCAAGCAGCCATAATGGAAGGTCAAGATTTGCCCGTGTTCGATTCGGTGGCCGCCAATCCCTAGTGCGTCGCGCCACCCTACTAACCACGCCCGGCTCACCACCCAGAAACTAGATATCATGCTGAACTCTTCAGAACTTTCTAATAAGCTGTTGGATGAAACCGTCGAAGGTCTGGGTGAGAGTTTTGGTAGTGTGGATGACTCGGAAGACGAAAATAACCCGATCATAGGCTTTCACCCCAAGCATAATTTGCGTGGGGTGGATGTTGTGGTTGATATTGGACAGACCCTTGAGCAAATTGGAGACGTTCCTGACGAAGAACATACTGGTGTGGGTGTTGGTAAGTACAATTTATATTTTATAATTGCTTGAAAATGTGATTGCAAGCATTTTATCACCTTACGAGCGGCTGGTGGAGTATATTTCACTGTGCTGCCCAGCGGGTTTTTTTTTTACCCTAAATGGGGTTGTTCCGTGCTCTTTTTCATGCAGAAACAAGACCCAGAGCGTAATACAAGTATGTATCCTGAAAGTGCGTAAATTGAGCTTTCCAATGACACCCGAACCATCCTTTTACGATCACTGGTTGTCTTTCAACGATCGTAAAACACGAGTGAAAAAACCCTAAAATACGGTAATTTCCTTATAGAATTCCCTGTGTGGCGAGCGGTCTTGAGGTAATTTATGCTCCTAATCACCGCTCCGCTCTCTCTCAGAGCACATTACGTCCTCAAAATTGCACTCTACAAGAAATTTCCTTTTCATTTATAGCGTATTATTTGCAGGCGTTCGGTAAATTTCTTATGGTAATACAAACAACCAAAGATTGAATATTTGTGCTTGGCATTATATGATTGTGGAGAACAGATGTAGGCCTACCGTATATATTATGTTTTCATATATTATATGATACATGTGTAACATTTTTATATTATCACTACTCTCTCTCTCTCTCTCTCTGTCTCACTCTCTTTGTTTGTACTCCTTTGTACTCTCTTTGTCTGATGTAGGCCAGGGCACGCCCCTAACTAATCTCTTCCCTCCCAGGGGAAATCACACCTAGCAGATGTTTTTGACCTCCCCTCTCTCTCTGTCTGTCTTCCTCTCTGGGTCTACCTATACTGCATGTGACATTGAAATTGCTTGAGAGTTTGATTGCAAGCATTTTATAGCGTATTATTTGCAGGCGTTCGGTAAATTTCTCACGATAACCAGGGTGTATGGTACATTTCTCACGATAATACAAGCAACAACGAAGCTTGGCGAAGATTGTGGTCTACAATATACCTTTTTATAATTGCATGTGACCTTGTAATTGCTTGAAAGTTTGATTGCAAGCATTTTATAGCGTATTATTTTCAGGCGTTCAATAAATTTGATAAATATATCAAAATAAGTCCTGTGGGACTATGAAATAGCTATTATTGGACAAGGACAATATTTTGTTCATCCCTCCACTGGAACATCAACAACAATGTCAACAACGTATCGCCGTCGGCAATCGTAAGATTCAGAGTCGTAAAGATTCCAGGACGAGCTCAATAGAAAATGAATTAATGAAATGAATGAGTGTGCAGTACTGCCAATACGTATAGCGACTTCCGCTAGATCTAGAGACCTTTACTTCGATCTAGCAGCAATGACTTACACTAGCGGTTTTGTTTTGAAATTTCAGAACAATTTCGAAGTGATATTATATGGATTTTGCCAATTCATATTTCTAGTGGTATTTATCATGTCTTACATCTAACAATATATGCTAGCGGATTTAATTTCAATTGGTAACCCTCCCGCTCTAGTCGGCTCCAAGAAAATCGATAATGGTGGCACTTTAGTAAACAGGTGATAAACAAAACCGCATGCGGATCGGTTTGGTGTATCGGTATTATGGTAAGTTGGCTACCTACTATTGTTTATACGATATAGTAAGTAATGATAAGTAAATTATTATATATTATATATAAAACAAAAACAAAAATTCATGCAAAGCAAGCGAAACAGAGAGAGAGAGAGAGAGAATGCAGAAACTGAACTGAAGAAAGAGTGAAAAAGATATAATCATACAGAAATATTACAAGCAAATAAATGAAATAGAGGGATTAGTTAGAGAAAATAATAATGAGAAATACATAATACGGATGAGGAAGAGGGAAAGCGAGCGAGCCAGAGAGAGAGAGAGAGAGAGACAGGAAGAGTGAGAGAGATTAGAGAAAATAGAGAGATTGCAAGCATTTTATAGCGTATTATTTGCAGGCGTTCAGTAAATTTCTTACGGTAATACAAACAATGAAAGATTGAATATTTGTGCTTGGCATTATATGATTGTGGGGAACAGATGTAGGCCTACCGTATATATTATTTTTTTCATATATATATGATACATATGTAACATTGTTATATTATCACGACACTCTCTCTCTCTCTTGTCTCTTCCTCTCTGGGTCGGTTATCTATAGCCTACATTTATAATTGCATGTGACCTTGAAATTGCTTGAGAGTTTGATTGCAAGCATTTTATAGCGTATTATTTGCAGGCGTTCAGTAAATTTCTTACGGTAATACAAACAACCAAACCACGAAAGATTGAATATTTGTGCTGCACATCCCTCATACGAAATACCATTCCCACCGTATAGAGAGAATACAGAAACTGAACTGAAGACAGAGTGAAAAAGATATAATAATACAGAAATATTACAAGCAAATAAATGAAATAGAGGGATTAGTTAGAGAAAATAATAATGAGAAATACATAATACGGATGAGGAAGAGAGAAAGGGAGCATAAGAGAGGGAAAGCGAGCGAGCCAGAGAGACAGACAGACAGGAGGAGTGAGAGAGATTAGAGAAAATAATAATGAGAATTACATATACGGATGAGGAAGAGAGAGAGAGGGAAAGCGAGCAAGCCAGAGAGAGAGAGAAAGAGAAACAGACAGACAGACAGGAGAGAGAGAGAGAGAGAGAGAGAGAGAATACAGAAATAAGGAGAAATAAGAGAAAAATAAGACCGATTACCGAAGGAATACTAGACGCGCGAGAGGCCGAAGTCAGGCCAAAGCGAACGCAACCGAACGCACCTGGGAAATAGACCAAAAAGTACCTCCTCTTCCTCACCTCTTCCCACCCTCCACACTCATTCATAACATCCATTCATAGACTTATATGGGGAGACGAAGAGTTGCTCTTTCCAAAAATGATCATTTCGTTCGCATTGGAGCCATAGTAACGGCGCTAGGGCGAGTGAAATTGAGCGAATATTTCGGGATTATGCCCGCTGAGCGGTACAGTGTAAAATACCTGACCACCCGCTAAATAAGGGTTAATGCTATTTATGGTAAAATGAATATTTTAGTGATGGAAACAGCTCAAATACATCAGCACAGGGTGACGTTTCTAATTACCCCCATGCGCACTTCTTAGGTTAAGTAATGATTTCAGGTCTGCTAGTTTGGGGGGGCTGTAGCCCTGGCATAGATAGGTGGGTGGGTGGCGAACGAAGCGAGCCTGAGCAGCTGAGGGGTCCAGGGGGGGGGAGGGGGGCGCTAAAAAGCCCCCCCTATTTTTTTTGAAATTTGAGCAGTTTCTGGGGCCTTTTTGAGGCCTAAAAATGTGTATAAGTAAGAAACATATGACACATAAATATTGATGAGCCTGATACCAGGCATCAGTCAGTAAGTTACAAGGCCAATGGTAATTGTAGGGTATAAAGCCTATGTGCAGAGAATAGTTTTTTCTTCATATACTATCATACTATAGTCCATTCATTATAGGTAGGCCAGAAATTGTGACCCCTAACCTTTGTAATTCGCTAAATGGCTAGAGCAAATGTGTTGTAAATGTCCATACTTATTGCCTGGCTGACCCTTCCCAAAGGTAGAAATATTAGCTTGATTACTCCAGTCTTTCCTTAGGTATAGAGGTAAGTGGTCTAGATGTTTCGCCTACTTATAATAAATATACTATAGTTTGTAACGATTTCTTAGCATATTAAATTGGATAATTTGAAGAACTTTTATTATTGTACCATTGTATAGATTTAATTGGCAAGATTTTTCTTCCATTACTGTGATAGAAAAACAAAACAGTTCACTTAAAACAAAAAAGTATAATTTATTAACTCCAAATCATAAAGCAATTACTTTAGATAAGCCTATTGATAAAATACAAGATTACTAACAATTGTTATTCTATAAAACTGATATCCTTTCAAAGTTTCATATAGTGACATGGCCTAATAGTATGTGGATATGTGTCTTTTATTTCACAATTTCACTTTTCAATCAATGTAAACGTTTTATGATTAATTATGATTAGTTCATTATAACTGTTGATGGTTTTGCATTTTACTTAGTTTTATTGCTTTCCACCGTTTACATTTTTTGGTTGTTTCTTTAGTTTTTCCTTTTGTTAAAGAGCATTTTTGGGGGAGCTGAGTCCTTCATTTGGGGGGGCAAACCCCCCCCACCCCCCCCCCCCCCCCCCCCTGGTGACGCCACTGTCTGCTACTAAGTAAAGCTTTGCATATTAATTTGCGAATAAACAATATTGTGTACTAACTAACCTGCCTACAGGAACGAACGCCACGCCATTTTGTAAACAAACTTTTTTTGGGGATTATACATATTAAATTGCAGCCAATTTTGTAGTAAATTTAAGTGCATTCATTTATCTTTTCCCCCTAGATATATTCTTGACTTTTTCTCCTCAGAGTGATTTTACTTTAAGCTAAGGGTGGTATTTGTACAAACTAACCTAGCCTAACCCAACCTGCCAAGCTTTTAACCTAATCCAAACCTAGCCTAGCCTATAGCCAGCCAATCTGTTGTTCTTATTAACTCTAGTAGATATTGTATTTAGTATCCTACTGTAGCTATATATATCTGTAATTTTAGTTGTTGCTTGCACGATCTTGTAGTAACCTTTGACTGATACATTTTGTTTTGTTTTATCTAAAAAGAGTAGGCTACTTCTTTACTAGGCTACAGTGACACCAGGGCCATCTGTTGATACAGTATATTAACCCCTTGTGTGCGGTCACACTTTATTTTTATATAATCTCTATTTGGTGAATTGTATATTTAGTTACATATTCTGTTATATATATATATTTGTTTAAGGTTAGGTTATCACACCTGGTAACCTATTTCTGCGTATTTCAATTTTATTATTTTCTATTAGGCTATTCAACGCTGGTAGCCTATTGGTGCGTATTTAAATTGTTTAAACACTTTTGGTTAGGCTATCGCCCCTGGAAGCCTAATTCTGCGTATCTCAATTTTTTTGTTTTCGGTTAGGCTATCACCCCTGATAACCTATTGTTGTGTATTTCAACATTGTTTTCGGTTGAAGTGATTGAAGTGTTTCTAAAGTGAGTGAAGTGTTTTAAAGTGAGTTAAGTGTTTTAAAGTGAGTTAAGTGTTTTAAAGTGAGTGAAGTGATCTGAAGAAACTGACTGTTACCATGCCTCGCACTTGTACGAACTGCGCCAGTAGGTTTGGTGAGTCCATGTTTGTTACTGTCGATCTTCAAGTCTGCCGTCTCTGCCAGCAACAAGAGAATTTGACAGTGAAATTAGATGAAGCCTACAACAAGATCAACGTCCTCACCATGAAGCTGGAATCACTCCAAGAGTTTGTAACACTCAACGTTGGAGTACCACAAACTTCAATTGTCACCGCAACTCCAGCAGCCACCAACGCCCCAACGTCAACTGCCAACAATTCAACGCCTGCAGTAGCCATTTCATCTGATGGTTCCGATGAAACAAATAGTAACTCTCTTCCCCCTCAAGACAACTTCCGTGTTGTGAGGAACAACGTTTGCCCCAAGACCAGGAAACCCATACCGATTACCGAGTGTCAAAACCGCTTCCAGATACTCGCAGACTCAGATGACGAAGCGGAAATAGAAGAAGTCCGGCTCGTGGGAGACTCGATGATACGTGGTCAGCTCACAGAGTTTTGCGCCAGAGCACCTAAGACCAGGAAGCGTTTTTGTATCCTGGTGGTGGTGTGGACGACGTAGTTGCTGCAGTTGACGAAGTATCTAAGCTGGCCCCTGCTAATACAATGTACGTCATCCACGTTGGATCCAACGATGTACAGCGAACCCGGTCGGAAGATTTGCTTTTAAAGTACCAGTAGCTGATCAAGTCGTTTAAGGAGAAGTCATCAAGGATCATCGTCTCAGGAATCGTCCCCCGGCTTGGTGTAGAGAGCCGATTTTACAACATAGCCACCAGCACAAATCGTTGTCTAGCAAACCTCTGCAGGAAGGAAAACGTGGGATTCGTCGACACCTGGGACAATTTCTACTACGATGACTATTTGTTTTCGGACGATGGAGTTCATCTGAACCAGGTGGGAACAGCACGTTTTGGGCGTCTTCTCAACGATGCGGTGAAGGATTTTCGGAGAAGAAATCGACTCAGCACAGGACAACCAGGAAGGAGGACCGAAGACAGCGAGGGCGGCAACCTGCGAAAGAATTAAATGCTAATCTGTCAAGAACCGCGAATTTGGATAAAGCTCCACCAACACGACCCAAATTCAAAACCGCCAGGGATAACGACCGAGGACCGATGTCAGCCATGAATGTAAATGTAGATCCGATCAGAACCAAAAATTTGATTAAAGAACGTTCTGTGAGTTCTAAAACCGCAACTTTAAAGGTTTGCTATGCAAACGCTCGTAGCATACGCAATAAATTTTCAGATTTAGAGGAACTAGTGTTTACTGAAAATTATGATGTGATTGGTATAACAGAATCTTGGCTCAATACAGTAGATAGAGACTTTTTAGCAGAGTATTCACTTCCCGGTTATGTAATGTTTGAGAAAAGCCGAATAAATAAAAATGGAGGTGGCGTTTTATTTTATATCAAAGAAAGTCTTAACCCGACCCTCTTGTCAAAACCTCAAATTGTGAACGTCGACACATCTTTTGTGCTAATAAAGAATAATAAAGGTACAAAAATACTTGCATTAATATACAGACCTCCAGCTCAATCAGTGCAAACTGACCGAGAAATTTATGAACAAATTGCAGATGTAAGTAACTCACAAGATACCGTATTTTTTGGCGACTTTAATTTACCTGTGACCAAGTGGGGCGATACTCTTACTTCACACTCCGGACATGACTTGTATACGAACTTGCAAGAGAGTTCGCTTTATCAATTTGTTCGAACACCGACCCGTGGTAATAACGTTCTTGACATTGTACTTGCAACAAAAGAAGAATTAATAGAGAATTTGAATGTTGGTGATGAATTCAGTAACAGCGACCATCGTACGATAACTTTCACTTTAAACTTTACTAGTAACGAACCAAATAGTAGCATCGAAAAAGTCCCTAATTTCAAGAAAGCAAACTTTCATAAACTTAGAGCTATGTTTAAAGAAACTGACTGGAGCTTTTTAATTAACAATAACGACATAAATACATCTTGGAAGTTATTCGAAACCACTTACCTAAAAGCAGTGCAAGACTGCATACCATCGAAAATACGGCATCCAGGCCAAAATAATAAGCCCAAATGGTGGAATAAAGATATTTCAAACTGCCTGCTTGCTAAAACATTTGCTAATGATAGATTAAAATCCTCACAAAATGACGAAGAACGGCTGAAATTTGTAGAGCTACGACGCAAAGCCAAAAAGTTAATTAAGCAAAGTAAAAAGACCCTAGAGTTACATATTGCGAATCAAAGTAAAACAAACCCGAAAGAATTCTATAGTTATATCAGAAAGAAAAAAGTAGTTACTTCAACTGTTGGACCGTTAGTTGATGAAAATGGAGAATACACCAAAGACGAAGTACAAATGAGTAATGCCCTCAATACCTTCTTTGCATCAGTTTTTACAACAGAAGACCTCAGTGATATCCCTACACCATCGCCGATTCAGATTGATAATTCAGATGTTCTAAGCAATATCACCGTTACAGAGAGAGAAGTATTGAATTGTTTAGATAAACTCAAGGTAAATAAAACGCCTGGACCTGATACAATCTCGCCTAGAGTTCTAAAGGAAGCTAAGGATGAGCTCTCCAAACCACTGACATTACTATTCAATAAATCCTTGCACTCTGGAACTATGCCTGATCAGTGGAAGATAGCCAACATAACACCGATATTCAAAAAGGCAGCAAATCCCTACCCAGTAACTATCGTCCAATTAGCTTAACCTCAGTTGTATGTAAAATGCTAGAAACGGTCTTAAGAGACAGACTCGTAAATCACTTAGAGGAAAATAACATACTTAAAGATACTCAACACGGCTTTCGTAAAAAACGTTCCTGTTTAACAAACCTCTTAGACTTCTTCCACGATATCCTCAACCTCTACGATGAGAGTAAAGCTGTAGATATTATATACCTTGATTTTCAAAAGGCCTTTGACAAAGTTCCCCACAAACGTTTACTGCTAAAACTAAAAGCGCATGGAATACAAGACGGTGTGTTGAAATGGATAGAAAATTGGCTCAGCGACAGAAAGCAAAGAGTAGTCATAAACGGTAAGGCATCTAAATGGACCAATGTAAGTAGCGGGGTACCCCAGGGATCGGTACTAGGACCATTTCTCTTTCTAATTTACATCAACGACATAGATGAGGGTCTCACCTGTACAATCTCAAAATTTGCTGACGATACAAAAATTGCAAATAGCGTACTCTCAAAAGATCAAGTTGACGATATGCAACACAATCTAGATAAATTGTCACATTGGGTCCAAATTTGGCAAATGAGTTTCAATGCGGATAAATGTAAAGTACTACATATCGGATACCTAAATGAGAAAGCAAACTATTCGATGAATGGCACTCAGCTTAAGAATGTAAACAGAGAAACCGATCTGGGAGTAACAATATCGAGTAACCTAAAACCGAGTCAACAATGTTCAGAAGTTGTTAAGAAGGCAAAGAAAATAATTGGCTTTATAGGCAGATCATTTGAGCATAAATCCAAAGACGTAATCCTAACCCTTTACAATTCCTTAGTCCGCCCTCTTCTGGAATACTGCGTTCAATCCTGGTGCCCTTATTACCAAAAAGACATAAACAAGCTAGAACGAGTTCAATGTAGAGTTACCAAAATGATACCTAGCCTAAAGAACAAACCATACGAAGAGCGTCTTAGAGAATTAAATCTATTTCCTTTAACCCAGCGCAGATTAAGAGGTGACTTAATTCAAGTGTTCAAAATCATCAAAGGCATCGACAATATGAACTGTAGTAAGTACTTCACTATCGACCAATCTAATTACACGCGGGGAAACGGTTGCAAAATTATTGGTAAATCTTTTAACTCACACGAATCTAAGAATTTCTTCTTCAATCGAGTTGTCAACTTGTGGAATGGGCTTCCCCGAGACGTTATAGACTGCAGCACCGTTGATTCATTTAAATTCCGCCTAGACAAATATCTCTCATCAAACCCGCGACTGACTGCGTTTGTAAATGAATAACTTTATTTTATCCTCCCCTCAGTTACTAACCCATATGTCCCCTACTAACTTCCTAGTCCTTCCACGTTAGTGGCAGGGCAGTAGTTCCCTTTCCAATGTTCCCTTACCCACTCTAAACCACTGTTTGGACACTTGATCCTCAGTGTTTTGGAGGACAAGCAGCCTAGAAGGGTCACTAGATCTGTTGTTGCTTGATTTCCTTTGTACTCCTTTGTACTCTACAGAATTAGCATACCGGTACTGAACCTCATAGTGCAGTACAGTACCGATATTCCTATACTGTACTGTAGCAACATACTGTACCGGATGCTAAATTATGTGAGGCATGGTACTGTACACAATTAGGACAGTGGTTTTGGTAACACAGTAGTTTGATGACCACTGTTTTTGGTTGAGGCAGTGCTGTGAACTACATGATAGCAAGCTGGGTATTATTTAATTTCTTTTTATTTTATGTAGCCTACGGTATGTACAGTAGCTTATTTATTAGTGGCCCCTCCATCATTGACGAACATGCTTATTACATAAGGCATCCTCTTCAAACACTAATCCGCCGTAGTTTGAATCTACCGCGCAGAGCATTTAAAATCTGAGGAGCCTTCATCATGAGCGCACGCGACCTCACTCATGGCTTCAGTCATTATGAATTGGGTTCTCACTTCGAAAAAACTTCGTAAAAAATAAAAAATAAAACTAAAATAAGAATAACTATCCAATAAGCTTTCCATCATATCGTGGATGTACTTGTGTGGATCTTTGACCAGACGCTGATTCAGGCGTCATTCTTCCTTCTCTGCTCTGCGGTCAGGCGGCCCGGATGTGTCTCTCCACGCTCCGCTGGTTCCGCATTTGCTGCGTCCCTAGTGAGTTTTTTCTCATTTGTTTACTCCGGGATGTATCGAGTAAGGTTAGGATATGCGTAGCAGGAGTGTCCTGGGCTGGTTGCTCGCAGTGCAGTGTATTTTGGGTCGTGTGTTTGGGGCATCTATTTCGGATGTACCCTCGTGGTCCGGTTGTGGACAGGTGAACTTTGTCAGAGTGAGCTAGCTTTGTGATGCAGGCGGCTTTCATTATGCGTTATTGCTTCCTTTTATCTTTCTGATGAGGTAGCGTATTTTTGCTGACGTTCCCAGCGTATTTTTCTTCACTTAGTGAAGTTTTTTCTGGGTCCCGAGTCAGTTCTTCCCTTTGCCGGAAGTATTTGCTACAGTGGTGTGTTGGCGGTGGTTCCTGTTGTGATATAATTCAGTGCTTTTTGTTTATATTCCGACATGTTAATATTATCCTAGGCCTAGCCAGCCTCTCGTAGCTTTACCACATATACAAGTGTTATTGATGTATTTTCTAAATATGTACTACTGTGTGATGTGTGTCCTGGTTTAGTTGTGTTTTGGCTAATTCCACGGACTATTTATGTGTCCTGAGCTAGTTGTGTATTGGCTAATTCCACGGACTATGTTGGGCCCGGCGTTAGTTGTGTTTTGGCTACGCCTCGGTCCTGTGTTGCGTTCAGGTGGTATCTGGACGGGGTGGGTTATTTCCGGCGGGGTTTTCTCGGTTACACCATGAAAAATCCCGGCTGGTTAACGAGTTTTGGCCACGCGTGGTTTAAAAACAGGCTTGTTTCCCCGGCGAGTGGGTGTCTGTGGCTCCCCAGAACTGCGTCTCTGGGGTGCCTGTTTCAGGCTCCTTCTGATTCCTGGCAGGTTGGCTGTACCCATCTAACAGTGTTCATACGGACACGTGTTGTTTGTAGTTTTTTCGGTTTTGCAAAGCCAATATAAAACTATGCTGTTGTTGTATTTCCTCCCCGGCGATCTTTTACGAAGATGTGGGGTTAGGAACAATTGGGGTTAACTTTTAAACTTTAAATCACCCGGCGGGTGCATCCTGGTAGGGTGGGATGACCGAATTTACAAAATTCGGTTTAGTTGACCAGACAATTGAGGGATGCATTGTGTATCGCTTCCTTCAACATACGGCAATTTAAGGCACAATTGGGGTTAACGTTTTTTAAACTAATATTCACACCCGGCGTGCTCCCTGGAAGGGTGGGAATCACGAATTTACAATTCAGTTAGTTAACCAGACAATTGAGGGATACGTTTTGTATCGCCGCCTTCAGCTTACGGCGCAATTGGGGTTAACGTTTTTTTTAAACTAATATTCACACCCGGCGGGTACTCCCTGGAAGGGTGGGAATAACGAATTTACAATTCGGTTAGTTAACGGACAATTGAGGGATCCGTTTTGTATCGCCGCCTTCGACATACGGCGATCCAAAAAGATACTTCGGGGGAAGTTAGATCTCGTATATTTGTCAGGCTTCCCAGTTTTTTATCTACGAGATTATTCGGAGGCCGGCGTCTTTTTTAGTATTTTTTTTTTCCAAAATTGAATCTTGAAACAAACACCACCGGAAAGACTTAATCAGTTATAAACGCCATGCTGGTCTTTATATATTATGTCAGAGGGTATTCATAAATCTTTTGGACATATTAAGATATTCTGAAATCTTTTACTTAGGAAACCCCACCGCGAGCTGTAATCGTTGAGTATTACGTCTCGTTACCCGGCGGGTTATTTAACACTTGTGTGCGAACATGTTTGGGTCAACCTTATGAGCATTAATTCCTGGAAATTTTCTTTTTTTCCAGAGCTGGGTCCCGGCGGGTCTATGCAGAACCTGGAGAACGTATCCCACCAGTCTCTGTCATGGCTACCTTTGCCCCGGTTTTTGCTTTATGCATTACGCCCTCCTGTTCAGGTATCCCTATTTTTGCGCACACCCTTTGTATAAAATGTGTTAAAATGTCTCGTTTGGTGTACGTTACCTTTCCGGCGTTTTTTCTCGTTGCTCCGAGAACGCCGTTTTTGTTTACCGAGTTTTAGTCAGGATGGCTCAAAATAGGTAAGTTACCCCGACGAGTTTGGTCGCTTGAGGGCTCATCAGAAACTGCGTTTTCTATGGTCGAGCCTCGGATCAGGCTTCCTGAGTTATTCCCTTAGGGGGGCCTCCACTCAGTTTTCTAGGTGATCAGGCTGACCCCTGTTGGCCTTGGTTTTCTCTGCTTTTCAAAGCCATTGAAACATGCTGTTTTGTTTTGGTCTTTTCCTCCCGGCGACCTTTTTACAAAGAGGTCTGGGGCAGGTATAATTGGTTTGACATTAATAATAATAATACTATTCATAATAATATTTATTCAGTTATCAATTTACAGAGTTGGTACTACATATTATGTTATAAATATGACATGTACCAGCCTTGCATAATTCCAACTAAGGATAGCCCAATAAGGCCGTTAGGCGTATTTCCATTGGTCCTTCCTATAAAACCCGGCGGTTGTACCTTCGGGTGGTTATATTAACGGATTTGCGATTCGAGATAATTGGCCAAACAATTGATTGATACAACAGGGTATCACGGCCTTCAAGACGGCGATCTATGAGGGCTTCTGGGAGAAGCCGGATTAGAGATTAAGATAGGCTTAGACTTTTTATGGGATAAAAAGATGCCTGAATCTTACTAGTGTTTCAAGTGTAAAGGGATACGTGAACGACTTCATCTTTAATAAAGATATGCTTCATCTTTATGAGGATGAAGAAGTTATGCTTAATTCTTTTAGACAGGTAAAAGATATGCTGAAATCTTTCCTAAGCCATTGTCACAATGCCGTTTGTTTGTTTAGTCTTTCATTCCCGGCGACCTTTTTACAACGAGGTCTGGGGCAGGTACAATTGGTTTGACATTGCATATAAAACCCGGCGGTTGTACCTTTGGGTGGTTATATTAACTGATTTGCAATTCGCGATAATTTGCCAAACAATTGATTGATACAATAGGGTATCACGGCCTTCAAGACGGCGATCTATGAGGGCTTCTGGGAGAAGCCAGGTTAGAGATTAAGATAGTCTTAGAATTTTTATGGGATAAACAGATGCCGGATTCTTACTAGTGTTTCAAGTGTATAGGGATACTTTTTTTTTTTTTTTTTTTTTTTAAAGAGACAATGAACGGAGGAAGGAAAAACACAGATAAAACAAAAAGGTCCATGTGCCTAAAGGCATCCTTCATTCATAAAATGTTTGTAACAACTGGACTTAAACATTTGTAGATTGTAAGTTTGGGGAAAGCAATTCGAGGGAAGTGAATTCCAAAGAGTAGTAGTTCTAGGGATAAATTAATTTTGATAAGCAGAAGTTCTGCATTGTGGAGGAGAAAGTGTAAATTCATGGACGCTCTCAGCTGCCCTAGTTCTACGGGGAAAGATGTGGAGAGGCGGCACAATTGAAGCAAGTTCCTCGGAACAATTGCTGTGAAAATATCTGTAGAATAATGCAAGGGATGCAACGCCTCTTCGCATGGACAATGCAGGAAGGTCCTGTGTGATTGCAGGGTTATTGATTAATCTAATAGCTTTATTTTGAATTTTGTCCAACTGCCTCAATGCAACCACTCCACTTCCACTCCACAGAGGTGAACAGTAATCCATCTGAGAACGCACATGACTTTTATATATTACGGCCAACTGCTCGTCAGTGAAGAATTCTCGAACTCTGTACAGGAGTCCCAGTTTTTTAGAGGCATTCTTAGCAATGCTTCTAACATAATGTGTCCAGCTCAAGTTAGTAGTTAATGTTACACCGAGAATGTCAATACTAGGGGAAGTGGGAATATTTACATCATTAAAAAATATATGGGAGTCAGTGAGATTCTGTCGGTTAGAAAATTGAATGTACTTGGTTTTCTGTGCATTAAAGGAAACTAGATTCTTTTGTCCCCATTCTAGAAAGGTCCTGGTTCAGAGAAATTTGCAGTGCTTATTTGAATTTATAAGATCGGGTTGGGTGAAAGAATTGGTAAATGTGAAGGAACTGTGAGTGTGTTGAGTCATCTGCGTAGGAATGTATTGGATTATGAGTGGTAGATATGAGATCTTGAATGAGGAACAGAGTTGGGGCCAAAACTGATCCCTGGGGACACCAGCATTTATTGAGTGAAATTGAGAATAAAGGCCATCTACCATTACACGTATTTTCTGTTATGAAGATAAGAGAAATTAGTGGAACTAATGATGCAAGGCCGTAGTGTGACATCTTCGACAATAAGGATTGATACCAGACTCTATCAAATGCCTTTGATATATCCAGTGCTATTGTATGTGTTTCACCATGTTGGTCTGTAGCTTGGTTGATTTGATGCGTAAGAAGGCAAAGAATGTCTGCAGTTGATCGACATCGTCTAAAACCATATTGCCTATCACTGATTAATTTATTATTCTCAAGATGCTTAATTATGTGATTATTTAATATAATTTCAAAGACTTTACCAGAGTGGAGTTATAGCTATTGGTCTGTAGTTTGATGGATCTGAAGAGGCACTTTTTAGGAAATGGATGTTTGCTTCTTTCCAGGGTACTGGGAAGCATGAGGTTGAGTACATAGACGGAATTTTTTTGCCAATACAGGAGCGAGCACCAAGGAGCAATTCTTAAGTACTATTGGAGGAATTTCATCTGGACCAGGAGCCTTATCTACTGAGAGATTCTTCAAAATAGTTTTGACATGTCTGGTGTGGATCTTAAGTGAGGGAATTTCAGGCGAATTAAAATTAAGTACAGGGACATCTTGATTTATTTCATCTAAGGTTGAGTTGGTGGAGAAAATATCCGCAAGAAGGTTAGCTTTACCTCGTGGGTCACTTACAAGATTGCCAGTCGGAGATTTTAATGGTG
Source organism: Paralithodes platypus (assembly GCA_032716605.1). NCBI lineage: Eukaryota > Metazoa > Arthropoda > Malacostraca > Decapoda > Lithodidae > Paralithodes > Paralithodes platypus. Next base: position 47,460,974 of record CM064505.1, read on the forward strand.
GAATGGATGAAGCAGTTGTGAAGTTGGATTTGAATGAGTTAAGAGTAGACCAAAATATTTTGTTATCATTTGGATTATTTAGAAGTTTATTTGCCTGCTTGTGGAGAAAGACTTGCAAGGCTTCATCTTTAATGAAGATATGCTTCATCTTTATGAAGATTCAGACGATATGCTTAAATCTTCTGGACAGGTAAAGATATGCTGAAATCTTTAATATGAAACTAAAGGACAACGAAAAGTAGTGGTGGAGTGCTACGGTTCGTTGACCGGCGGTTTTGAGGCACATATTTTGTACCATTTTTTGGGTGTAACCCTATGAGCATTAATCCCCGGAAATTTCTCTTTCCAGGGCGGAGTACCGGTGTTGCACCAGGTGACCAGGTAGTTCCTGGGGGCGGGGTAGTTTTCCCCCAGTCTCTGTCGTGTCGGCACTTGAACCTCTCATTGCTGTATGTTCAACGCCGTTAAGCTCAGGTAGCCCTATCTTATTTTTATTTGTTAATGAAATAATTTAATAGCTGAATCATAATAAACATATATATATTCTATGATTATATTCTGATAATATTGTGTTTATTTATAGTGATTTATTTTAATACAATTAAAATATAAATTAAATTAATTAGTATACGTTATGATTTTGCTCACCAGCTCTGCTTTCAATGTGTTCATGAGCTATGGGAGCTTTTAATTATCATAAACCTTTACGGTACTCGGACGAGGGCTCCCATATACCGAGCTCGCAAGCGAGGGACAGCCACAGCCGAGGTGTATGGCGATACTCACAGTCGTACCTCACCCGCCGGACGTTAACGCTGGCGGGCGGACCTGACGCTCTGATGTCGGACGAGAACAGGTTGAGTTCCATTTATCTATTTTCCGCCGCCAGACGTGTCTCTAATGTGCCACGTAGTCAACAAACTACAGGATTAGCGAGGCGTAGTCTCGCTAATCGCGCCCCTGTGGCCGGTGCAGTGTGGTACCAGCATTTGAACACGTGGTGCCCGCACCCAGTGTCACTCCTGGTCGGGTTGTTCCACTTAGAACACAATTGGCAACCTAGATACCTCGCGGACTTGTTCATTTTGGACATTCAGCAGGCCAAGTGGCTAGCATCATATGGTAGCGACGTGACCAAGATATTCGCGAATCAATATACCCAGTCTACAAAGCGACAGTTTCAATCGCATTGGCAAGCTTTTACGTCTCGGATTCTTAGAACAACACAAACTGTGCCCTAGGTGGCGTTGGTTGTTTATTGTTTAATTTATCTGTTCATGCAGAAACATTTATCTGAAAGTGATTTATGTGGGCAGGTTTTAAACTCCGCCCACCTCCCCGTCGGCTCAGGCCTACATGGTCTCTGGACGAAGCATCGTCGTTATTCTCGTTCCCGTATGTACCAAAGACTGCAGATTTTACAAAAGGGCAGTATTCCTTATGGCTTTGGCTACCGGGAACAGAGTATCTGAGCTGGCGGCGATGAGCAACGCACCTAATTGCCTCAGGTTTGATAGGCTTCATGCGTGTATTCACATTGCACCTTCCCTAGGATTCATAGCCGAGATTGAGCACAGTGAACACGTGTTTTCAGAGTTCACGGTGCCGGCGTTAAACAGGGGAAAGGTGCACCATCTTTTTTGCCCAGTGCAAGCTCTAACCAAATATTTAAGAGTGGCACCTCTAAATCACCAGGGTGCTTTATGGGTCGCAAGTCCGGTTGAACGCTTGATGGAGCGTACACTGGCTTCTCTCTTGGTCGAGGACTTTACAGAGAAGAATCCCGGCGTTGTGGGTAAGACCCACGATTTACGCAAGGGGACAGCCCCTTTACGTTTCCTTAATAATCTTTCGGTGGAAGTTATTACGTCCACACAGTTGTGGGCCTCTAATCAGGAGTTTTTTGCCTCGATACCTTTCAGTAGCTCTGGCCAAACCTTCCTTGCCATGTATAGCTTTACGGCAGAGGGTCTAGGTGGCCCTTTTAGTCACGGTTTGTTTAATTTCAAGAAAAAGGGGGGGGGGAGGGTGCAGTCAGTGTGACATAGGACACCCTAGACCCCTTCGGAGTATGTGTTCGGAACATACGAGCTGTGATACTGGTTGTAGGCATTGTATTATAAAATTTCTCTGTAGTATTCATTGCAGGAAATTGTGCTAAAAGCCAATAGTAGTGTTACAACAATTCTTGTTGTAAGTAGCCTTGGCTGTGAAGCAATAGATTTTTGAGAAATCTCGGTAGTTGCAACTACGACTTTTACTTTTGAAGTACCTACTTCTGCATAAGTACACGAGTACGAGTTCAGTACTTCTACGAATGTACAAGAATTCATTTATGTTTGGTTATATTTTTAGGAATGTGTCCACTAGTTAGTGGGGTTTATATGTGCACATGCAAACTTATAAGTTTTTAGTTTTCACCACTTACTTTAAGTGGGGTGCCTTCTTAACTAGCAGATCTGTGCACAGAGTCTCAGAGTTAACCCTTTTTCAAGCAGGCTTCTTTGAAGCACACTCCTGCTTGTACCCCTTTTTGAAGATTTAGGCTGTATAAAGTTTATACACCCGAATATCTCTTTTTTACAAAAGTAAGAATACTATGTGGTTGTTTGATTATCTGCTTTTCTAGAGTTATGATATGATTACTAATGTCCCCCTCCAGTCTTAGAAATCAGGCATGTTCGTCAATGATGGAGGGGCCACTAATAAATTATAGGTTTGACTCCTGTAAGGAGATAAAGAAAACCTAATATTTAGTAGTGGCCCCGTAATCATTGACGACTGGGGCCCTCCCGACCATCCCCTTCCCATTCGTTGATGTATTAAGGATTTTGGTTTACTTGATATGTCAGTGAAGGAAGAATGACGCCTGAATCAGCGTCTGGTCAAAAATCCACACAAGTACATCCACGATATGATGGAAAGCTTATTGGATAGTTATTCTTATTTTCTTCTTGTTTTTTATTTTTTACAAAGTTTTTTCGTAGTGAGAACCCAATTCATAATGACTGAAGCCATGAGTGAGGTCGCGTGCGTTCATGATGAAGGCTCCTCAGATTTTAAATGCTCTGCGCGGTAGATTCAAACTACGGCGGATTAGTGTTTGAAGAGGATGCCTTATGTAATAGGCATGTTCGTCAATGATTACGGGGCCACTACTAAATATTAGGTTTTCTTTATCTCCTTACAGGAGTCAAACCTATAATATATATTTATGTTACTGTAAGGTATATATGGACCCCAGTATGGTCCCCTCTGTACTGTGTGAGTCTGAAATAAAGTATTATTATTATTGTATTATATTATTATTATTATATCCTCGACCATCTCCTCAAACTCCAACTCCCTCCATGCTCTGGTCTTTGGTGGCATGTAAGCTACTGCTATGTCTAGCTTTTTTCCTTCTATATCATTGAGTTCAACTGCCATTATTTCTGCCTTGTCATTATTTAACTCCACTTGCTTTGCTGTCATAGGGTTCTTAACTAATACTGCCACTCCACCTCCCCTTTTTCCCTTTCTATCATATCTCCATATATTATATCCTTCACTAAACACTATATTGCTGTCAAAGTCCTGGTTCAGCTTTGTCTCCGTCAAACAGACTATCTGTGGTTGATCCTTTCTTAATATATCATCCAATTCTACCTTTTTACTGTTTATTCCATCTATATTAGTGTAGTAGCACAGTATATTGGAATCCTCCTCCTTGTTTCTCTTCCCTCCCTGCCTCCTATTAGGTTCACCTCCTCCTCCATCCCTTCCCTGACCTACCTCCACATTCCCTGCTAGTTCTATTCTCCCCCCCCCCCCCCCCCCCCCCACAATCTCCCGCCCCTCCCTCACCATCTCTTCGTCCTCGGTCTGATCCACTACCTGACTCACCGTCTCCATCCCCTGCTCCTCCCTCACCATCTCTCTGTCTTCGGTTTGATCCACTACCTGACTCACTGTCTCTATCTCCTGCTCCTCCCTCACTATCTCCTTGTCCCCGATTTGATCCACTACCTGACTCACTGTCTCCTTGTTAATTTCTCCTCGTATTTTCCGTTCTTTCTGACTCTGAGTGTACCACTTCTTTAGTTTCCCTTCCTTTACTCTCCAAAAAAAAAAATCCTTTTCTCCTCATCTGACAATTTTCGATTTTCATCGTCAGCCCTTGCTTGAACTTCTCTCAACTTTTCCTTTCCTCTATGCTTAAGTCCTTTTTCACCCTAATATGTTTCATTCCAGTACAACTATTTAGCCTCCAGCTTACAATGGTTAATGCTTCAACCACTGACCTAGATTTAAACTCTGCTTTTATCGGTCTGTATTACCTACCAGGTACAGAGAGTTTGACATGACCAGGTAAGAGTACAGTACCGGTATGACTGATTGCGTGTCTGACTAACAGTCCAATACTGGTATGAGATGAGGCACTGGCAGAAATGGAAATGCTGGATGAGAATGTTACAGGATGAGAAAGATTTATCGAAATGGAGTAAGTGAGTGAGAATACGACTGAAGCCACTGAATGAGGAGTAACCTAACATTACAGTCTGAATGATAAAGGTTTTGTAATGTGAATGGGAGTGTAAGGATCACAGATCGGAATGCAAAGAAATTGTAATGCGAAAGGAAAGAGATAGGATGAAATTGAGTACGGTACTGGGTATCAGGATCTATAATTTTAAGTCAATCATATAACCTTTATTACTAATTTACTAATCCTGCATGATATAACCAATACCTTTGCATGAAACATTTACTAATAGATTAATATTCTAACAAAATTAATCACATTCCATACTGTATTAAAAATACTAACTACTGTACCAGTAACATACTGTATACAATACAGTACCAGTAACTATCAAATCAAAGTACTGTAGGCCTACAATTTTATAAATCATATTAGTACTATTATTACTCTAGCTTATGTGCCATAATAGAATAATATTACTTAATAATCCTAGGAGACTACAAAATATCATTATTCTTCTAATACCAATTTCACTGGTAGCTATCATCTCAAAAGAGAGAGGATGTTACAATATTGGTAAACAATATTGTTAGCTAAATATATAATCTACAGGCGAGCCTATATCAAGGCAGGGCTTCCTAAACCTCCCTTGACGACAAGGGTCTGTTGTTATGTAATCAGCCACACCTAATACATGTAGAACCACTATCCAATGTGCCTCATTATGAACCCGATTATAGGTTTGACTCCTGTAAGGAGATAAAGAAAACCTAATATTTAGTAGTGGCCCCGTAATCATTGACGAACATGCCTATTACATAAGGCATCCTCTTCAAACACTAATCCGCCGTAGTTTGAATCTACCGCGCAGAGCATTTAAAATCTGAGGAGCCTTCATCATGAGCGCACGCGACCTCACTCATGGCTTCAGTCATTATGAATTGGGTTCTCACTACGAAAACACTTTGTAAACAATAAAAACAAAAAGAAAATAAGAATAACTATCCAATAAGCTTTCCATCATATCGTGGATGTACTTGTGAGGATCTTTGACCAGACGCTGCTTCAGGCGTCATTCTTCCTTCACTGACATATCAAGTAAACCAAAATCCTTAATACATCAACGAATGGGAAGGGGATGGTCGGGAGGGCCCCAGTCGTCAATGATTACGGGGCCACTACTAAATATTAGGTTTTCTTCATCTCCTTACAGGAGTCAAACCTATAATTTATTAGTGGCCCCTCCATCATTGACGAACATGCCTGATTTCTAAGACTGGAGGAGGACATTCGTAATCATATCATAACTCTAGAAAAGCAGATAATCAAACAACCACATAGTATTCTTACTTCGAAAATATATTTAAACATGGCGCAGCCCATGTATATACAAAAAAGGGGTTCAAGCAGGTGCGTGCTTCAAAGAAGCCTGCTTGACAAAAAAGGGTAACTCTGGAGATTCTGTGAACAGATCTGTAGTTACAAAGGCACCCCACTCAACGAGTGGTGACAAAATAAACAAGTTATAAGTTTACATGTGCACATAATAAACCCCATAATATTCGTGGAAATGTTTTACAAACGATCTCCACTGTTTAAACTAAATTGCTTTCACAGCTAAAACTACTATAACAATACTGTTGTTTGTACTAACATTGTACTAGCACAATTTCTCGCCCTGAATAGAACAGAGAAATTTTCATATCACATTATCCATAATTTGTCTCACAGCTCTTACATTCCGGCGGGGTCTAGGGTGTCCTATGTTACACTGACTGCACCCCCCCCCTCCTTTTCCCTTTGAAAGTAAACAAAAGTGACTGAAGGGCCACCTAGACCCTCTGCCTTAAAGCTATGCATGGTAAGGAAGGTCTGTCTAGAGCAACTGACAAGTATCTAGTCAAAAACGTATGATTAGACGCCCACAACTGTGTGGACGAAATATCTTCAACTGAAAAGTTCTTCAAGAAACGTAAAGAGGCTGCCCATTTGCGTAAATCGTGGGCCCTATACCCACAACGCCGGGATTACTCTCTTTAATGACTTCGACGAGAAGAGAAGCTAACCTCCGTTTCAGTAAGCGTTTGCCCGTACTCGCTACCCATAAAGCACCTTGGGGGTTTAGAGGAGCTACTCTCAAATATTTGGTTAGAGCTTGCACTGGACATAGATTATGGTGCACCTTTCCCCTTTTTAACGCCGGCACAGTGAACTCAGAAAACATGTGTGCACTGTGCTCATTCTTGGCTACAAATCCCGGGGAAGGTGCAATGTGAATACATTCATTAAGTCTACCAAACCTAAGGCAATTAGGTGTGTTGCTCATCGCCGCCAGCTCAGACACTCTGATCCCGGTGGCCAAAGCCAAAAGGAATACAGCCTTTTTTAAGAGTAATGCAAAATCTGCAGTATTTTGGTACAGACGAGAGTGAAGTAAAGACAATGCCTTGTCCAGAGACCAAGTAGGCATGAGCTGACGGGGAGGTGGGCGGAGTTTAAAACATGCTCTCATAAAACCTGTTTCCTCCGCCACCGGTATGGAGAGACCCGTAAGGTCTAAAAAGGGCACTCTAATCGCAGTTAAGTGATTTTTTAACGTTACCACAGATAAACGTTTCTGCTCAAACAGATAATTCAAATAATTAAATACTAATGCCACTGAGGGCACAGTCTGTTCTGTTCTAATGATCCAAGAAGTAATGGCTTGCCAATGTGATTGATACTGTCGTTTCGTAGACTGAGTATATTGATTGATTAATTTATTGGTCACATCTCTACCATATGGTGCTAGCCACTTGGCCTCCTGAATGTCCATAATGCAAAAGTCAGCGAGGTCGCTAGGTTGCCAATCGTGTCTAAGTGGAAATACTCGACCGGGGGCGACACCGGGTGCGAGCACCACGTCTTCAATTGCTGGTACCATAACTGCGCCGGCCACAGGGGCGCGATTAGCGAGACTAAGCCTCGATAATCTCGTAGTTTGTTCACTACGTGGCACATTAGTGACGCGTCTGGCGGCGGAAACAGATAGATGGAGCTCCATCTGTTCCAGTCTGTCACTAGGGCATCTGGCCCCCCTGCTGGCGTCTCCGTCCGGCGGGTGAGGTATAGAGAGAGTTTGTGAGTCCCCTCGGACGCAAACAGATCCACTTGTGGATGGTAGAGCTCTGCAATCATTAGGTTGAAAATGGGTTGCTTGAGCTCCCATTCTACTGTCGTGCTCTGTCTCCGGGACAGAGCGTCTGCCCAGACGTTTGCTACGCCTGGGAGATAAGATGCGTGAAGATAAATGTCTAGCCTGTTGGCTAGAGTAAAAATCTCTTCCGACACGTTTAGCAACTTCCTTGATCTCGTTGACCCCTGTTTCTGAATACAGTGAACTGCGTTCAGATTGTCCATTCTGAAGGCCACCGAATTGCCCCGTAAAGTAGAGCCGTGAGCCTGAAGGAAATACAAGGGGACTAGTAATTCTTTGACATTGATGTGGGAGATTTCTAAGTGGGACCAAAGCCCCTGACCCTGGTGCCCCTGGTTTGACTGAAATCCCCAACCTATCGTGCCTGACGCATCCGTGTCTACCCATACCGTTGGTGGAGGAGAGGTCCATGACATTACTGAGTGCAGCGTTTCCCTCTTCGCCCAGACCGCTAGTAAGGTGTGGATTAATTTTGGGATGGGCCATTATTTTCCCGCCGGTAAGAGTGGGAAATATTTGTTGCCTTCCAATATTAACCGTTTTACTTTCAACCGGCCCAACATTACAGTTAGTTGAATCCAGTTGAGAGAGCCGACCAGAGACTCCCAGACCCTCCGTGTCGTAGTCAGACTGTGAAGAAACATGAACAGTTTCCTGCGAAACCTGTTGCGATTGTCCACACTCCGACTCAGAGTGAGAGCAGCTGTGTCCCAAACCAGCCCTATCCACTGAATGACTTGTGAGGGGACAAGGTTTGACTTTACCAGATTTACCTTGAACCCTAGAGCTTTGACATGAGTTAAAAGTATGTTGACATGTTGGATGCATAATTGCTCTGTCTCTGCCACCACCAGCCAGTCGTCTAGGTACCACAGAACTCTGATTCCTTGCTTTAACAACGGCATCAGGGCTTGCCGGACTAATTTCTTGAATAGTCGAGGTGCCAGGTTCAAACCGAATATCATCCTCTGAAAAAAAAAATTTTGGTGCCTGATCCGTAAGGCCAGAAACCTTTGAAATCTTTTGTTGACCGATACATGCCAATAAGCGTCTGTCAGGTCTAGGGAACACATCCAATCTCCCGGCGGAAATGTTAGCCTGATTTGGTGTACTGTTAACATTCTGAATGACTCGTTGTGAATGTGAAGGTTCAGATAAGACAGGTCGACGACCGGTCTCATCTGAACACTGTCCCTTTTGGGAACCAAAAAGAGCTTGGACGTGAATACAGGGTAATTTGGGGGGACCGGGATGATGACATTCTTGGCAATCATTTCCTGGACCAGTGACTCCACCTCTAAAGAAACAAAATTCGCTGTTGTCGGTTGACGTAAGCGAGGTCGCCGGAGCCACTGCCAAGTGATGCCCTTGCGTGCCACCATCCGTGCCCAAGTGTTTACCGGCCATGCTTTGTGACACGTTCGGAACAACCCAGTTAGCAGACCAGGGTTCGCCGGCTGTACTACCCTCGGATCCGCCGGCCTTACGACTGGCACCGGGAGTGAGAGAGACCTTAGTTTTTTTATGGTGGTGGAGTTGGCGGTGGTGGACACTTCGCCGGCTGGCTGGCGTTGGCAGAAGACGGGCCCTGACCTGGCTTATTATAGCCGCGTCCTTTCTGACCTGAAAACCTACCCTGTCTATGCCTGAACTGACCTTGAGTGGAGGAGGACTTAGGTGGAAGAAAGGGCTTAGATCCCCCCGGCTGAGCTTTAGCGACTGGCCTGGGTTTGGGGAAGTTAAAGGCAGGTTTCTTAGAAGGGGTGGGACTGTGTTTAACGGCCTGAGCCATATTAAAAACCGTTCGCCACACTTCAGGGGACATTAAAGAGGGAGTGAGCACTGGTGACATGACCACCTGATTCGCAATGCGATCAGGCAGTTTTCGGACTAAGGATATTCTAAGATCTTGTCTCGCTCATACCGCCTCAAGCAAGGCAGTGCGTATGTCACCTAATGATTGGATTGACGACTGAAGAAGCAGTCGCCGGGACAATTCAACCGATCGTCTGGCATCCGCGTCTGCGATTGCCTGAGTGGACCGGAGCAAGACTTATCTACCTGTTGAGACACTATGTATTGAGAGAACAGGCGAAAAGCTTTCCCCTGTAGCCTAAATTCACGGTCTAGGTGAGTTGGGGTAGGGGTAGTGAAAGGGTCTTTTAGCTCACAAAGATTAATTTTAGGGGCAGCTAAGAAAGCAAACAAAGCTGAAGGGACTCCGCCGGCAGAACACACTGGCATGGAGAACCAAGAATGAGTATCTTGAGGGATCTGGTGGGAAGTTTTGGAAGTAAATGTGGTCGCAAAGTTTTGAGCCTCTGTCTCCCATTCCAACCAAGGTCCTGGACCCAACTGCCCCACCTTCAAGACTGGATTAGCTGCCGCGTCTGTGACGGTTTGCAAATCGAGTTCTGGAGTGAGAGCTGACAGTGTCTTAATGTCATTAAACCCATCATGCTTAGACCAGTCAGAAAACAATCTTGAAGCTGAGGCAGGGGGTAAAGCAGGCTTAGCAGTATAAACAAAATAGTCCTGGTGATAATAACTAGGTATAGCCTTGATGTTGACATCTAGCACATTGCCCAAAGTATCCAAGGCCCTTAATTTCTTAGATTTATTGCCCTGGATGACCCACTCATGCGGCACTGGGAGCTCCCCTGACAAGGTAGGCTGGGCTAGCTCTGGTGTAGTGGGGTCAAAAGGACCCATGACTCGTCTGGTCCGTAAAGCAAGGGCATAGCTACCTTTTTGAGAGGCGCTTTGTCTAGAGGGGGCGAATTGACATCCGTTATAACCCTAACATTCGAAGTGGTCAATGCCGCCGTAGCAGGCTTAGGAACCACCGATGGTGACATAGAGGGGGGGGTGAGGGATCTGAGTCAAAGCAAGAGAAGTCATCAGAGGCCGTACCGTAGAGCTTGTCGTGGGAGCTCCCAAGTCCACTGTGGGAGTTTCCTGCTGTTGGCCAAAAAATCTAGATAAAGCATTAAGAAGTAGCCCATCAATTTCCTGTGCAGTGACAAATTGATTTGATGATGTACTCACTGGTGAATCATTAAGATCTTGTGCGGCATCGAAGCCTGAACCTGACTCTTGCCCTTCCATATCCGATATCATCGAAACCTCGGCTTTGTCATCCTGTTCCTCCTGAGAAGATCCCGCCGAAGCTGGGGTACCATCTTGTTGCCAAGAGAAGTTAGGAATAGAGGAAGGGATCGCCGCGTCCCGGTGGACGTCAGCCACTGTGTGAATAGTTTGAGCCGGAAGTGGGTGGTCAGGCCCCGGACGAGAATATCGCCAAACACCTAGGCCTTGGCCTATACTCCCGTGGGAGTCTGAAACACTCTAAACCACTGAGCCCTCTGAATCCTCCAACTCCAGGGTTAAAATGTTAATGGGTAAATCATCTTTAGGTACAGGTACTACACTGGACCCTTGAAACCGAACACAAACTCTGTCTGGGTTAGAGGTATGACGAGAAGCACTAGAAACAGGTGAGTGTCGGTAGGCCTTCCTATTATGGGAATCCTTTTTTGAAGATTTATGGCTGCGGTGTGACCGTGAACTACTCTTTGACATGGAGGATTTATCGCCGTGACCCCTGGCGGAACTTTCTGTCTTACTCCTCTTACTCGATGGTGAAGAGGCAAGACTGGGTGGCTGGTGTCTAAGGGGTGACCTAGACCTTGATCTCGTCCGAGACGAGGAGACTTCCGCCAGGGGTGTAGGCTCACGGTGACGTTTCGAAGTAGCAGGGGCAGGAGATGACACTATAGGTTTGACTCCTGTAAGGAGATAAAGAAAACCTAATATTTAGTAGTGGCCCCGTAATCATTGACGAACATGCCTATTACATAAGGCATCCTCTTGAAACACTAATCCGCCGTAGTTTGAATCTACCGCGCAGAGCATTTAAAATCTGAGGAGCCTTCATCATGAACGCACGCGACCTCACTCATGGCTTCAGTCATTATGAATTGGGTTCTCACTACGAAAAAAACTTCGTAAAAAATAAAAAAGAAAAGAAAATAAGAATAACTATCCAATAAGCTTTCCATCATATCGTGGATGTACTTGTGTGGATCTTTGACCAGAAGCTGATTCAGGCGTCATTCTTCCTTCACTGACATATCAAGTAAACCAAAATCCTTAATACATCAACGAATGGGAAGGGGATGGTCGGGAGGGCCCCAGTCGTCAATGATTACGGGGCCACTACTAAATATTAGGTTTTCTTTATCTCCTTACAGGAGTCAAACCTATAATTTATTAGTGGCCCCTCCATCATTGACGAACATGCCTGATTTCTAAGACTGGAGGGGGACATTCGTAATCATATCATAACTCTAGAAAAGCAGATAATCAAACAACCACATAGTATTCTTACTTTTGTAAAAAAGAGATATTCGGGTGCATAAACTTTATACAGCCTAAATCTTCAAAAAGGGGTACAAGCAGGAGCGTGCTTCAAAGAAGCCTGCTTGAAAAAAGGGTTAACTCTGAGATTCTGAGCACAGATCTGCTAGTTAAGAAGGCACCCCACTTAAAGTAAGTGGGGAAAACTAAGAACTTATAAGTTTACATGTGCACATATAAACCCCATTAACTAGTGGATATATTCCTAAAAATATAACCAAACATAAATGAATTTTTGTACATTCGTAGAAGTACTGAACTCGTGTACTTATGCAGAAGTAATTACTGCAAAAGTAAAAGTCGTAATTGCCACTACCGAGATTTCTCGAAAATCTATTGCTTCACAGCCAAAGCTACTTACAACAAGAATTGTCGTAACACTACTATTGGCCTTTAGCACAATTTCCTGCAATGAATACTACAGAGAAATTTTATAATACAATACTTACAACCAGTATCACAGCTCGTATGTTCCGAACACATACTCCGGAGGGGTCTAGGGTGTCCTATGTCACACTGACTGCACCCTCCCCCCCCCCCTTTTTCTTGAAATTACACAAAACGTGACTAAAAGGGCCACCTAGACCCTCTGCCGTAAAGCTATACATGGCAAGGAAGGTTTGTCCAGAGCTACTGAAAGGTATTGAGGCAAAAACTCTTGATTAGAGGCCCACAACTGTGTGGACGTAATAACTTCCACCGAAAGATTATTAAGGAAACGTAAAGAGGCTGTCCCCTTGCGTAAATCGTGGGTCTTACCCACAACGCCGGGATGCTTCTCTGTAAAGTCCTCGACCAAGAGAGAAGCCAGTGTACGCTCCATCAATCGTTCACCCGGACTTGCGACCCATAAAGCACCCTGGTGATTTAGAGGTGCCACTCTTAAATATTTGGTTAGAGCTTGCACTGGGCAAAAAAGATGGTGCACCTTTCCCCTGTTTAACGCCGGCACCGTGAACTCTGAAAACACGTGTTCACTGTGCCCAATCTCGGCTATGAATCCTGGGGAAGGTGCAATGTGAATACACTCATGAAGCCTATCAAACCTGAGGCAATTAGGTGCGTTGCTCATCGCCGCCAGCTCAGATACTCTGTTCCCGGTAGCCAAAGCCATAAGGAATACAGCCCTTTTGTAAAATCCGCAGTCTTTGGTACATACGGGAACGAGAATAACAACGATGCTTTGTCGAGAGACCATGTAGGCCTGAGCTGACGGGGAGGTGGGCGGAGTTTAAAACCTGCCCACATAAATCACTTTCAGATAAATGTTTCTGCATGAACAGATAAATTAAATAATAAACAACCAACTCCACCGAGGGCACAGTTTGTTTTGTTCTAAGAATCCGAGACGTAAAAGCTTTCCAATGCAATTGAAACTGTCGCTTTGTAGACTGGGTATATTGATTCGTGAATATCTTGGTCACGTCGCTACCATAAGTTGCTAGCCACTTGGCCTCCTGAATGTCCAAAATGAACAAGTCCGCGAGGTTTCTAGGTTGCCAATTGTGTTCTAAGTGGAACAACCCGACCAGGAGGGACACTGGGTGCGGGCACCACGTGTTCAAATGCTGGTACCACACTGCGCCGGCCACAGGGGCGCGATTAGCGAGACTACGCCTCGCTAATCCTGTAGTTTGTTGACTACGTGGCACATTAGAGACGCGTCTGGCGGCGGAAAAGAGATAAATGGAACTCACCCTGTTCTCGTCCGTCATCAGAGCGTCAGGTCCGCCCGCCGGCGTTATCGTCCGGCGGGTGAGGTACGACTGTGAGTATCGCCATACACCTTGGCTGTGGCTGTCCCTCGCTTGCGAGCTCGGTATACTCCCTGAACGGGAGCCCTCGTCCGAGTCCCGTAAAGGTTTATGATAATTAAAAGCTCCCATAGCTCATTAACCCGGGAACTGCGGGGAGACTCTTAAGAGTTCCCCCGGCGGACTGCGGGGAGACTCTTAAGAGTCAGAGAAAAAAAAAATCAACTTTTGACATCGAAAAAAAAAAAAAAAAAAAAAAAAAAATTGTCACCTGGGCCATGCAAAATCTCAGTCCTCTACCTCCCCTCCTTCCCCACTTTCCTCCTCTCCTTCAGTTATCACCTATTTTCCCTGTTATTCCCTTATTCTGAGGTATATTTTCGTGCTAACATTAGAAATCCGGTTGCAGGGTGTCATCATGATAGCAAGCGAATGCAAGAGAGAGAGAGAGTATCGATCGACTGTGTCTCAGTGGCCTTGGGGGAAATTGGCGGGAAAGCAGCTTGCCTCACCCATACATTATACAACTCGCGGGCTATATCTCCGATTTTGACCATCCAAACGCTGTGTTCACTCGTTTTATTGTTGTTTCAGGTTAATACCTTTATAATCAACCCATAATAGGCGCATATGGATAAGTATTAATGCTATTAATGGTACAATGAATATTTTAGTGACGGAAACACCTCAAATACATGTGCACAGGGAGAGGTGTCTAATTACCCCCATGTGCACTTCAGAGGTTAACACATTGAAAGCAGAGCTGGTGAGCAAAATCATAAAGTATACTAATTAATTTAATTTATATTTAATTGTATTAAAATAAATTACTATAAATAAACACCAATATTATCATAATATAATCATAGAAAATATATATGTTTTTTATGATTCAGCTATTAAATTATTTCATTAACAAATAAAAATAAGATAGGGCTACCTGAGCTTAACGGCGTTGAACATACAGCAATGAGAGGTTCAAGTGCCGACACGACAGAGACTGGGGGAAAACTACCCCGCCCCCGGGAACTACCTGGTCACCTGGTGCAACACCGGTAATCTGCCCTGGAAAGAGAATTTTCCGGGGATTAATGCTCATAGGGTTACACCCAAAAAACGGTACAAAATATGTGCCTCAAAACCGCCGGTCAACGAACCGTAGCACTCCACCACTACTTTTCGTTGTCCTTTAGTATCATATTAAAGATTTCAGCAAATCTTTACCTGTCCAGAAGATTTAAGCATATCTTCTGAATCCTCATAAAGATGAAGCATATCTTTATTAAAGATGAAGTCTTTCAAGTATCCCTTTACACTTGAAACACTAGTAAGATTCCGGCATCTTTTTATCCCATAAGGGATAAAAGTCTAAGCCTATCTTAATCTCTAATCTGGCGACACCCAGAAGCCCTCATAGATCGCCGTCTTGAAGGCCGTGATACCCTATTGTATCAATCAATTGTTTGGCAAATTATCGCGAATAGCAAATCAGTTACTATAACCTATCCATTTCTCCTTTCTCAGAAATCTCCATCTTAGGAGATTTCAACGTTCACCACCGCCAATGGCTCTCCTCTCACACTACTGATCCACCTGGTGAACAAGCCTACGTCTTTTCTATCCTAAATGACCTAGAGCAGTTAGTTCAGCAACCCACCCGTATCCCGGATCGCATCGGAGATCGGCCCAACATTCTTGACCTGTTTCTAACTTCTAACCCTTCTTCTTATACTGTCGATCTTTTCTCTCCTTTGGGCTCCTCCGACCATAAACTTATCTCTGTCACCTGTCCTATCTCTCCAGTACAGCCACCCGATCCTCCTAGCCGGCGGCGCTTGTGGCACTTTAGCGCTGCCGACTGGGAGGCTCTTCGGCAGTACTTCTTTGATTTCCCATGGAATGATTTCTGCTTCCATGGCCGAGGACCCTCGGAGAGTGCTGAACGCATTACCGAGGTAATCCTATCGGGCATGGAAGCATACATTCCATTCTCTTTCTCTCAGACTAATGCTAAAAAATCTTGGTTTACTCACGCCTGTCCGCAATAAGGAGGAAGCATTCAAACGGTACCGACGCCTTAAACTCAAGACTCTCATTCTTCATATGTTTCTGCCCGGAATCAAGCCAAATCTGTTCTTCGACTTGCCAAACACTCTTTCATCAATAATAAATGCACTGATCTATCCAACTCTAGCTCTTCCCAAGCTTTCTGGCATCTAGCAAAACATCTCCAACAATTTCTCTTCCTCGTCTTTCCCCCTCCCCTTTCCCACTCTGATGGCACAACCTTCACTTCTTCCTCTGACAAAGCTAAACTCTTCGCTCAAACTTTTGCTAGAAACTCCACCTTGGATGATTCCGGTGCTATTCCTCCCTCTCCGCCCTCCTCTCTCTTACTTATGCCTAATATCCTAATCTCTTCTAAAGATGTACTTTCTACCTCTCTGGGCTTAACACTAATAAGGCGTACGGTCCGGACGGTTTCCTCCTGTTGTTCTCAAAAACTGTGCTTCCGTGCTGACTCCCTGCCTAGGCAAACTCTTTCGTCTCTGTCTATCCTCTAACGTCTTCCCTTCATGCTGGAAGTTTGCTCACATCAACCTGTCCCAAAGAAGGGTGACCGCTCTCAACCCTCCAACTATCGTCCAATTGCTCTTATCTCTTGTCTTTCTAAAGTTTTTGAAACTATTCTTGCTTCCAAATTTCTTAAGCATTTCTCTTCTCATAATCTGCTCTCAGATCGTCAGTATGGCTTCCTTAAGGGTCGCTCTACTGGTGATCTTCTTTCATATCTTACTAACTCTTGGTCATCCTCCTTTCGGGACTTCGGTGAGACTTTTTCTATTGCACTAGACATATCGAAAGCCTTCGATAGAGTCTGGCATAAATCTTTAATTTCTAAACTACCCTCCTTCGGTTTCTATCCCTCCATCTGTGCCTTTGTCTCTAATTTCCTTTCCGGCCGTTCCATAGCTGCGGTTGTGGACGGCCATTGTTCACTTCCTCACCCTATAAACTCCGGTGTTCCTCAGGGCTCTGTCCTATCTCCTATTCTCTTTCTAATTTTTATAAATGATCTCCTTAACTGTACCTTAATTCCCATCCATTCATACGCAGACGACTCAACCTTACACTACTCCATTAGTTTTTCAGATCGCCCCAGCCAGCAATCCCTCAACGACAAACGTAATGAAGCCATAGAACTCTTAAATTCTGATCTAAATACTATTTCCAATTGGGGCAGAGAAAACCTTGTTAACTTTAATGCTTCCAAAACCCAATTTCTCCATCTATCTACCCGTCAGGATCTCCCAGCGGACTATCCCTTATTCTTCAACAATACAAAAATCAACCCTTCATCTTCTCTCAATATTCTTGGTGTCTCTTTTTCTTCTGCTCTCATTTGGAAGGACCATATTACCAGTCTTGCTAAGGCAGCCTCCCAGAAGCTGGGTGTGCTCAACCGCCTTAGGGGGTTCTTTTCCCCTGCACAGCTCTTTGCTCTGTACAGGGGCATAGTGCGCCCTTGTATTGAGTATTGTTCACATGTGTGGGGAGGTTCCTCTCACACCGCTCTCCTAGACAAAGTTGAAAGGAAGGCCTTTCATATCATTAACTCCCGTCCACTTACCAACTCTCTGCAATCTCTCTCTCTCCGCCGCAATGTTGCATCTCTCTCGCTATTCTATCGCTACTATAATAATCAGTGTTCCTCAGAGCTATCCCAGTGCATACCACCTCCTTTACGTAGGGCACGTGGTACCCGTCTTGCAACTCAATCCCACCCCTACTCTGTGCAACTCTCCAACCCAAGAGTGAAACGTTACTCTCAAACTTTCTTCTACTCAACATCTGAGCTCTGGAACTCTCTCCCAGAATCAGTCTTTCCCTCTTCCTATGACTTAAATTGCTTCAAACTCCGTGTGTCCAGGCATTTTGGCTCGAACGTCCCTTGATTTTGGCCCTGTCACTCTTTCAACTATGGGGGAGGCACTTGCTATAGGCAGTTATGCCTTTTGCCTCCCTCAATCACATAGAAAAAAAAAAAAAAAAAAAAAAAACACCCAAAGGTACAACCGCCGGGTTTTATATGCAATGTCAAACCAATTGTACCTGCCCCAGACCTCTTTGTAAAAAGGTCGCCGGGAGGGAAAGACTAAACAAACAAACGACATTGTTTCAATGGCTTATTAAAGATTTCAGCATATCTTTTATCTGTCCAAAAGAATTAAGCATAACATCTTAATCCTCATAAAGATGAAGCATATCTTTAGTAAAGATGAAGTCTTTCAAGTAACCCTTTACATTTGAAACACTAGTAAGATTCAGGCATCTCTTTATCCCATAAAAAGTCTAAGCCTATCTTAATCTCTAATCCGGCTTCTCCCAGAAGCCCTCATAGATCGCCGTCTTGAAGGCCGTGATACCCTATTGTATCAATCAATTGTTTGGCAAATTATCTCGAATCGCAAATCCGTTAATATAACCACCCGAAGGTACCACCGCCGGGTTTTATATACAAGGACCCCAATGGAAATACGCCTAACGGCCTTATTGGGCTATCCTTAGTTGGAATTATGCAAGGCTGGTACATGTCATATTTATAACATACTATGTGGTACCAACCCTGTAAATTGCTAACTGAATAAATATTATTATTATTAATATTATTATTATTATTATTAATGTCAAACCAATTATACCTGCCCCAGACCTCTTTGTAAAAAGGTCGCCGGGAGGTAAAGGCCAAACAAACAGACAGCATTGTTTCAATGGCTTTGAAAAACAGAGAAAACCAAGGCCAACAGGTGTCAGCCTGATCACCTAGAAAACTGAATGGAGCCCCCCTCGACGGGAATAACTCAGGAAGCCTGATCCCAGGCTCGACCATAGAAAACGCAGTTTCTGATGAGCCCTCAAGCGACCAAACTCGTCGGGGTAACTTACCTATTTTAGCCATCCTAACTAAAACTCGGTAAACAAAAACGGTGTTCTCGGAGCAACGAGAAAAACGCCGGAAAGGTAACCCACACTAAACTATACATTACAGGAGGGCGTAATGCATAAAGCAATGAATAACACAGGAAGCCTGCTCCCAGGCTCGACCACAGAAAACGCAGTTTCTTATGAGCCCTCAAGCGACCAAACTCGTCGGGGTAACTTACCTATTTTGAGCCATCCTGACTAAAACTAGGTAAACAAAAACGGTGTTCTCGGAGCAACGAGAAAAAACGCCGGAAAGGTAACCTACACCAAACGAGACATTTTAACACATTTCATACAAAAGGTGTGCACAAAAATAGGGATACCTGAACAGGAGGGCGTAATGCATAAAGCAAAAACCGGGGCAAAGGTAGCCATGACAGAGACTGGTGGGATAATTACTCCAGGTTCTGTATAGACCCGCCGGGACCCAGCTCTGGAAAAAAAGAAAATTTCCAGGAATTAATGCTCATAAGGTTAACCCAAACATGTTCGCACACAAGTGTTAAATAACCCGCCGGGTAACGAGACGTAATACTCAACGACGACAGCTCGCTACGCGGTGGGGTTTCCCAAGTAAAAGATTTCAGAATATCTTAATTTGTCCAAAAGATTTATGAATACCCTCTGACATAATATATAAAGACCAGCATGGCGTTTATAACTGATTAAGTCTTTCCGGTGGTGTTTGTTTCAAGATTCAATTTTGGAGAAAAAAAAACCTAAAAAAGACACCGGCCCCCGAATTATCTTGTAGATAAAAAACTGGGAAGCCTGACAAATATACGAGATCTAACTTCTCCCGAAGTATCTTGTTAGATCACCATATGTTGAAGGCGGCGATACAAAACGTATCCCTCAATTGTCTGGTTAACTAACTGAATCGTAAATTCGTTATTCCCATCCCTCCAAGGAGCACCCGCCGGGTGTGAATATTAGTTTTGAAAAAACGTTAACCCCAATTGTGCCCTAAAGCGCCGTATGTTGAAGGAGGCGATACACAATGCATCCCTCAATTGTCTGGTCAACTAAACTGAATTTTGCAAATTCGGGCATCCCACCCTTCCAGGTTGCACCCGCCGGGTGATTTAAAGTTTAAAAGTTAACCCCAAATGTTCCTAACCCCACTTCTTTGTAAAAGATCGCCGGGGAGGATATACAAAGATCGCGAATTGCAAATCAGTCAATATAACCACCCAAAGGTACAACCGCCAGGTTTTATATGCAATGTCAAACCAATTGTACCTGCCCCAGACCTCTTTGTAAAAAGGTCGCCGGGAGGGAAAGACTAAACCAACAAACGGCATTGTTTCAATGGCTTATTAAAGATTTCAGCATATCTTTCACCTGTCCAAAAGAATTAAGAATAACTTCTTAATCCTCATAAAGATGAAGCATATCTTTATTAAAGATGAAGTCTTTCAAGTATCCCTTTACACTGGAGACACTAGTAAGATTCAGGCATCTTTTTATCCCATAAAAAGTCTAAGCCTATCTTAATCTCTAATCCGGCTTCTCCCAGAAGCCCTCATAGATCGCCGTCTTGAAGGCCGTGATACCCTATTGTATCAATCAATTGTTTGGCAAATTATCTCGAATCGCAAATCCGTTAATTTAACCACCCGAAGGTACAACCGCCGGGTTTTATATGCAATGTCAAACCAATTATACCTGCCCCAGACCTCTTTGTAAAAAGGTCACCGGGAGGTAAAGACCAAACAAACAGACAGCATTGTTTCAATGGCTTTGAAAAGCAGAGAAAACCAAGTCCAACAGGTGTCAGCCTGATCACCTAGAAAACTGTGTGGAGCCCCCCTCGATGGGATTAAACCAGGAAGCCTGATCCCAGGCTCGACCATAGAAAACGCAGTTTCTGATGAGCCCTCAAGCGACCAAACTCGTCGGGGTAACTTACCTATTTTAGCCATCCTGACTAAAACTCGGTAAACAAAAACGGTGTCCTCGGAGCAACGAGAAAAACGCCGGAAAGGTAACCCCCACTAAACTATACATTACAGGAGGGCGTAATGCATAAAGCAATGAATACCACAGGAAGCCTGATCCCAGGCTCGACCACAGAAAACGCAGTTTCTTATGAGCCTTCAAGCGACCAAACTCGTCGGGGTAACTTACCTATTTTGAGCCATCCTGACTAAAACTCGGTAAACAAAAACGGTGTTCTCGGAGCAACGAGAAAAAACGCCGGAAAGGTAACCCACACCAAACGAGACATTTTAACACATTTTATACAAAGGGTGTGCGCAAAAATAGGGATACCTGAACAGGAGGGCGTAATGCATAAAGCAAAAACCGGGGCAAAGGTAGCCATGACAGAGACTGGTGGGATACTTACTCCAGGATCTGCATAGACCCGCCGGGACCCAGCTCTGGAAAAAAAGAAAATTTCCAGGAATTAATGCTCATAAGGTTAACCCAAACATGTTCGCACACAAGTGTTAAATAACCCGCCGGGTAACGAGACGTAATACTCAACGACTACAGCTCGCTACGCGGTGGGGTTTCCTAAGTAAAAGATTTCAGAATATCTTAATTTGTCCAAAAGATTTATGAATACCCTCTGACATAATATATAAAGACCAGCATGGCGTTTATAACTGATTAAGTCTTTCCGGTGGTGTTTGTTTCAAGATTCAATTTTGGAGAAAAAATAAACTAAAAAAGACGCCGTCCCCCGAATTATCTCGGAGATCAAAAACTGGGAAGCCTGACAAATATACGAGATCTAACTTCTCCCGAAGTATCTTTTTTGATCGCCGTATGTTGAAGGCGGCGATACAAAACGTATCCCTCAATTGTCTGGTTAACTAACTGAATTGTAAATTCGTTATTCCCACCCTTCCAGGGAGCACCCGCCGGGTGTGAATATTAGTTTAAAAAACGTTAACCCCAATTGCGCCGTAAGCTGAAGGCGGCGATACAAAACGTATCCCTCAATTGTCTGGTTAACTAACTGAATTGTAAATTCCTGATACCCACCCTTCCAGGGAGCACCCGCCGGGTGTGAATATTAGTTTAAAAAACGTTAACCCCAATTGTGCCTTAAATTGCTGTATGTTGAAGGAGGCGATACACAATGCATCCCTCAATTGTCTGGTCAACTAAACTGAATTTTGTAAATTCGGTCATCCCACCCTACCAGGTTGCACCCTCCGGGTGATTTAAAGTTTAAAAGTTAACCCCAATTGTTCCTAACCCCACATCTTTGTAAAAGATCGCCGGGGAGGAAATACAACAACAGCATAGTTTTATATTGGCTTTGCAAAACCGAAAAAACTACAAACAACACGTGTCCGTATGAACACTGTTAGATGGGTACAGCCAACCCGCCGGGAATCAGCAGGAGCCTGAAACAGGCACCCCAGAGACGCAGTCCTGGGGAGCCACAGACACCCACACGCCGGGGAAGCAAGCCTGTTTTTAAACCACGCGTGGCCAAAACTCGGTAACCAGCCGGGTTTTTTCATGGTGTAGCCGAGAAAAACCCGCCGGAAATAACCCACCCCGTCCAGATACCATCTGAACGCAACACAGGACCGAGGCGTAGCCAAAACACAACTAACGCCGGGCCCAACATAGTCCGTGGAATTAGCCAATACACAACTAACCCAGGACACATAAATAGTCCGTGGAATTAGCCAATACACAACTAAACCAGGACACACATCACACAGTAGTACATATTTAGAAAATAAATCAATAACACTTGTATATGTGATAAAGCTACGAGAGGCTGGCTAGGCCTGGGCAGACGGATAATATTAACATGTCGGAATATAAACAAAAAGCACTGAATTATATCACAACAGGAACCACCTCAAACACACCAATGTAGCAAATACTTCCGGCAAAGGGAAGAACTGACTCGGGACCCAGAAAAAACTTCACTAAGTGAAGAAAAATACGCTGGGAACGTCAGCAAAAATACGCTACCTCATCAGAAAGATAAAAGGAAGCAATAACGCGTAATGAAAGCCGCCTGCATCACAAAGCTAGCTAACTTTGACAAAGTTCACCTGTCCACAACCGGACCACGAGGGTACATCCGAAATAGATGCCCCAAACACACGACCCAAAATACACTGCACTGTGGGCAACCAGCCCAGGACACTCCTGCTACGCATATCCTAACCTTACTCGATACATCCCGGAGTAAACAAATGAGAAAAAACTCACTAGGGACGCAGCAAATGCGGAACCAGCGGAGCGTGGAGAGACACGTCTGGGCCGGCTGACCGCAGAGCAGAGACGGAAGAATGACGCCTGAATCAGCGTCTGGTCAAAGATCCACACAAGTACATCCACGATATGATGGAAAGCTTATTGGATAGTTATTCTTATTTTCTTTTTGTTTTTTATTTTTTACGAAGTTTTTTTCGTAGTGAGAACCCAATTCATAATGACTGAAGCCATGAGTGAGGTCACGTGCGCTCATGATGAAGGCTCCTCAGATTTTAAATGCTCTGCGCTGTAGATTCAAACTACGGCGGATTAGTGTTTGAAAAGGATGCCTTATGTAATAGGCATGTTCGTCAATGATGGAGGGGCCACTAATAAATAGAACCCTGTCCAGTCTCCGCCGGCTTATGACTAGTTACTCGAGAGGAACGTTTATTAGGGGGAGGGTGCTCAAGAAGAAGCCTATCCCAAAGAGGGACGTTGTCACATTGAAGTGACTTATGAGCCACAACCGTAGTATACGCTGACATTTGTTGCCGAACTTCCCGTAAGGCGACCGCTGCGGTCTTATCATTATCTTGGAGGACTTTGACACTTAGTTGGGAGCAAAAGGAACAGTTGCGCATCACCCACAGACCTCTCGAACGGTCTAGACATTTAACACACCTGATACAAAGAGTGTGCGCAAAAAGAGGGACACCGGCACAGGTTGGATTAATACATAAAGCAAAAACTGGGGCAGAGGTAGCCATGACAGAGACTGGTGGGAACTTACTGCAGGGTCTGTATTGGTCCGCCGGGGCCCAGCCATGGAAAAAAGGAAAATTTCCAGGAATTTCCAGGAATTTCCAGGAATTTCCAAAATCATCGCATACAAGTGTTCATATCCCGCCGGATAACGAGACGTAATCCCACAATGATTACAGCTCGCTACGCGGCGGGGTTCTATAAAGATATCCGAATATCTAGACATGTCTTTAAGAAAGTTTTAAGAATACCTTCTGACATAATATAAAAGACCAGTATGGCGTTTATAAAGTCTTTCTGGCGGTGACTGTTACAAGATTCAATTTTGAAAACAACCCCCCACAGAGACGCCGGCCCCTGAATTATCTAGAAGAATAACACAGGGCAGGCTGATACGAGACCTGACTTCTAATGAATTGTCACATAGATCGCCGTATGGTGAAGGCGGCGATACATAGCCGTATCTCTCAATTAATTGGGTAACTAGCTTGAATTGTAAATTCCGTATTTCCCCCTCCCAGGAGCACCCGCCGGGTGTGGCCAACTTATAAAAAATATGCTAACCGTAATTGAGCCGTCGATCGCCGTAAGAGTGAGGGCGGCGATACATATAGTATCACTAAAATGGACCGGTTAACTAAACTGAATTACCAATTCGTTCATCCCACCTTAACAAGGTACACCCGCCGGGTGAGATCTGATGTCTTAAACGTTAATCCCATAAGTTCCGATCCCCACTTCCTCGTAAAAGATCGCCGGGGAGGAAAGCCCACAACAACAGCTAGGGTTTTTCCTTTGGTTTGTAAAACCGGGTAGAAAAACTACATAACATATGTCCGCATGAACAATGTCAGATGGGTACCACCAATCCGCCGGGAATCAAAGGGAGCCTGAAACAGGCACCAACACAGAGACGCAGTCTTGGCGAGCCACAGACACCAACTCGCCGGGGACACCCGCCTGTTTTGAAACCACGCGTGGCCAAACACGGCTCACGGCCGGAGTTTTCATGGTGAAACCGAGAAAACCCCGCCGGAAAGTAACCCACCCCGAACAGACACCATCTGAACGCACATAGGACCCGAGAGATAGCCAAAGCACGACTAACCTAGGGACCACCAATATAATCCGTGGAATTAGCCAATACACAACTAAACCAGGAAACAAACATAGTCCGTGGAATTAGCCAATACACAACTAAAACCCGGATACACATGACACAGTAGGACATATTTATAAAAATAAATAAAAAACACTTGAACATGTGGCAAAGCTACGAGCGGCTGGCTAGGCCTAAGCAAACGGCACAAGAAATGTTGAGATATAAACAAAAAACACTGGAAATATAACAACAGGAACCACCGCCAACACACCACTGTAGCAAAAACTTCCGACCAAGGGAAGACCGACTCGGGACCCAGAAAAAACTTCACTAAGTGAAGAAAAATACGCTGGGAACGTCAGCAAAGCAACGCTACCTCATCAGAGAGATAAAAGGCAGCAGAAATAATCGCGTAATGAAAGCCGCCTGCATCACAAGCTAACTCAACTATGAAAAAAAAAATTTCACCTGTCCACAACAGGACCACGAGGGTACATCCGAAATAGATGCCCCAAACACACGACCCAAAATACACTGCACTGCGGGCAACCAGCCCAGGACACTCCTGCTACGCCTATCCTAACCTTACTCGATACATCCTGGAGTAAACAAATGAGAAAAAACTCACTAGGGACGCAACAAATGCGGAACCAGCGGAGCGTGGAGAGACACGTCCAGGCCGGCTGATCGCAGAGCAGAGAAGGAAGAATGACGCCTGAAGCAGCGTCTGGTCAAAGATCCTCACAAGTACATCCACGATATGATGGAAAGCTTATTGGATAGTTATTCTTATTTTCTTTTTCTTTTTATTGTTTACGAAGTTTTTTCGTAGTGAGAACCCAATTCATAATGACTGAAGCCATGACTGAGGTCGCGTGTGCTCATGATGAAGGCTCCTCAGATTTTAAATGCTCTGCGCGGTAGATTCAAACTACGGCGGATTAGTGTTTGAAGAGGATGCCTTATGTAATAGGCATGTTCGTCAATGATGGAGGGGCCACTAATAAATGTATATACCCATATCAACATTAAGTATTGTTGATATTGACAGTCGAAGATCTAGCGCTAGTTTAGAAGCATCCACCAGTGGTCTCATATGAAGCCTTGGTTAGACGAGAATGGGACGGAGTATTCCTCATTCTCGAATCAATTATATTTTTTGCCGGTGTCAT
Source organism: Paralithodes platypus (assembly GCA_032716605.1). Lineage (NCBI taxonomy): Eukaryota > Metazoa > Arthropoda > Malacostraca > Decapoda > Lithodidae > Paralithodes > Paralithodes platypus. The sequence goes on from CM064505.1 coordinate 47,487,009, forward strand.
TTTCCATTTTTTTTTTTTTCTTGTGACATTTATCTAGATTCACAAATGTGCATCGTTCCTGTGAGTCACTTAATATTTACAGGCTACGATTGATGACACTTCTTTAATTTATTCTGGCAGTCATTAATTCAGTTTAGGAAGGAGCTCGAGGAATCAAAGGGGTACAAACTATCTCAATTATCCCATTGATTCCCACAGATCCTCCTTAAGCTAAACAAATTGTCTAGTGGTAGCCAGAATAAAAGGAAGAAACTCGTCAAAGTAAACCAAAAGGTTAACGTTATCTGGTGCGATGTCTTGAGGGTTATTACGATATATTGTTTAATTATTAGTGAAGATTTTGATTTTGCCATTATCGAGCCATACTGGTATATGTTATAGTTTCCCCCTAGACAGAAAAACGCCTCCCCAGACCTCTGTCAAACTAAAAACAAATCTAACTCCCCCCAGACCCCCTTCAGTTCAAATATGTGCATTTCTCGGTATAATCAAAGGGTCCTACCTAAGGCCAGTTTATCCTACGTTGCAGATTCGTTATAGCTCGCCCAGAACAGTATTGACATCGTAATAGGGTGAAACATCTTATGATTGCCAAACAGATAAAAAAAAAACATAACCCCTTGAGGATTATTGTTATGCCAGGTTTTTACTGGGGTTGATTGGTTTGAATAAGTGGATTCTTCCTAGCTAGAGAAGTTGAAATTGCTTTACCTCAGACACAGAAAGTAATAGAGGATAATTATAATACAACGTGCATTCATATTCTATTGATTGGCACAAGAATATTGCATACGTAAGGCTAGAAGAAATGGTCAAGAACAATAATAGATGCACGAACGAGGCTCCACTACGTCTGACTCGGAAGACTGGGTTATTCTATGCAATATCTAGGCGAGTATTGTGGACCGCCTTCTAATAGAAGTATTACACTAACTTGTCCTGTATTGATTTCTAAAATGCCCCAGAACAAGAAGCCCACCACAGAAGCCACGAGCGAACACCACACAGAAACACCCGAAAGAAAGGTCCACAGAACGAAAGGACCAGCTGACCGAGCCAGCCAATTCAGACAGGCCCAAGCCCGCAGGGCTAAGCAGCTCCAGGCCGCACCTACATACCTCTTCTAAACTGACCATTTTCCACACCTCACGTACACTACCCCCTCGTGTCCTACACTCCTAACTACAAAGATGATGAACAGGAATATACATTCATATTAAAAACACCCATGGCCTGTCCCTACGTTGAGCCAATGCCAACACATCAGAAAGCTATAATTATATCTATGTATGTTCTTACATCCGAGAAGTAGATGTTATATATCTTAGAAGTTAAAACACCCACGCCTGTCCCTAGACTTCGTATATCATTTCCCATGACGAGTATAGATATATGTAACCCGTGCTCAGTCGCCCCCTTGCATTGTTCCTCTAGTAACTAAGTGTCTCTATAATATTAACTGCCACCAGTATTGATACGACATAGCGGCACTGTCCTTGTGTCGTATTGTGCCAAGTACAGATCAACCAGGTTTCATCACCTTATTAGGACGACGACTATAATGTCGTCGTTCATCTATGTATTCAATCCTTAGGTTAAGTATCTTTATCCGCCATTGTGTTCACCTTTTTCCATTTACTTTTCCACAATTGTCATACGTCTTCCACTTACCTCCTTTGTATCCACAGTCCACACTACGCCAATTTGCTTCGTGTCCTACACCCCTTACCCGCCCGATTCTACCTACACGATGATGAACAAGAATATACATTCATATTAAAAACACCAATGCCCTGTCCCTACGTTGAGCCAATGCCAACACATCAGACAGCCATAATTATATCTATGTATGTTCTTACATCCGAGAAGTAGATGTTATATACCTTAGAAGTTAATACACCCATGCTGTAACGTAATCCTTACCCCAACCAGAGATTGTATAGATAACCTTTGTTACCAGTATCTATCATAGTACCTCGAAACAATAACGTAGTACCCCTACGAACTGCCGCTTTCCTTGGGTCTATATTTCATAGAAAACGCAGTTCCCAGGGACACCTAGACGTACACAAAAAGCGTGTCAAATAATAGGTCCATAACCCCTCGTATGTACGAGAAATAATACACCATGTTTTTCCTTACTTTATCCACAAGTCACGCACACACCTACAGTTAACCTCCTTCTCCCCCACCGCTCCACAGTCCACATGATTCTATCTTTTCCAGACTCATATACCACCCCGTATTTGCATCCTCCGGTAGCATTTGACTAACGTACTTTCACTGTCTTTTCAAACTCCAATATCAATTGTAGCCTAATGCCACCCCCACGCCCAGGGACCTTAGGGGCAAATTTCCCTGTAGCCTCTGAGCTTCCCCCCCTCTCATTAAGACACCCGCGCTTCTCGACTCTTGTCCGACCTAGCCTCTCTCTCATACCTCTTGAAGATCCTTGAATTTTCCGTTGCTAACGCTCTCCAACCTTTTATATATATACTCCTATCCAGCCTACCTTCACTTAGTAGGCCAGAACAACATTAGAACTTTACTAACCCCTTGCATGCCATCTATTCTCTTACAACCCATTCACAACCCTGCACCCCATGGTCGTCGGTGCGAGGCTCGCCGCCTCGCCAGTAACTAATTTCTATTGCCATACTTCCAGATAAATGTGGCAGAGTTAACAACCAGTCTCCACCACATCCAGCAAGCCATGCAATTAACAACCAACCGAGTACACCCAGCTAGCCAAGGCACCTTCGGTTTTGATATTAAGAACACCCACATCTGTCTCATAAACAGAGGGTTATTACAAACACTGGTGATATGGCAAGCCCCTAGCCACAGCCGCCGGACGACCATCCCAGAGGGAGAGCGCCCGGCTACCCCTTTTTACCCACCCGAGGAGGGAGACCCCCACCCCCACGGAGGTATACCTGACCCCTGTTTTGACTTCCGGGTCATTGCCAGGTAGCCTAGGAATTCTGCCTATCAATGAACTAACCATGCATGTCTAACCCCCTTACTCACTTCTTTATACCCATAATAACCCATCTACCTGTTTTGCATACTCGGATAGTCAAATTAGCACCTCAGCTATGCAATAGAACAAAGACTGAGCAATATAAGAGAGACGCCCCTATCACAGCTGTCCCAGTCCTCCCCGCAAAGTAGATCCAGTCTCCCTTCCATAAATACTTCCAGTATAGCCAAAATAGTAGCTTTTACTAAGGCTCAGTTATATCACAAATTAAAGGCTTCCTATAGCCATGTGCCACAACAGTAATCACCATCTTACCCAGTCCCCATATCTATTGAGAGCTCAAATAAGTCCATAAGACTCGAGATCCCTATTGTCTACAGGGTCCAGAACCGAGCCTATAAACCTAGCTCCCGCCCCCAGTCAAATCAGTTGAAAGTTAGACACCAACCAGTGGTCACTACCCTGAAGTTAACCTCTAGCTCTGCCCTTGTGTTGTTCCTGAGTTGAGAGATTCCCGAGCCGGCAGACTCCATGGCAGAAGTTAAATAGAAGATCTGTCCATGTACAAGTCCTAACGTGCACCTTATAACCTTCACGCAAATTCGTGGGTATATAAGTGTGTAGCCAGCAACGATCGTCAAGAGATCCGATTTGAGAACTTCCTACATTTTGGACCACCTGGACGGCCGAGGAACCAGTCGTTAGCCCCCAACATCACCGGAAGCAAGATAACCAGGGCCAGATCTACAAATACTATTCAAGATTCATGTTGCTAGTACTAAGTGTTATAGTACTAGTTTGACACTCACTTATTAACTTTCTATAAAGTGGCTATAACCTTGCCCAGTGTAACTCATATTTAACCATTCCATTTGGGACGTACTAAGCGTATCAGTGCTCATTAATTAACAGGCGACATTGACTCTCGTAATTACCTTATTCAGATATTAAAACTCTAGTGATATCTAACGTTCGCCCACTGATTTGTGTTCTACGTATTTCTGCCATAAGAATATAAAACTTAGATCAGTACCCCCATGAGGTTATTAGAGATTCCGTGTTCTACAATATACGCGTGTCTAATCCTAACTGTGAGCTGCTACTTGGGCACGCGACCAACCAGTAAGAGATCAAATCAGTGAAATTGGATTACATGAATATATTGAGGTCTTCCAGTAAAATAAAACTTGCTAATTAAACCTGTGATCAGAAGAGTATACCTGAACGTTGGAAGTGGGAGACTAGGCTCCATCCAGATCCGCTAATGCTAGCAGTTCCCTTCTATTATTTGTTTTGTACGAGAATTACTATCTTTCCATGCTCTTTATTTACTTACTTCAATAAATGTGAACTTGTGTCGTGTTACCGTGTGTTTATTTTGTGTTCTCTATTCCTCATACCTTGTATTGTGCATGCAGCCTTATATACCCAGTCATTTAGAACTCACATTACCCAAGTTAAACCTGTAGAAAAACAGGGCATAACATTGGCGGCAGCGGTGGTTCTTGATTCGGATAAAAGGTTGCATTACATTGCAAGTTTGGAACAGCCAGAACATGAGAACATCATGGCGCACCGTTCTCACATTCCCATCCCACATTATGATGGAGAAACTTATGAGATCGAAACATTCATGGACATAGTGAAACCCGTACTTGACCTAGTTTATACCACGGACGCAGAAAAAATAGCCGTAACATTAACGCACCTGGGAAAAGCCGTTTCCCTGGTTGCCTATCAAGTGCACCCTGCTCTCACCTGGGACGAATTTCGCCCAATAGTGATAGAAGCCATTAAGCCTTCGTTGGGCGTTTTCGTGGCCCACACCCGTATCCAAGACACTAAATTCGAAGGCGATGTAGATGCCACAGCGAATAAGATTGCCCAACACATAAAAATTTCTTTCCCCACGTTGACCAGAATCCAACAAGAACAGCAAATTCTGGTCAACCTTGTGTCGATATTGCCCTCAGCAGTAAAAGACCATTTCCGTGTGCACGATTTCGTCAGATACAAAAAAGATCTCATCACGATCCGACGTATTTTGGCCGTGCGCACAGAAGCACCCACCCAAATCGCTGCAATCAAGAGGTTTCCCACGCACCCGCAGCAAACCGACCACCAAAACTCCAAGAATGCCTACCCAGCCTCATCCTTCAACAACAGACCCACCTACCCTTCCGGCAAGCCCCAACACAGTAGACCCCGGTTCCAACCGACCCAGCCACGCAGAATCTTCAACCGGAACAGCAACTACAACACCTACCAAAGTAAAAACCCTACCTTAGTCATTATCAACCCCTATGATTTCCCTGCCTGTAATGCTCAGTGTGCCCTCCATCAAATTCGTGACTCTGCCAAACCTCGCCCCTCTACTCCTCCCATTTCTGTAAATGAAGAGGAGTGGAGACAAGAGGAAGAAATAGCCCCCCATATCATGACCTCAGACGATACCGAGGAAACCCTGGAGGAGGTAGATACCGACCCCAGGATTTTTAAAGTATCCCCCGCCCACGATGGGCTCGGCGGGGGACGCCATAACTGGTCGCACTGCCCCCATTTATTACATGGCCAAAATCAAGGACATTCCTGTCCGCTTGCTAATCGACACGGGAGCTGCCAAGTCATGTTTGTTCAAATCTTACTATGAAAAACATCCCCGACTATTTGGCCCTTTGTTAAACACCAAAACAGAACTAATCTCAGCTGCTGATACTTACTTAAATCTCCTAGGAGACACTTTACCCCTATCAGTAACCACTCCTGCCCCCCATGCTCGTTATTATCACACATTCACAGTATTTTCCTCCAACTGTAAACATTATGATGGTTTCCTTGGACTTGACCTCCTTCAAAAACTCCAGGCCCAGATTGACTGCGGCCAAAGGCTGATCTCATTCAAAAAAAAATTCCAGCCCAAAGCCTCTGACAAACCAATCACGCAGAAACCTATTCCCAAAAAGAAAAAACACCTTCCCCCTCAACAAACCCTGAGTCAGGGTTACCAAGTTGCAGCTAGCACTAAGGTGACTCCTAAACCTTCCCCTTGCCCCGAGTTCTCTCAAAACCTCACCCAATTCAGTAAAAAAATGCCTCAACAAACGAAAGAAGACAAGTCCAAGCAACTCCCTCTCGGTAATCCCCTCAATTCTCGTAACTCTGTCCAGAATAAATCCTCCCATGTTTTCAGGACAGACTCTGATATATGTAACCATAATTCTATCCAATGTTTATGTACAGATGTTTCCAGAGAAAATGCCGACCGATGTACCCAACAATGTTTTTCCCATGCCCCCAGAAATGTTCAACTATCCCACAACCAACAACAATTCGCTTGTGACAGTTTTCCGTCTGTAGCTCCCTTTCCCCCCCCCACACAATTCACACCCCTAGAAAATTTCACAACCCCACACTTGACTCGCCCTCTCATGACCAACAAACTCACCAGTCCCACATAACCTTTAACCAGACCGTTACTGCCACCAAAAAAAATCCCCACCTTCGTCCTGTTAACAACCCCAAATCAATACACCAATAACCCATGTTCTACACCTAACTTTTTCCCCACCAACCCTCCGCAGTCCCCCCAGCAAATCCCGTTTTCTAACTCGCTTACCTCTCACCCCTCTGAACCGCCCGCACGCGCCGTTAATCCCCCCTCACGCGTGACCCCCACCAAAGTGACCTTGCCCCCCTTATAAGTACCAAGCACCTGCTCGCCAGTCAATCCTCCACCATCATTAGCCCAGCTGTAGTTCAGGATAAATGCCAAATTCCCCCCCACCATCAAAAATGGGTGAACCTGCGGCCCATACCCCAAACTCACATGATATTTTCCCCCACTACCACGTCCCCCAACCCCCATCGTTGCCTCTTACAACCCGCCATCATTTCCACTCGCATCAACCACATTCTCGTGGCAAATATCTCAGAGGAACCCCTGACATTACCAAAAGGTCTCATTATAGGAGACCTCGAAACTTTCGATGACCTCCCCATAAATTGTAACGACACCCCTACCAGCCTCCAATTGCCTCCTCTCCCTGAGACACTATCTGACCACCAAAAGAACGGCATGTACGACCTACTGCTGGAATTCAGTGACGTGTTTGCCCAACAACCCACCGAAATCGGACAGACTGATGTAGAACAACACATCATTAACACCACAGGACCCCCATACGACAACCATCCCGTAGAAAGAACCCCATACAACGTTAGGAAGAGGAACGCCAAGTCCAGGAAATGTTAGAGGCCGGGATTGCCACCCCGTCCATTAGCCCCTGGTCTTCCCCTGTTGTCTTAGTAAAAAAGAAAGATGGGACAACCCGTTTTTGCGTCGATTACAGGAGGTTAAATGACGTAACCATTAAAGACGCTACGCCCTTACCCCGAATAGACGATTCCCTTGACTCCCTACACGGATCCAAATGGTTCACTACCCTCGACTTGCAAGCAGGGTATTGGCAAGTGCCTATCAAGGCCGAGGACCAAAAGAAAACAGCATTTTCCACTAGTGGTGGCCATCACTATGAATTTAACGTCCTACCTTTTGGCCTCTGTAACTGACCCGCCACTTTCTCCCGTTTGATGGAAACGGTATTACATGACCTAACCTGCGAAACCTGCCTAGCCTATCTGGACGATATTATTGTGTACTCTCCAACCTGGGAAGAACACCACCTCAGGTTGAGACAAGTCCTTCAAAGAATCCAAGCCGCCGGGTTGAAATTAAAACCCTCAAAGTGCGTGATTGCCCGGAATAAGGTAGATTTCCTCGGACACGTGATATCTGAACATGGTATTGCGCCAGACCCAAAGAAACTTCAAGCCATACAAAACCAAACCCCACCCACCACTGTTAAAGGAATACGTTCGTTTCTAGGTTTAGCCACATACTACAGACGTTTCGTCCCCCACTTTGCCACCATAGCCAGACCCCTCCACCAACTTACCCACAAAGACACCCCGTTCACCTGGACACCTGAAAGAGACCTCGCGTTTAACACTTTGAAGCAAAAGCTAATCCAAGCCCCTATTGTCGCTTTCCCTGACTACCAGAAACCTTTCCGTCTTAATACCGACGTATCTCTGTACGCCATGGGTGCAGTTTTAGCTCAAGTCAGAGACGGAGAGGAACATGTGATAGCGTATGCCAGCTCCACCCTTACCCAACCACAACAGAATTACGCAGCCACCAAGAGAGAGTGCTTAGGGATCATTTGGGCACTCAGCCACTTCCGGTCATTTGTGTTGGGCGCAAAACTCGAAATAATTACCGACCATCAATCTTTACAATGGCTGCGTAGGTGCGAAACCAACTCAGCCATTTTGGTACGTTGGAGGGAGACACTAGAGGACTACGACTTTACCATACAATATCGTCCAGGCAAACTCCATACTAATGCAGACGCCCTGTCACGTTTGCCAGTACCAAAAGACCCCCCCACCAACCTAGCCGCCTTACAAAACACTCAGTTGGTATCTACCCCCACCCCCCAACAGAATGCCCCCCCAGTCCTCTCCCTAATTCAATCTTGGGAAGCAAGAATCAGACCCCCCTGGATACCGTTAAATGTCTTCAGGGGACTGACTCGCTGGGGAGATCAACTTGCCACAGACACTGGTCACATAATCTTGGACCCCACCATTGCCCATGACTACATGATTGCCATCCACGAGGGAAACGGCATACACCTTGGACAAAAGAAGATGTTAAAGATCTTCACAGACCAATACTGGACCCCCAACCCCTCCAAAATTGCACAACGAGTGACAGAATCCTGCAAACCGTGTTTATTGGGAAAGGATAGATCACGCACCCCAGGCCCGGCTGGTACCATTTCTGCCAACAAACCATTCCAAGTCCTATCCCTCGACATCATGGGCCCATTTCCTTCTTACGCTGGCAACCACTATATCGTCACATTTGTGGACGTATATTCAAATTTTTTAATAGCCTGCCCAGTTAAAGACCACACAGCCACCACAGTCGCCACACTGCTTGCCACAGAAGTGTTCCCTATATTCGGCCTTCTCCTTGCTCTTCTATCGGACAATGCCCCCGAGTTTAGTGGACACGTTTGGCAACAATTCACCCAACAATGCGGTTGTCGGGAATAGGGTAATGATCCCGACAGGTTTTGGTCCAATAGGACATTTGAATTTGGCGGTATCGTATCGCTTGTACGATTTCGGCTGGTTCTTTGTGTATTGTAGTTTATTCTTAAGTTAGGTTAAATATTAACTGTAATGTATAAATATCTACATCAGCTCTAGATGTATTATGAAACCAAGTTATGGGTTATAATTATTATGAGCCGGCAGCCATATGTAATTTCGCGAAGCGATCGGACGCCAGCCCTTCAGTCTCTCAATCAACACCATACAGTCAACATCTCCTCCCCCGGCTCTGACTCAACCCACAGTTCACCATGTGCTACAAATATTAATCTACAACAATATTAACAACAGTCCTACATCACCAGTCCTCTTAAGCTAAGTTCATTGTATCGATATTGTATTATGTGAACATTCCTACATGTCATGCAATTGAACTAGCCGTGTGTGGGGGACTGGATTACACCCATCAACGACTACGTCGTTGGTAAATATATTATAACTATTTGTTGGGATATTTCATGTACCAGTGATATGTAAATTAACCTCTTTATCTAAATTCCCGATAGCGGTATTAAGATTAAACACTCATCCCCGTACTGGCCTCAAGGAAATGCTATATGCGAACGCAGCCATCGCACCATCAACAACCAGTTACGTACAAGAATGATTGCTCTTAACACCTCAGACTGGCCATCACAACTAAAGATGATACAATGGGGCATGAACACCTGTCCCCGAGAAGACGGTATTTCCCCTCATGAACGTGTTTACGGTGTACCCCCCCTGTTACTGCCATTCCACCACCACGCTCACCTTCCCTCCACCACCTCCACAATTGACCCATTGCAACATCTGCAAAACACCCTCCATACCGCCCAGATCTGTCAGGACACCAAAACTGATAACATCGATGACAAAAACCCTTTCGCCATCCATGACACCGTAATGGTAGCCAACCTCCCTATCACCAACAAGTTAGGCCCTCGCTATGTCGGGCCCTACACCGTCATACAAGTCCCAAATGCCTTTCAAGTCACCATCGACTATCACGGCGTGACTCGCACGTTCCGAACTAGATTCGTCCGAGCGTTTAAACCTCTAAAGCCACAAGACATTACCCCACCCCACACGTCCGACCCTGAATTAAACACCCCTACTCACCCTTCCACTCAGGCTATGAATATCCCCCATACAAACCCCTAAGGACCTAAGCCCTCCAGCACCGAACCGACAAATCATTTCTCAACATACCCCCCAAACTAACCTCCACAAACCCCAAGCCCCCACTATCACACCCTCTTCCACCATGACACCTTCCTTCACTTCTGATAGTCAAGTGCCTCCCCAACTTATCCAAGTACGAAAACCTCCACCCACAACCCCGACCACAACGGAAACCCTCCCATCTAGCCCTGACATACCTCCACCAGGCACCACAGTGAGAAAACCACCACCCCCACCCCAAACCAAGTACACACCCAACCGCACCACACAATCTACCTCAGTAACCTCACGCTACAACTTACGCCCACGACAAAAATCGTTTAAAACCTCCAGAAAACACACCCTGCTAACCAAGTTCCGTAGGGCTGCCAGACCACTACCCTCCTACTCCTCCTCCTCCTCCTCTTCTTCTTCTTCGTCGAATTCTCCCCCACAAAGGGAAAGAACACGAATAATCACCAGCAAATCACCAACCTCATCAAACGACACACCCCACACACCGCCCCACCCCCAACCCCCCAACTTAAATCTACACTCCTTACCCACCCGTCTAGCCCCCCCGCATCCGCCCCTTTCCCCTCCACCCCACCCACACACCGACCAACCTCCTCATCTCACCGAACCCCCCCCCCCCCTAAGGAATCCCCCCCCACAAAGTCACCCCTGAGAAAAACCCCACATGTCCTTTACCTGTAAAACGTTCTTCCCTCAATATAAAACATCGTCGAGCGACTCAAGTCCCACGACAAACATCTACCTTACCACCAGGACCGCCAGAGGTAGAATAATCAACAGACCCATCAGATTTAAAGACAGCGATACAAAAATAACACCCCGTTCTGACACTCAGGACCCAAGCCACACAACACACACACCCCCTCCTTCCCACACACCCCCTCCTTCCCACACTCCTCCTTCACCCACCTTACCTAAACCGATCCTGCGCATTGCCTCACTCTATATTCCCAACCTACAACACCGCCCAAGAAAACCAAACAAAACCCAGATTCACATTCCCCCTTCATCCCCAGCTCTATTGTCACGCGTGAATCCCCCTTCGGTTATTAACCTATTCACCACACTATTCACCACAACAGACCTCCTGTCAATCCCACACACCTCACTCCGACCCCCACGGGGGAAAGCTACAAACCATTCATACGGAAGGTTAAAGTAAAAAAACCCACTGGACACTTGGACCGTGTACCACGCCCACATCAAGCCCGGGCAGCCGCCCGCCACAACAAAGAGGACACATTCTTACAGGTATACATTGACCTGCAAAAGAAACCTGACCGTCGCTCTCTTGCTTGGTGGAACCTTCTAAATACCCTTAAAATGACCCACCATGACTATGCTTCTTTTTACTTCACACTTGAGGCTCGAGGACGAGCCTATAATGAAGGAGAGGGAATAAAAAGGCCCCAGAACAAGAAGCCCACCACAGAAGCCACGAGCGAACACCACACAGAAACACCCGAAAGAAAGGTCCACAGAACGAAAGGACCAGCTGACCGAGCCAGCCAATTCAGACAGGTCCAAGCCCGCAGGGCTAAGCAGCTCCAGGCCGCACCTACATACCTCTTCTAAACTTACTATTTTACACACCTCACGTACACTACCCCCTCATGTCCTACACTCCTAACTACAAAGATGATGAACAGGAATATACATTCATATTAAAAACACCCATGCCCTGTCCCTACGTTGAGCCAATGCCAACACATTACATCCGAGAAGTAGATGTTATATATCTTAGAAGTTAAAACACCCACGCCTGTCCCTAGACCTCGTATATCATTTCCCATGACGAGTATAGATATATGTAACCCGTGCTCAGTCGCCCCTTGCATTGTTCCTCTAGTAACTAAGTGTCTCTATAATATTAACTGCCACCAGTATTGATACGACATAGCGGCACTGTCCTTGTGTCGTATTGTGCCAAGTACAGATCAACCAGGTTTCATCACCTTATTAGGACGACGACTATAATGTCGTCGTTCATCTATGTATTCAATCCTTAGGTTAAGTATCTTTATCCGCCATTGTGTTCACCTTTTTCCATTTACTTTTCCACAATTGTCATACGTCTTCCACTTACCTCCTTCGTATCCACAGTCCACACTACGCCAATTTACTTCGTGTCCTACACCCCTTACCCGCCCGATTCTACCTACACGATGATGAACAAGAATATACATTCATAATTATTAAAAACATCCATGCCCTGTCCCTACGTTGAGCCAATGCCAACACATCAGACAGCCATAATTATATCTATGTATGTTCTTACATCCGAGAAGTAGATGTTATATACCTTAGAAGTTAATACACCCATGCTGTAACGTAATCCTTACCCCAACCAGAGATTGTATAGATAACCTTTGTTACCAGTATCTATCATAGTACCTCGAAACAATAACGCAGTACCCCTACGAACTGCCGCTTTCCTTGGGTCTATATTTCATAGAAAACGCAGTTCCCAGGGACACCTAGACGTACACAAAAAGCGTGTCAAATAATAGGTCCATAACCCCTTGTATGTACGAGAAATAATACACCATGTTTTTCCTTACTTTATCCACAAGTCACGCACACACCTACAGTTAACCTCCTTCTCCCCCACCGCTCCACAGTCCACATGATTCTATCTTTTCCAGACTCATATACCACCCCGTATTTGCATCCCCCGGTAGCATTTGACTAACGTACTTTCACTGTCTTTTCAAACTCCAATATCAATTGTAGCCTAATGCCACCCCCACGCCCAGGGACCTTAGGGGCAAATTTCCCTGTAGCCCCTGAGCTTCCCCCCTCTCATTAAGACACCCGCGCTTCTCGACTCTTGTCCGACCTAGCCTCTCTCATACCTCTTGAAGATCCTTGAATTTTCCGTTGCTAACGCTCTCCAACCTTTTATATATATACTCCTATCCAGCCTACCTTCACTTAGTAGGCCAGAACAACATTAGAACTTTACTAACCCCTTGCATGCCATCTATTCTCTTACAACCCTTTCACAACCCTGCACCCCATGGTCGTCGGTGCGAGGCTCGCCGCCTCGCCAGTAACTAAATTCTATTGCCATACTTCCAGATAAATGTGGCAGAGTTAACAACCAGTCTCCACCACATCCAGCAAGCCATGCAATTAACAGCCAACCGAGTACACCCAGCTAGCCAAGGCACCTTCGGTTTTGATATTAAGAACACCCACATCTGTCTCATAAACAGAGGGTTATTACAAACACTGGTGATATGGCAAGCCCCTAGCCACAGCCGCCGGACGACCATCCCAGAGGGAGAGCGCCCGGCTACCCCTTTTTACCCACCCGAGGAGGGAGACCCCCACCCCCACGGAGGTATACCTGACCCCTGTTTTGACTTCTGGGTCATTGCCAGGTAGCCTAGGAATTCTGCCTATCAATGAACTAACCATGCATGTCTAACCCCCTTACTCACTTCTCTATACCCACAATAACCCATCTACCTGTTTTGCATACTCGGATAGTTCAAATTAGCACCTCAGCTATGCAATAGAACAAAGACTGAGCAATATAAGAGAGACGCCCCTATCACAGCTGTCCCAGTCCTCCCCGCAAAGTAGATCCAGTCTCCCTTCCATAAATACTTCCAGTATAGCCAAAATAGTAGCTTTTACTAAGGCTCAGTTATATCACAAATTAAAGGCTTCCTATAGCCATGTGCCACAACAGTAATCACCATCTTACCCAGTCCCCATATCTATTGAGAGCTCAAATAAGTCCATAAGACTCGAGATCCCTATTGTCTACAGGGTCCAGAACCGAGCCTATAAACCTAGCTCCCGCCCCCAGTCAAATCAGTTGAAAGTTAGACACCAACCAGTGGTCACTACCCTGAAGTTAACCTCTAGCTCTGCCCTTGTGTTGTTCCTGAGTTGAGAGATTCCCGAGCCGGCAGACTCCATGGCAGAAGTTAAATAGAAGATCTGTCCATGTACAAGTCCTAACGTGCACCTTATAACCTTCACGCAAATTCGTGGGTATATAAGTGTGTAGCCAGCAACGATCGTCAAGAGATCCGATTTGAGAACTTCCTACATTTTGGACCACCTGGACGGCCGAGGAACCAGTCGTTAGCCCCCAACATCACCGGAAGCAAGATAACCAGGGCCAGATCTACAAATACTATTCAAGATTCATGTTGCTAGTACTAAGTGTTATAGTACTAGTTTGACACTCACTTATTAACTTTCTATAAAGTGGCTATAACCTTGCCCAGTGTAACTCATATTTAACCATTCCATTTGGGACGTACTAAGCATCAGTGTTCATTAATTAACAGGCGACATTGACTCTCGTAATTACCTTATTCAGATATTAAAACTCTAGTGATATCTAACGTTCGCCCACTGATTTGTGTTCTACGTATTTCTGCCATAAGAATATAAACCTTAGATCAGTACCCCCATGAGGTTACTAGAGATTCCGTGTTCTATAATATACGCATGTCTAATCCTAACTGTGAGCTGCTACTTGGGCACGCGACCAGCCAGTAAGAGATCAAATCAGTGAAATTGGATTACATGAATATATTGAGGTCTTCCAGTAAAATAAAACTTGCTAATTAAACCCGTGACCTGAACGTTGGAAGTGGGAGACTAGGCTCCATCCAGATCCGCTAATGCTAGCAGTTCCCTTCTATTATTTGTTTTGTACGAGAATTACTATCTTTCCATGCTCTTTATTTACTTACTTCAATAAACGTGAACTTGTGTCGTGTTACCGTGTGTTTATTTTGTGTTCTCTATTCCTCATACCTTGTATTGTGCATGCAGCCTTATATACCCAGTCATTTAGAACTCACATTACCCAAGTTAAACCTGTAGAAAAACAGGGCATAACAATTTCAGAGATAAGGATAGCACTCCTTTCAATCGAGGATTTACACTTGTGCTGAGATAGGCTACGTGGTGATTATATATATACAAACTTTTGGTTTTGATATGCGTAGAGTTATTCTGAGTTGGAAACTGAATGTAATTATTTTTCTGAGTTAATTCACTATGGTGCTTACGCAAAAGTTAAATTGAATTTATTTGTTATTCTCTTTACCAGACTTATTGTTATGCCCTGATTTTATACATGCTAGCATAATGATCACTTGTTTCCTAACATCAGAGAAAGTTGAGACATAATCGAATACACTGGATGGTTGAGTTAATAGCACCGTAACTAAAATACCACAGGAACGAAAAACCTGAGAGCGAAACCTCCAACCCTAACGAGCCACAGGAACGAAAATCCTGAGAGCGAAACTCCCATCCCCAACGAGATCCCAGGCCCCTTTTCCATTCCCGATTTGGTCTATCTCTCCCTCTCAATTCATTCCACATATTATACGTCTCTCAATCACAGTCTTCTAATATACAAACCACAATACTTTACTCACTGATATTCTTGATGTACCACCTAAGTATGTATTTAATTAAGTAACCACCATACAGGCTATAATACTTTCAATGTGTAGGTTCGAGGCGATCTAAGACACCTTAGCTTCCATTTCACACCAAATCAGATCGTGATTACGTCAGCCCTGTATTTAGTTATATAACAATCAGAGTCCCCCCCAATTCTACCAATTCTATGTCTCTAACCTCCCGTTGTTTTATCCACTACCTATAGATTCCCAACCTTTAACCACGACTCTATACACCCGATAACCCTATGCCAGTTATTGTATTGATTTAGGCCTGTTAATTCGGATAAACTCACTATGACCAATCTGCAGACGATTATCAGGAGAGATGCAGGAAAGCTACCTCGTATCTCCCTTTCCATGACGAGTATAGATATATGAACCCCCGTGCTCAGTCGCCCCCCCTTGCCTTGTTCTTCTAGTAACTAAGTGTATATATAATATTAACCGGAGTATGCCACCAGTATTGATACGACATAGCGGCACTGTCCTTGTGTCGTATTGTGCCACGTGCATACCAACCCGGTTTCATCATCTTATTAGGACGACGGCTATTATGTCGTCATTCATGCATGTATTCAATCCTTAGGTTAATTATCTTTTATCCGCCATTGTGTTCATCTCTTCCATTTACTTTTCCACATTTGTTATACGTCTTCCAATCACCTCCTTCGTATCCACAATCCACACTACTTTACTTTGCTTCGTGACCCTATGCTCAGTGGTACCCTGTTTTGGGTCATCCTGTCCGCTTATCCTTCATGCCCCGCTGCACACACCACCCTACCTGTTCGATCGTAGGGAAATGCCACCCCTATGTCCAGCACATTAAGGGTCACTATCCTAGGTCACGAGCGGCGCGGCGCCTAGCCTCAAACCACCCCTTTACAATTCACAACCCTCCCCCACCTCGTGTATCCACTACCCCTCGTGTCCTACACCTCTTACCCGCCGGACTCTACCTACATGATGATGAACATAAATACACCTTAATTTAATACACCCATGCCCTGTCCCTAAGTTAGGATATCAATATCAACATACCCTAAAATACCTTGTCTTGCCAGACTAAGTTTCTGAAGACCAACCGCCCCCATAAATCTATGTATCTTCTTCCATCCGAGAAGTAATATGTTAACCCCTGTCTTGCCAGACTAAGTTTCTGAAGACCAACCGCCCCCATAAATCTATGTATGTTCTTCCATCCGAGAAGTAATATGTTAACCCCTAAAATACCTTGTCTTGCCAGACTAAGTTTCTGAAGACCAACCGCCCCATAAATCTATGTATGTTCTTCCATCCGAGAAGTAATATGTTAACCCCCATGTCATAATTGATAAGAAACTATGATACCCACGGGTACACCATTGTATATATAACCATTATTCCTGTAAGACCTAGACAGAGATAATGACTGAAGATGTTAGCCACCATGCAGTAACTCTAATTCTTACCCCAACCAGAGATTGTATAGATAACCCTTTTTTACCATTGTCTCGACACCTATCTACCACGAAACAATTTTTTTTTTTTTTTTTTTTTTCTATGTGATTGAGGGAGGCAAAAGGCATAACTGCCTATAACGAGTGCCTCCCCCATAGTTGAAAGAGTGACAGGGCCAAAATCAAGGGACGTTCGAGCCAAAATGCCTGGACACACGAAGTTTGAAGCAATTTAAGTCATAGGAAGAGGGAAAGACTGATTCTGGGAGAGAGTTCCAGAGCTCAGATGTTGAGTAGAAGAAAGTTTGAGAGTAACGTTTCACTCTTGGGTTGGAGAGTTGCACAGAGTAGGGGTGGGATTGAGTTGCAAGACGGGTACCACGTGCCCTACGTAAAGGAGGTGGTATGCACTGGGATAGCTCTGAGGAACACTGATTATTAGTAGCGATAGAATAGCGAGAGAGATGCAACATTGCGGCGGAGAGAGAGAGATTGCAGAGAGTTGGTGAGTGGACGGGAGTTAATGATACGAAAGGCCTTCCTTTCAACTTTGTCTAGGAGAGCGGTGTGAGAGGAACCTCCCCACACATGTGAACAATACTCAATACAAGGGCGCACTATGCCCCTGTACAGAGCAAGAAGCTGTGCAGGGAAAGAACCCCCTAAGGCGGTTGAGCACACCAGCTTCTGGGAGGCTGCCTTAGCAAGACTGGTAATATGGTCCTTCCAAATGAGAGCAGAAGAAAAAGAGACACCAAGAATATTGAGAGAAGATGAAGGGTTGATTTTTGTATTGTTGAAGAATAAGGGATAGTCCGCTGGGAGATCCTGACGGGTAGATAGATGGAGAAATTGGGTTTTGGAAGCATTAAAGTTAAAGTTTTCTCTGCCCCAATTGGAAATAGAATTTAGATCAGAATTTAAGAGTTCTATGCTTCATTACGTTTGTCGTTGAGGGATTGCTGGCTGGGGCGTTCTGAAAAACTAAAGGAGTAGTGTAAGGTTGAGTCGTCTGCGTATGAATGGATGGGAATTAAGGTACAGTTAAGGAGATCATTTATAAAAATTAGAAAGAGAATAGGAGATAGGACAGAGCCCTGAGGAACACCGGAGTTTATAGGGTGAGGAAGTGAACAATGGCCGTCCACAACCGCAGCTATGGAACGGCCGGAAAGGAAATTAGAGACAAAGGCACAGATGGAGGGATAGAAACCGAAGGAGGAAACCGAATAACGAAGTACCCCTACGAACTGCCGCTTTCTTTGGTCTATATTTCATAGAAAACGCAGTTCCCAGGGACAACTAGATCAGCAAGAAATCGTGTCAAATAATAGTGTCCATAACCCCTCGTATTGACGAGTAATAATACACCATGTTTTTCTCTACTTTTATCCACAGTCAAGCACACACCTACAGTTAACCTCCTCTTCCCCACAGCCCCACAGTCCACATGATTCTATCCTTTCCAGACTCATATACCACCACATATTGCTCATCCCCCGGTAGCGTTTGGCTAACATACCTTCCCTGTCATTAACCCCCAGGCTACGATACCAACTGTAGTCTAATGCCACCCCTACGCCCAGAGACCTTAGGGTCAAACTTCCACGTAGCCCCCCTTAACCCTCTCCCTCTCGTTACCCCCCACGCTCCTCGACTCCCTTCCGACCTAGCCTCTCCAGCATACCCCCTGAATATCCTTAACTTTTCCGTTACTAACATTCTCAAACCTTTTGTATATATACTCCTATCCAGCCTACCTTTCCCCAGTAGGAAGGAACACCATTAGAACTTTACTAACCCTTTGCATGCCATCTATTCCCTCACAACCCATTCACAACCCTGTACCAAATGATCGTCAGTGCGAGGCTAGCCGCCTCGCCAGTGACTAACTTCTATTGCCATACTTCCAGATAAATGTGGCAGAGTTAGCAACCCAGTCTCCCCCACATCCAACAAACCATGCAATTAACAACCCAACCAATTAAACCAGCTGGTCAAGGTACCTTCGGTTTTAGTATTACGAACACCCACATCTGTCTCATAAACAGAGGGTTATTACAAACACTTGTAATATGGCAAGCCCCCAGCCACAGCCACCCGGACGACCATCACAGAGAGAGGACGCGCACCTCCCCCTTTTCACCCACCAGAGGAGGGAGACCCCGACCCCTGCGGAGGTATACCTGACCCCTGTTTTGACTTCCGGGTCATTGCCAGGTAGCCCAGAAATTCTTCCTATCACTGAACTAACCATGTATAACTAACACCCTGACTAACCTCTATTAACCCACAATAACCCAGTAACCTTTCTTGCATACTCCGATAACCAAATTAGCACCTCAGCTATACCATAGAATGAAGACTGAACAATCTAAGAGAGACGCTCCTATCACAGCTGTCCCAATCCTCCTCGCAAAGTAGATCCAGTCTCTCTCCCCTAAATACTTCCAGTATAACCAAAATAGTACCTCTTACTAAGGCTCAGTTTTATCACATTATGAAGGCTCCATATAGCCATGTGCCACAACAGTAATCACCACCTTACCTAGTTCCCGTATCAATTGAGAGCTCAAATAAGTCCATCAAAACTCGAGATCCCTATGGCCTACAGGGTCCAAAACTGAGCCTATAAACCAAGCTCCAGCCCCCAGTAAAATCAGTTGAAAGATAGACACCAACCAGGGTTGGTCACCAGAGTTGACCTCGAGCTCTATCATTGTTGATTGCTGAGAATTGAGTTCCAGAGCCGGCAGACTCCGTGGCAGATTTAGATAGAAGGACCTGTCCACGTACTTGAGAACTTCCTACATATGGACCACCTGGACGGCCGCGGAACCAGTCGTTAGCCCCCAGCATCACGGACGCAAGATAACCAGGACCAGACCAATCAAATACTACCCAAGATTCACTCTATTAGTGCTACAGTGTTACAGTACTATTTAGAGACTCACTTATTAATATTTCTACGAAGTGGCTATATCTTTGCCCCAGTATAATTCATATATAACCATTCCATTAGGAAATGCTAAGCGTATCAGTGTTTATTAATTAACAGGCGATATTAACTCTCGTAATTACCCATATATCCAGATATTATTACATAGAAGTGAAACCCTAGTGATATCTAATGTTCGCCCACTGATTTGCATTCTATGTGTTTCTGCTATAAGAATATAAAACTTAGATCAGTACCCCCTGAGGTTACTAGAACTCCCGTGTTCTAAAATACGCGTGTCTAATCTAGTCTGTGAACTACTACTTGTGCACCAGAGCTACCAGTAATAAATCTAACAGTGAATTTGAATCTATAAGTAACATTGATGGTCTCCAGTATATAAACTTGTGAATAAAGCCAGTGATCAGAAGATTAATACCTGAACGTTGGAAGTGGGAGACTAGGCTCCATCCAGGTCCACATATGCTAGTGTTGTTCAATTCTATCATTTGTCTTGTACGAGCATTCAGAAGTGTGTATATCAATAAACGTGATCGTGTGTCTTGTTACCGTGTTTTTATTTTTGTGTTCTCTATTCCTCATATCTTGTTTTGTGAATGCAGCCTTATATACCCAGTCAGTTAGAACTCACATTAACCAAGTTAATCCTGTAGAAAAACAGGGCATATCACTGTTTGTCCCAAGCTATAAAACTGGAAATTTTACTAAGCAGAAAGATTGGCTTAATTTGAAATGCAAAAGAGCTTTGGGTAGGCGTGATGCAGCTTGGGCTAGATTAAGAAGAAGGAACACTGAGAGTAATCGGAATAAATATAAACAGGAGAGGAATAGATATGTTAACATAATTAGGCAAGTTAAAATGAACTATGAGAAGAACATAGTAAATAAATGTGAAAGTGACCCTAGATTATTTTATAAATATATAAACAGTAAGTTGAAGGTAAAGAAACAAATTACTAAATTAAGAGTTGATGCTAGGACGTATGAAAATGTATCGGACATGTGCGAGGTAATGAATAACCAATTGGGGTCAGTTTTTACTAGAGAGGAAGGTTTTGACGAATCACAGGCGGGAGTACTGGAGAGTGGTCTTAGTAAGATTGAAATAACTAGAGATGAGCTGTTATCTGCGATGAGAGGACTTCAAGTAAGGAAAGCTATGGGACCGGATGAAGTGTCTGCCTGGGTTTTAAAGGAGTGTGCAGAGAAATTAGTGGAGCCAGTGAGGGACATAATTCAAGCTTCCTTAGATAAAGGACAGGTTCCTGTTGAATGGAAAAGAGCTAATATCATTCCGATATACAAGAATGGAAACCCTGAGGACCCTCTAAACTATAGACCAGTTTCACTTACTAGTATTGTATGCAAGATTTGTGAAAAGCTAATTAGGAAGAGATGGATGAAAATGTTGGAGAGAAAGAAGATAATAACCCCAAAGCAATTTGGATTCAGAGAAGGGACATCTTGTGTTACCAGTTTGCTATGTTATTACAGTAGGGTGATAGATGTACTCCAAGAAAGAGGCGGATGGGTGGACTGCGTCTACTTAGACCTTTCCAAAGCATGCGATAAGGTACCACATAAGAGATTGTTATCTAAGCTTGAGACGCTAGGATGTGTCAGGGGGAGTTTGCTGAAATGGATGGAGAGCTATTTAACAGATAGGGAAATGAGGACCAACATTAGAGGAACTTACTCATCGTGGCGGAAAGTTGAGAGTGGTGTGCCGCAGGGATCTGTGTTGGCACCTCTCATGTTCCTTATGTACGTGAATGACCTGCCGATAGGCATAAACTCCTACATGTCAATGTTTGCAGATGACGTAAAAATTATGAGACAAATAACAAATAAAAGTAGTTGTGAGGAGCTGCAAGGGGATTTAGATGAAATATACGAATGGAGCACCAAGTGGAAAATTAAATTTAATATAAGTAAATGCCATGTGTTAAATATGGGAAGAAGTGTGAATAGACCAAATTGGGAGTACAGGATGGGAGATAATATAATTAGTAAGGCCGAAAAAGAAAAGGATTTAGGGTTGATTATACAAGATAATTTGTCGCCAGAGAAACATATTAACAAGCTCTTTAGCGGAATGTATGCAATGGCCGGGAATATGAAAGTTGCTCTGAACTACTTGGATGAGACCATGGTAGCGAAAATTATGAAGAGTATGATTAGACCAAGATTGGAGTATGCAGCAGTGGTGTGGTCCCCGCATCTAAAGAAGCATATTAACAAGTTAGAAAGAATCCAGAGAGCAGTTACTAGATTGGTTCCAAGTCTCAGAGAACTGCCATATGAAGGGAGGCTAGACAAATTAAATCTACCGAGTCTAAAAGAGAGGAGAGAGAGGGGAGACATGATAATGATATACAAATGCACCCGGGGGCTGGAGAGGCTGGATAGGGAGGATATTAATTATGGATACAGGAATAACTAGAGGCCACAGCTACAAAGTAAAAAGACCTACCTGCAAGAACGATATCAGGAAGTTTAGCTTTCCCTATAGATGTATTGACAAATGGAATGGGCTGGAGGAGGAGGTGGTAGGGGCAAGGAATATCCATATTTTCAAGACAAAATTGGATAAAAAGTAGAATGAGAGACGGGACAACACGAGCTTAGCTCAACTCCTGTAAACTACAATTAGGTAAATACAAATAGGTAAATACATTCCTATTCCATCTCACGCTCGTCCTGTTCTCATGTATAGTGACAGGTTCATCAAGTCTACTGTGTGTGTCTCTCACGTGTCTGATGTTTGTGTAGACTGGAACACATATGTTTGTAGAATTCCTATCTGTATATCTAGTGGTTGTGGTGTTGTCTGTATTAGTGACTTTTCCATTGTTTCATATGTCAGCGTTTTCACTTGCCATCCGTAAATGACCTCGATTTCGTCTTATCACTCCATTTTCTGTCTCCACTTCATACGATCGCTCGTCTAATCTCCTGGTTACAACTCCTCATTCCCACTTCTTCTTGCCTAGTGATGTTGGCTTGATTCGCACCACGTCGCCTTCAACCAATGGTTCCAAAACTCTCGAACCTTTGTCGTAGTACTTCTTGCTTTTGAGATCTTTCAGCATATTCTTCCGCTTCACTCGCTCCAACATAATTCCTTTCGGCTCCAACAACTTGCTAGTAGTCGGCAGTAACGTCCTCGTATGTCGACCAAAGTAGAGTTGCGCTGGACTCTCTTCCAAATCTTGCATAGGCGTATTTCTGTAGTCTAGAATCGCCAAAAACGGATCTTCACCACTCTCGACAGCTTTCTTGATTAGTTTCTTCGCCGTCTTGACCGCTGATTCTGCTTTACCGTTAGACTGGGGATGATGTGTGCTGCTCGTTCGATGTTCAAAGTCATACTTCTCCGCGAATTCTTGAAATTCTTCACTGCTGAACTGCGGACCATTGTCACTAACTAGTACATTTGGCAGTCCATATCTTGCAAAGTGTGCCTTCAACTTCCTGATAACAGCGCTTGACTTGGTGCTTTCCAGGTAATCAACTTCCCAGAAATTACTGAAATAGTCCACTGTAACAAGATAGTTGTGACTCTTGATTGTCATAAGGTCTACACCTACTTTCTCCCATGGTCGGCTGGTTTGCTCATGAGTCATCAGAGGTTCTTTTTGTTGAGCTGTAGAGTATGTGTTACAAATTTCACACTCTGAAATGAATTGCTTCATCTCTGCATTAATTCCTGGCCAAAACAAACATTCTCTTGCGCGTCGTAGACAACCTTCAACTCCCATATGTGACGAATGTATAGCGGACTTCATCTTCTGACATAGACTGGTAGGAATTACAACACGTTCTCCCTTGAAGATCAAACCATCTTGAAATGACAGTTCTGCTCGTACATTAAAGTATGGTTTCAGTATGGTCTCTACTTCACTCTTGTCTTCTGGCCATCCTTTGAGAATTATCTCCTTCAATAGTTGCAATGCTTCATCTTCCTCAGTTGCTCGACGGATTTCTTGCAATTGTTCACTTCGGATGGGTACGTAGTCTGTCATGTTGATCTGTTCAAACACCTCTTCCTGCATATCTCTTGTGTTTTGCAGATAAGCTCTTGATAGAGTGTAGGCTAGATACATTTCTTTGCCCTTCTTGTGAACAATCTCGACATCATACTGTAGTATCCTCATCAACATCCCTTACAGTCGTCTTGGTACACTTGACAACAGCTTATTTTGGATAGCTTCTAGAGGTTTATGGTCGCTCTGGATTGTCGTCTTCCTCCCAAAACAATACTGATGCAACTTGTTAAGTGAAAGACGATTGCCAAAGTCTCCTTCTCTATCTGCCCATATTGTGTCTCCGTGTCAGTCAGTGCTTGACTTGCAAAAGCGATTGGTTTACCCTCTTGAAGTAACGCTGCTCCTAAACCTTTTTGAGATACATCACATTGAATCTCCAACTTTTGCTCTGGGTTGTAGTACTGTAAGATGGGTGTTTGGGTCATCATCTTCTTGATCCTCTTGAACGCCTCATCATGTTCTCTTGTCCACTTCCACTCGGTGTCCTTATGGGTCAGCTTCCTCATAGGCTCCATGACATCCGATAGACTGGGCACAAATTTACTCAAGTAGTTCACCATTCCAGACAGTCGTCGTACTGCAGTCACATCCTCTGGTGCTTGCATCTTCACGATTGCTTCAATCTTCTTTGGGTCAGCCATCAGACCATCCCGCGAGATCTTGTGACCTAAGAATGTGATCTCTGTACTACCAAGCTCAGTCTTTGCTCTGTTCAGCCTCAGACCCTTTGCTCGGCATCTGTCCAGTAGGTTTCTCAGCTTTGAGTCATGATCCCTTGCATCATCTTCATCAGTGTCACCAACTCCAAAGACCAAAATGTCATCAGCAACACAAATTACGCCTTGTAGATCATCCAGAACCAGTTGTAGCTTCTGAAAAATGTCGCTGCTTACAGCTAGACCAAAAGGAAGTCTGTTCCACCTGTATCTCCCATACGGTGTTTGAAATGTTGTCAGCTTGCGTGATTCTTCATCCAACACACAGTGGCAGTAGCCATTCTTGAGGTCAAACTTGGAGAAAACTTTGGCTTTTGCAAGGTCAGGCAGAATGTCGTCGATTACCGGTAGAGGGTGCATCTCTCTTATGAGTGCTTTGTACAGAGCTTGAGGGTCAATGCAAATTCCCAGATCCCCCGACTTCTTGGTTCCTGCTACCATTCGACTTACCCATTCTGTAGGCTCGTCGACCTTAGTAATGACATTTTCCTGCTCCAACTGCTCCAGTATCTCTTTAACCTTCGACTTGATGCTCAATGGTACTCTACATGAAGGAATTGCAATAGGTTTCACCGACTCATCCACTGTTAGATGAACATTTCCTGGTATCTTGCCAACTTCATCAGCAAATACGTCTTCGTAGTCTGTTAGAATGTCATTCATTGCACAGATGTGTTCATAGTTAACTGTGATGAATCCCATCTTCTCAGACGCTCGCTTACCAAGAATTGGTGTAACAACCTGTTTTACAACAACAAACTCAACAGAATAGTACGTTTGTGGTTGCTTGCAGTTGCGGACATCAATCCTACACTTTCCCAATGGCTGAATTGTAGTAGAGTTCCACATTTGAAGAGTTGACTCACACGGCTGTAGCTCTGCGTCCGGTACCAGATGACGTGGAATGGCATTCACACTTGCCCCGCTGTCGATCTGGAACTTCACTTTATTATCGTTGACCATGAGATTAGCCATTATGTGTTTTCCTCTGGATCCAGTCGATACGTTCATGATGTATTCCCGTCCTCTTGAGTTATCTTCTGAGTCGTCGCTTTCTTCTGTGTCTCCATCTTCTACCGCATGGACTCTGCGCGATGTCTTCTTTTTGCCTCCTGTCGCTGCACTTCTTGCTGCTTCGCCGGTCGCTGCATTACTTGGACATTTCTTGGCATAGTGTCCCGTTTTCTTGCATTTATGACATTTCGCATCAGTTGCAGGACAGTTCTTCTTACCCCAATAATGTGTTAGACCACACAAGTCGCACTGCCTGAGGTTAGGCTTAGTCTTTGTTGATTGTGGATTACTCTTCTTGGGTTTTGCACTGAGTTTGTGTAGAGACTCCTGCTTGTCACTTCGAAATGCTGTCATTGATCTCCTTGAAGTTTCATAGGCAGTACACATCTTAAGTACAACATCTAGGGTTAGGCTATCCTCCCTAAAGAATTTTTCCCAAAGTGTATATTCTCTTGGCAACCAAAAACAATTTTATCCCTCAGAAGTTCATCTTGAAGTACTCCATATCCACAGTGTCTTGTTACTTGTTACTTGTTACTTGGTGTGGAGTTTCTCAGCCGCGCTCCGTCACTAGATGTGACGCTCGTCGCAGCTGCCCTTTAAACCATCTAGCACTTGTAGTCTTGTCTCACAGTGCCATCTTCTAAGTCATAACACTCCCTGAACAAATGTGTTTTTAGTGACTTTTTAAAGGCCTTTATGTTCGCACACCTTTTCACATTAACTGGTAGATTATTATAAAGTCTCGGTGCACTCTTTTCGAAGGCCCTAAATCCAAATTCATGATTGCACCGTGGCTCATTCAATTGATGCAGCACGTTGCCATGTCTCAGCATCATATCAGTGCCAACATTGAAGTCTTCCAATAAGTCTCGCACATATTCCGGCTTTCCAAAGTTCAAAGCTTGATACACTATAACACACAGTTTGAATATGATCCTCGCTTTCACCGGCAGCCAATGCAGGTCAATTAATGCCGGCGTTATACTCGCACAGAATGGTAAACTCTTTATTAATCTTGCTGCTCTATTCATTATAAGTTGTAGTTTTCGTAGCAAGTAATTTGGTAGTCGATAATATAGAGAATTACAATAGTCTAATTTACTAATTACATGATTGTGGATCAACATTTTGGTTGTATTAATATCCAGATATTTTCTCACAAAAGCAATATTCCTCAGATGATAGGCAGAGATTCGCACTGTTTGATTAATCTGGTTTTTAAATGACAGTTCACTATCAACCAAGACTCCCAAATCCTTCACCACACTACTCACAGTCATCACACTATCATTGATATTGAGGCTTTGCACGCCCAGTCTCTCAAGGTTCACCCGTCTGCCTACTAATAGGCATTCAGTTTTATTTTCATTTAATTTCAGTTGCTTTGACTCCATCCACTTCCCAATGTCTTTTAGTAAACCACTAATCTTCTCCTCAACATTCACCACGTCACTTAGTGCCAGATAGAATTGGGTGTCATCCGCAAACAGCTTGAATTTCACTCCATGTTTCATTAATATGCTAGATAGTGCAATTGTATATATACAGAATAGAATTGGTCCAAGAACACTCCCTTGAGGGACGCCCCTCTCTAGATGCTTCATCTCTGAGAATTTATTACTTATTTGCACACAATAAGTTCTGTTAGTAAGGTAACTCTGAAGGTATTCCAGCGCATTACCATCAATACCAATAGCTTTACATTCTTCTATTAGTAAGCTATGCACCACTGTATCGAACGCAGCACTCAAGTTAACAAAATTAAGATTCCACACTTCGCATTGTCCATTTGCACGAGTAAATCATTAATCACAGAGCACATCGTGGTTTCCGTAGAGTAAAGTCTTCTATATGCGGACTGGTTGTCTGGGAGAGCCTTCACTAAACTCAAGTGATCCCATAACTGACCCAGAATTACATTTTCAGTAATTTTTGATAGAAATGTTAAATTGGAAACAGGCCTAAAAGAGCTCAAGCATTGAGAATCAAGGCTCCCTTTAATAATAGGCTTCACAATCGCATTCTTTTCAGACGATGGAAATACATTATTTGCAATGCTACAGTTTATTATGTCAACATATATGTCCAGAAAACTGTTAAAATTTTTACTGTGCACTATTTCACGTATCGGTATAGGATCATTACTACAATGGGTAAGTTTTGCTTTCGTAACTATGGATTTAACTGTATTCAGATCCGTCATAGTAAATTCTGTTAACTTAGTCACAGTAGGCTCAGCTACAACAACGTCTTGAGTCTCGACTACTCCAAAATTTCCAACAATGGCATTAATTTTATCACAAAAAAAGTCAGAAAAATCATTCGCCAATGTCATATCCGGAATCCCTTCTGGTAACTTATTTTTCTTCTTGTTTCCCGTCAAGTTGTCAAGTACCACATACAGCTTATTCATGTCAGATCCAGCTTATTTTGCTTTATTCATATAGTATTCACGTTTTCTAAGCACAATGAGCCTGTTTTCTATATTCCGAGCTCTTTTATAGTTATCTCTTGCCTCTTCGGTTCGTAGACGTCTCCATAGCCTCTCATATTTCTTCTTGGCCTTTTTTGCTCTTTGAATATCAGCATTAAACCACGGCGCACTATCAACTATTACTATTTTCTTTTCAATAATGGGGCACATATCTTCGTATTTTTCTCTAGCAATGCTGTTATACAGATTAGTGAAACATGACGTACAGTCATCTATTAATTCACCGTGAGCACAGTGTTCTCTTTTCTTAATCAGTATTTCATTCGCAACAGTCGATATTAGTAGTTGTGGCTCAAATTTTCTTTTTGACCTACACTTTATTGTCTTAGATTGTCTAGGTTTACTTACAAACGGCATGTTAAAAGTAACTAGTTTATGGACCGGCGAAATACAACACTCATCTTCAACATACAGCTCATTTATCATATCGCTTTCTCTATTCGTAAAAACCAAGTCTAATGCATGACCACCTCTTGAAGTTGCAGTATGCACTTTATTTATCAAGTGGAAAGACTCCATCAATTCTATAAAGATAGTAGCATAGTAATCATTCGGAACATCCACCCACAGATTAAAGTCACCAAAGACGAATCTATTCGTACTAACCATATCAATTGTTTCCAAGTATAATCTAAAATCATCAATAAATGTACTGGCACTTAAATTTGGGGGTCTATAAACAACAATAAAAGTACATTTCCAGCCTCCAATCTCACAGCCCACCTGTATATGTTCAAAACTACCGAACCTTGCAGATTTACATATTTTCGTCTTCTTAAACGTGTTTGTAAGAAAAATTCCCACACCACCACCTCCTTTCCCTCTTCGTGGATTGTGCAAGAAGGTATGCGTTAAAGGAGTCATTTCAAGTATTTTAGCAGTATCGTATTCACTCAGCCATGTTTCAGTTACCGCTAGTACATCATATTTTGCCTCATTAATTAAGTCTCGAATTTCAAAGGTTTTATTTCCCACTGATTGAATGTTTATCAGTCCCCCCTTTATCTTTATTAAAGCACTAGATTCCATGATCAGTTAGGTCTCTCACCTTGACTATCTCACTCGAAAAGACCGGGCACCGGGTATCTGATGATGAATGATACACGTCTTGTTTCCCGTATCTTATGCACTTTCTCACAGTCACCTTACAATCCTTCGACCTATGTGTTCCAGCACATTTAACCCGGGAGCTGCGGGGAGACTCTTAAGAGTTCCCCCGGCGCACTGCGGGGAGACTCTTAAGAGTCAGAGAAAAAAAAAATCAACTTTTGCTTTTCGTGCTAACATTAGAAATCCGATTGGAGGGTGTGGTCATCACTGATAGCAAGCGAGTGCAAGAGAGAGAGAGAGAGTATCGATCGACTGTGTCTCAGTGGCCTTGGGGGAAATTGGCGGGAAAGCAGATTGCCTCACCCATACATTATACAACTCGCGGGCTATATCTCCGATTTTGACCATCCAAACGCTGTTTTCACTCGTTTTATTGTTGTTTCAGGTTAATACCTTTATAATCAACCCATAATAGGCGCATATGGATAAGTATTAATGCTATTAATGGCACAATGAATATTTTAGTGACGGAAACACCTCAAATACGTCAGCACAGGGGGACGTTTCCAATTACCCCCATGCGCACTTCAGAGGTTAAAACAAACAGGCACATCACTGTTTAGTTTAGCAGCACACTTATTTTCTGCATGCCCAAATCTCTGGCAATAGAAACAAGCCAATGCATGGTACCTGTCTCTTATATTATATATTCCCCATTGAAGTTACACCTTGTCTTTATATTTGTAGAGAGCCGCACGGACTTCAGGCTCACATTTCAGGATATAATGGACTGTACCTCCAGCAGCTGGTTTATCAAAAATCATGGCAATCTTTCCTTTAATATCATCAATCGAATCCAGAAAATCATTCCTTGCAATTAATGTATCAATTATCTCACTCTTGGACTCTTCAGGATGAACATTGCAAATCATCACTTTTGGTTTTAATTTTTTCACACTGCTTGTAGTAACAGCCGGCACCTCTCCCAACTTTTTAACTGCATCATTCAGCATATCCACAGTGCCAAAATTCATCACCATGTTCCCTTTAGGGGTAAACTTCGTATCGTGAATTTTAATCCCCTCTAGCGCCTGAGAAATTTCTCCTCTCTTGTCAGTTGCCTTTTCATTCTCATCCGTTGCCTTCAGAACGAGTAGATTCTTCTTTTCTTTCTTCTATTTCTCCCCGCCACCACATCCGACCACCCAGGCGAGTCAGAAACCGCTGACGTTTGCGCGGGGTCAGCGCTTATAGCATCAACAACATTTCCCATACCACTAGTGACTCCTTGCATCTCCATCTTCACTACTTTCAATTGAGTTGAAAGTTCTTGAGTTATACCGTCTAGTCCTTGGGTCATCTTATCATTTAATTCACTCCTGATGTTTTTTAGTTTATCGCTCATTACATCAAAACCTTGGGTCATCGTTTCTTTGAATTCAATCAATTCTTTCATCATTTCTTTCTTTATGTTTTCCATTTCATTCTTAAATGAAGTTAACACTCCAAGCTTTGTCTTACATGGATCACAGACATAGTTTATGTGCGCTACGTTTTCAGTCTTTATGCCAATCAAGTGTTCACATTTGATATGGGCCCAGTTTTTGCAAGTTGAGCATCCAATCCACTTTAACTTCTCTCTCTCCCCATCAGTTTTATCGCATTTATAACACTTTACGTCAGGAGCCATCCCAATAGCAATTAAAGGTTTCGATAGAACAGTCTTTGTAACATGGGAAGCAGAGCTCAGGCGGCACACGTCTACTCTGCTACTCTGCTACACAACACTCACTTACCAAAGTCTTCAGCCTAGTGATAAAAGATTCCAAGGATTCATCTTTCCTTTGCATGCTATCATGAAAGTTGTACCTCGCCATCAGCTGCTCATCTCTTGGTGAAAAATGCTTGTAAAATTTCCCAATTAATGTTGCATAAGTCAGGGGAGATTCATCTTCTATGCCAAAAGATTCGTAGATATCTAGCAGAATGTCACCTCCAGTCAACAATTTCGCTATTTTAATATCATCACTCTTACCCTTCAGACCGTTGCCAATGATGTAAAGATCGAGTTTCTTCTTGTAACGCCTCCACGCCACTGCTTGCTCAAACTCAGACTTGCAGACTAACATCGGCTGTGTAGTGGATGCCATGACGTCACTCATATCTTTCGACTTTTCGAGGTTAAATCCAAGGATAACTCACTAGTTCAGCTGTAGAATTTGGTCAGCAGTACTTCATTCACACGTACACTGCTTACCCAGCTGCCACCATGTTGATATGGGTATATATATCGGGTTCATAATGAGACACATTGGATAGTGGTTCTACATGTATTGGGTGTGGCTGATTACATAACAACAGACCCTTGTCGTCAAAGGAGGTTTAGGAAGCCCTGCCTTGATATTGGCTCGTCTGTAGATTATATATATTTAGCTAACAATATTGTTTACCAATATTGTAACACTTAACCCCTAGGATATGCACGGTATATCACGATGTATGGTGATTATACACGTTTTTATATATGGTAATCATTGGAATTTCCATATGCCTCTAATAATGACAAAGCAGAATTATAAGGCTAAGTATCATATCAAAACAGCACGAAAATACCTTCTTCCTTTATATTTATTATACGTGTTATCAATGATTGTGGGTGAATTAAATTACGACGTGTAGCTTATAATAAAGAATTATCGATGAAGAGGGAGGGTGGCGAACTACGGAATATCATATCGTCTTT
Organism: Paralithodes platypus; assembly: GCA_032716605.1. Taxonomy (NCBI): domain Eukaryota; kingdom Metazoa; phylum Arthropoda; class Malacostraca; order Decapoda; family Lithodidae; genus Paralithodes; species Paralithodes platypus. The sequence goes on from CM064505.1 coordinate 47,519,268, forward strand.
TTAAGGCCAGTGCATGGTTTTGTCCCACTCTCAGACCCTGAAGAACTTTAGGTCGTGGAGCCGCTTTGCTTTTGTTTCCCGGACCTTTTTCGCTGTCCTGGAGACGGTCGTCTCTGGACAGGGAGGCAAAACCAGAAAATCGGGAAATCTATCTCGATGACGGTAGTCCACTATAGCTAGATGCTGTTGGGAAATGTGGTCAATAGTGAAAGCGTGTTGAAGAATATAAACAGTTCATTATCTGCAGTGATATCACTTGGATATTCAATAGCTAATTCTTTTGCAGAAATATTGGGGTGCTCACAAATGTAAGTTGCAATGTTTAGACAATGGTATACACAGGAATTGATATAGTCAGACTGGAGAGGGATGATATTGTTAATCAATTGCCCTGAAAGACATTTTGTCGTCAAATATTCTACTACTTGGGGAGGTGCTTCTGTTGCTTGACTATTAAAGTAAAAATAAGAGTCTTGCACATCGCGGTAAAGCACAGTTCCATGACCGTATGCTCCCAAAACATGTTCAATCAGCAAGAAACCATTAGTGCGTTTTCCTTTACCACCACTATCTCCGATAGACTGGAAAAGGTGTCGTATTTCACCCTTAAGGGTGTCGAATATCAAACCAACTCAAACCTGCTTTTCCACAGGTTTGATGAAGTGAAGAACTGGTTTGAAGTCAATCCGATTCGATTCGGGCTTTAAGTATATATCTGTAAGCAAGTCATCATATTTCATTGGCGAGTGTTAAAAAAATCTTTCTATCTAAATGTAGTCTTAACCCGGGAAAGACGAGAACACTCTTAACCTCTCAGCTGCGCAGCCCCTGTAGTATACACCATACCCATTCTGCGTACCGGTATTTCATAATTTTTGTTTTCGGTTATTTTTGTTTTCGGTTAGTCTAGGCTATCACCGCTGGTGGCCTATTTCTGCGTACCGGTATTTCATAATTTTTGTTTTCAGTTATTTTTGTTTTCGGTTAGTCTAGGCTATCATCCCTGGTGGCCTATTTCTGCGTACTTCAATTTTTAAATTTTCAGTTAGGCTATCACTATTTCTGCTTACCGGTATTTCATAATTTTTGTTTTCGGTTAGGATAGGCTATAACCCCTGGTGGCCTATTTCTGTTTAAATAAACATAAAAAAAAATTGGTTCGGCTATCACTGCGTATTCAAATTTAATTTAGTTTTGTTTTAATTTTCGGTTAGGCTATCACCGCTGATAACCTATTTGTGTGTATTTCAACATTTTTGTTTTCGGTTAGGCCTATTTAAGTAAGTGAAGCGACCTGAAGGAAGTGAAGTGTTTTTAACACCTTACGAGCGGCCTATGCGGTTTATTTATATGTACCGCCCAGCGGGGTGTTTTTAGCCAAAATAGGGCTGTTTACGTGATCATTTTCATGACTAAATAAGACCCAGAACGTAAAACAAGTACCTATCCCTGAAAGGGCATAAACAGAGCTTTCGAATGACACCATAACGATCCTTTTATGATGGCTAGTTTTCTTGCAATAACCGTGCAACGCGAGTGCAAAAACCATGTAATTAGCCACTTTCCCGATCTATCTATCTATCTATTGCCTGACGCCGTGATCCCCGAAGGGGTGGCCACGAACGAACCGCCCCCATGCACCTCTGTCCCCAGTCAGTCGACGCCCCTCCCCCCCAACCAGCACCGCCTTCGTTCATGTAGTTCCTCACTCCATCCTTCCACCTCATATTCGGTCTACCTCTCCCCCTCTGTCCCTCCACCTCGCTCTCGTACACCCTCTTAGTCATTCTCTCGCTTTCCATACGTTCCATATGGCCGAACCATCTCAAGTTGTTCCTTTTCACACTTTCCAGCACATCTACCTCCACACCACACCTCCTTCTTACTTCCTCATTAGTCTGTCTATCCCTCCATGTAACTCCGCACGCACTCCTTAAGTAATTCATTTCCACTGCTCTCACTCTTGGTCTGAGTCTCTCAACCAACGTCCATGCTTCGCTTCCGTAAGTCAGTGTCGGGATTACCACACTGTCATGCAAGGACTTCTTCACTTCCATACTGACCACCCTATTTCTTGTTACTGCTTTTAGCGTTCACTTTCCCGATACAATTCCTTATATAGCGAGTGAGAGAGGGAGGAGGGAGCTGGGATTCGTGTCAGTATGTTCGCCGCGGTGGTCTGGAGCAGTCATACGCTCGCTACTCTCCTGCCACCACTTGTCTCTCTCTCTCAGCAACATTACGTGCTGAAATTGCCACTCGAGTTATGTCGAGCGCCGCCACATAGTCCAGCTTTATTTAACTCGACTTATGTGGTGAGCCGCTAATTAAGGGTTAAAGTGAGTTTAGTGTTTTTAAAGTGAGTTAAGTGTTTTTAAGTGAGTGAAGTGATCTGAAGAAAGTGATCGTCACCATGCCTCGTGCCTGTACGAACTGTGCCGGTAGGTTTGGTGCTTCCATGTTTGCTCCTGTCGATCCACAAGTCTGCCGACTCTGCCAGCAACGAGAGGATTTGACAGCAAAATTGGATGAAGCCCACAACAAGATCAACGCCCTCACCAGGAAGCTGGAATCACTCCAAGAGTTTGTAACACTCAACGTTGGAGTATCACTAACTCCAATTGTTTCAACTCCAGCATCCACCACCGCCCCAACGTCATCTGCCAACAATCCAACACCTGCAGTAGACACTGCAGCAGATGCTTCTGACGAACCTGAGCCGACATCAAACCAGGACAGCCGCCCTGTTCACCTTAGTCTCTCCCCCACTCCTCGTGCAAGAAGCCTGCTAGCACGAACAGTACCAACCCCTCGCCCCCGTTCTAACCACTCCTCTCCCCGACCTGTACATAGAGTCCCGCCACCACAGGTTTCCGGATTTACACCAGTGAGGAACGGTGCACGGCCAACGCAGAAAAGGTCTCATCTACCAGTCACAATGTCAAACAGATTTGAGATATTGGTAGAGATGGAAGACGAACCAGAGGAGACCAGGCTCGTTGGGGATTCCATCCTACGAGGACAGGTCGAAGAGTTCTGCGACAGAGTCCCAAATCAACGAAAAAGATTTTGCATCCCAGGAGCTGGACTGGACGACATTGTGGAAGCCTTCGAAGATACCACAAAGGATGCAAATGAAAATACCCTTTTTGTCATCCATGCTGGTTCAAATGACGTCATGCGCACCAGATCCGAAGAGTTGATGGAGAAATATCGCAAGATGATCCAGCACCACAAAAACAAGTCAAGGAATATCATCATCTCAGGCATTCTCCCCAAGATCGACGCACCTGACAAATTCTACGACAAGGCCTTCTGCACAAATAGCCGACTAAAATATTTGTGTCTGAGGGAAGAAGTTGAATTCATCAACCTCTGGGACAACTTCTACAACCAGCCTACTCTGTTCCGCAAGGATGGCACTCATCTAAACCGTGTGGGTTCAGCACGCATGGGTCGTCTCCTACACGAAGCAGTCCGCAGCCATGGATCAAAAAACGCCATCCGAGAAGAAGCAGCAGTGACATAAATCATCCAACGCCAAGAAAAAAACAGAGGCAACCGAGGACCACCAGCGATAAGGACCGAAGACAGCGAGGACCGAGGACAGCCATGAACATAAATGTAGATCCGACAAGAACCAAAAATATTATTAAAGAGCGTTCCGTGAGTTCTAAAATAACAAATTTAAAGGTTTTCTATGCAAACGCTCGTAGCATACGCAATAAATTTTCAGATTTAGAGGAGCTAGTGTTTACAGAAAATTATGATGTGATTGGCATAACAGAATCTTGGCTCAATACAGAAGATAGAGACTTTTTAGCAGAGTATTCACTTCCCGGTTATGTAATGTTTGAGAAAAGCCGAATAAATCGAAATGGAGGTGGCGTTTTACTTTATATCAAAGAAAGTCTTAACCCTACCCTCTTGTCAAAACCTCAAATTGTGAACGTCGACGCATCTTTTGTGCTAATAAAGAATAATAAAGGTACAAAAATAATACTTGCATTAATATACAGACCTCCAGCTCAATCAGTGCAAACTGACCGAGAAATTTACGAACAAATTGCAGATGTAAGTAACTCACAAGATACCGTAATTTTTGGCGACTTTAATTTACCTGTGACCAAGTGGGGTGATACTCTTACTTCACACTCCGGACATGACTTGTATACGAACTTGCAAGAGAGTTCGCTTTATCAATTTGTTCGAACGCCAACCCGTGGTAATAACGTTCTTGACATTGTACTTGCAACAAAAGAAGAATTAATAGAGAATTTGAATGTTGGTGATGAATTCAGTAACAGCGACCATCGTACGATAACTTTCACTTTAAAGTTTACTAGTAACGAACCAAATAGTAGCATCGAAAAAGTCCCTAATTTCAAGAAAGCAAACTTCCATAAACTTAGAGCTATGTTTAAAGAGACTGACTGGAGCTTTTTAATTCACAATAACGACATAAATACATCTTGGAAGTTATTCGAAGGCACTTACCTAAAAGCAGTGCAAGACTGCATACCATCTAAAATACGGCGTCCAGGCCATAATAATAAGCCCAAATGGTGGAATAAAGATATTTCAAACTGCCTGCTTGCTAAAAAATTTGCTAATGATAGATTAAAATCCTCACAAAATGACGAAGAACGGCTGAAATTTGTAGAGCTACGACGCAAAGCCAAAAAGTTAATTAAGCAAAGTATAAAGACCTTAGAGTTACATATTGCGAATCAAAGTAAAACAAACCCGAAAGAATTCTATAGTTATATCAGAAAGAAAAAAGTAGTTACTTCAACTTTTGGACCGTTAGTCGATGAAAATGGAGAATACACCAAAGACGAAGTACAAATGAGTAATGCCCTCAATACCTTCTTTGCATCAGTTTTTACAACAGAAGACCTCAGTGATATCCCTACACCATCGCCGATTCAGATTGATAATTCAGATGTTCTAAGCAATATCACCGTTACAGAGAGAGAAGTATTGAATTGTTTAGATAAACTCAAGGTAAATAAAACGCCTGGACCTGATACAATCTCGCCTAGAGTTCTAAAGGAAGCTAAGGATGAGCTCTCCAAACCACTGACATTACTATTCAATAAATCCTTGCAGTCTGGAACTATGCCCGATCAGTGTAAGCTAGCCAACGTAACACCGATATTCAAAAAAGGCAGCAAATCCCTACCCAGTAACTATCGTCCAATTAGCTTAACCTCAGTTGTATGTAAAATGCTAGAAACGGTCATACGAGACAGACTCGTAAATCACTTAGAGGAAAATAACATACTTAAAGATACTCAACACGGCTTTCGTAAAAAACGTTCCTGTTTAACAAACCTCTTAGACTTCTTCCACGATATCCTCAACCTATATTTCATGTGATCGCTCAGATGATGAGGATATGGGTCGTCAGCGAAGGCAACTTTACATGCAGGGAAATTCAATATTAAGAAAATTTCATATGTGCACATGGGATACAAAAATAACATTGTTCAACTCCTACTGCTCACCAATGTATACAGCACAACTATGGTGGAACTATAAGAAAATTACAGTGAATAGACTAAGTATCTCATATCACAATATCATGAAAATGTTTCTGGGGCTCTCAAAATATGAGAGTACAAGTACGCTATGTGCCTATATGAACTTACACTGTTACAAATCACTCATTAGAAAGCTAACATATAAATTCATTCAGCGCCTTAACACTTCTGAGAACAGGATCATTAAAATGCTACAAACTCCAAGCATAGTGTACACCTCCAGGATCCAGGCACACTGGAGGAAGTTGCTCTATATTTAACCTTAAGTAATGATTTCAGGTCTGCTACTCTACAGAATTAGCATACCGGTACTGATCCTCATAGTGCAGTACAGTACCGATATTCCTATACTGTACTGTAGCAACATACTGTACCGGAAGCTAAATGATGTGAGGCATGGTACTGTACACAATTAGGACAGTGGTTTTGGTAACACAGTAGTTTGATGACCACTGTTTTTGGTTGAGGCAGTGCTGTGAACTACATGATAGCAAGCTGGGTATTAGTTAATTTCTTTTTATTTTATGTAGCCTATGTACAGTAGCTTATATATATTTATATATATTTATGTTACTGTAAGGTATATATGGACCCCAGTATGGTCCCCTCTGTACTGTGTGAGTCTGAAATAAAGTATTATTATTATTATTATTATTATTATTATAACCTCTACGATGGGAGTAAAGCTGTAGATATTATGTACCTTGATTTTCAAAAGGCCTTTGACAAAGTTCCCCACAAACATTTACTGCTAAAGCTAAAAGCGCATGGAATACAAGACGGTGTGTTGAAATGGATAGAAAATTGGCTCAGCGACAGAAAGCAAAGAGTAGTCATAAACGGTAAGGCATCTAAATGGACCAATGTAAGTAGCGGGGTACCCCAGGGATCGGTACTAGGACCAATTCTCTTTCTAATTTACATCAATGACATAGATGAGGGTCTCACCTGTACAATCTCAAAATTTGCTGACGATACAAAAATTGCAAATAGCGTACTCTCAAAAGAACAAGTTGACGATATGCAACACAATCTAGATAAATTGTCATGTTGGGCCCAAATTTGGCAAATGAGTTTCAATGCGGATAAATGTAAAGTACTACATATCGGATACCTAAATGAGAAAGCAAACTATTCGATGAATGGCACTCAGCTTAAGAATGTAAACAGAGAAACCGATCTGGGAGTAACAATATTGAGTAACCTAAAACCGAGTCAACAATGTTCAGAAGTTGTTAAGAAGGCAAACAAAATAATTGGCTTTATAGGCAGGTCATTTGAGCATAAATCCAAAGAAGTTATCCTAACCCTTTACAATTCCTTAGTCCGCCCTCATCTGGAATACTGCGTTCAATCCTGGTGCCCTTATTACCAAAAAGATATAAACAAGCTAGAACGAGTTCAACGTAGAGTTACCAAAATGATACCTAGCCTAAAGAACAAACCATACGAAGAGCATCTTAGAGAATTAAATCTATTTCCTTTAACCCAGCGCAGATTAAGAGGTGACTTAATTCAAGTGTTCAAAATCATCAAAGGCATCGACAATATGAACTGTAGTAAGTACTTCACTATCGACCAATCTAAACACGCGGGGAAACGGTTGCAAAATTATTGGTAAATCTTTTAACTCACACGAATCTAAGAATTTCTTCTTCAATCGAGTTGTCAACTTGTGGAATGGGCTTCCCCGAAACGTTATAGACTTCATCACCGTTGATTCATTTAAACTCCGCCTAGACAAATATCTCGCATCAAACCCGCGACTGACTGCGTTTGTAAATGAATAACTTTATTTTATCCTCCCCTCAGTTACTAACCCATCTGTCCCCTACTAACTTCCTAATCCTGCCACGGACATTAGTTCCAGGGCAGTAATTCCCTTTCCAATGTTCCCTTACCCACTCTAAACCACTGTTTGGACACTTGATCCTCAGTGTTTTGGAGGACAAGCAACCTAGAAGGGTCACTAGATATGTTGTTGCTTGATTTTCTTTGTACTCCTTTGTACCCCTGTGCGTAGGTATTTAGAGTCATTCCTCACTAAAATTGTTAATTTACCATAAATATAATTAATACTTATCCATATGCGCCTATTTTACATTTAATATAAAGATAGTAACATGTTACAAGAATAAAACAAGTGGGAATAGTGTTTGGGGGGTGACAAACATGAAATATTGCGGAGCGGTTCATTCGTGAAGTTGACAGGGAGCGAGACTACACCCTCCCTCCACGAGCTCGGTGAGAGACTGGAGGTAGTCTGGGCTACTACTCTCTCTCTCTCCTCCTTCCACACCCTCCCTTTCCAACTTGGAACTGGGTGTGGATTTTTGGCGCCATAAATAAACCGATAATTACAGGAATAAGAGAAAAATGGGTGATAATTGAAGGGGGGGGGGGGGGGGAAGGAGGGGACTTTGACAGATGATGCTGGTCTTGAATGTGAGCTATTTGCAGACTCATTTAATCTCACTCAACTAGTCAACCAACCCACCCGTGTACCAGATAATCATAATCATAATTCCCACCAACTGGACTTATTTTTAACAACCAATTCAGAAAATTATGATGTTACAGTGAGGTCCCCGCTTGGATCTTCTGATCACTGTCTGATACAGGCCACCTGTTTATCACCTACCACACCTTCCCACTCTGAACCTGTTTTGGTGACTAAATGGCATTACGATAGGGCAGACTGGGAGGGTCTTCAAGGTTCTTTATTGATATTCCCTGGACCTCTTTCTTTTCTAATGATGCACACTCCACCTTGAGCCACATACAAGATTTTGTAAAAATTGGAATGGAAACTTTTATTCCTCATCAAAAGTACATTAAAAGATCTAATTCACCTAAATGGTTTGACCATAATTGTGCTAGAGTAACTGAACAAAAAGCAATAGCCTACAATGCATACACAAGATCAAAAACACATGAAGCCTTTAATTACTTTAGAAACATCAGAAATCATGCCAAAACTGTATTAAACCTAACTAAATCAAACTTTCTCCACAAGCAGGCAAATAAACTTCTAAATAATCCAAATGATAACAAAATATTTTGGTCTACTCTTAACTCATTCAAATCCAACTTCACAACTGCTTCATCCATTCCACCATTAAAATCTCCGACTGGCAATCTTGTAAGTGACCCACGAGGTAAAGCTAACCTTCTTGCGGATATTTTCTCCACCAACTCAACCTTAGATGAAATAAATCAAGATGTTCCTGTACTTAATTTTAATTCGCCTGAAATTCCCTCACTTAAGATCCACACCAGACATGTCAAAACTATTTTGCAGAATCTCTCAGTAGATAAGGCTCCTGGTCCAGATGAAATTCCTCCAATAGTACTTAAGAATTGCTCCTTGGTGCTCGCTCCTGTATTGGCAAAAATTTTCCGTCTATGTACTCATACCTCATGCTTCCCAGTACCCTGGAAAGAAGCAAACATCCATCCAGTTCCTAAAAAGGTGCCTCTTCAGATCCATCAAACTACAGACCAATAGCTATAACTTCCACTCTTGGTAAAGTCTTTGAAATTATATTAAATAATCACATAATTAAGCATCTTGAGAATAATAAATTAATCAGTGATAGGCAATATGGTTTTAGACGATGTCGATCAACTGCAGACATTCTTTGCCTTCTTACGCATCAAATCAACCAAGCTACAGACCAACATGGTGAAACACATACAATAGCACTGGATATATCAAAGGCATTTGATAGAGTCTGGCATCAATCCTTATTGTCGAAGATGCCTTGCATCATTAGTTCCACTAATTTCTTCTTATCTTCATAACAGAAAAATACGTGTAATGGTAGATGGCCTTTATTCTCAATTTCACTCAATAAATGCTGGTGTCCCCAGGGATCAGTTTTGGCCCCAACTCTGTTCCTCATTCATATCAATGATCTCATATCTACCACTCATAATCCAATACATTCCTACGCAGATGACTCAACACTCCACAGTTCCTTCACATTTACCAATTCTTTCACCCAACCCGATCTTATAAATTCAAAAATAAGCACTGCAATTTCTCTGAACCAGGACCTTTCTAGAATTGAAGAATGGGGACAAAAGAATCTAGTTTCCTTTAATGCACAGAAAACCAAGTACATTCAATTTTCTAACCGACAGAATCTCACTGACTCCCATATATTTTTTAATGATGTACATATTCCCACTTCCCCTAGTATTGACATTCTCGGTGTAACATTAACTACTAACTTGAGCTGGACACATTATGTTAGAAGCATTGCTAAGAATGCCTCTAAAAAACTGGGACTCCTGTACAGAGTTCGAGAATTCTTCACTGACGAGCAGTTGGCCGTGATATATAAAAGTCATGTGCGTTCTCAGATGAATTACTGTTCACCTCTGTGGAGTGGAAGTGGAGTGGTTGCATTGAGGCAGTTGGACAAAATTCAAAATAAAGCTATTAGATTAATCAATAACCCTGCAATCACACAGGACCTTCCTACATTATCCATTCAAAGAAACGTTGCATCCCTTGCATTATTCTACAGATATTTTCACAGCAATTGTTCCGAGGAACTTGCTTCAATTGTGCCGCCTCTCCACATCTTTCCCGTAGAACTAGGGCAGCTGAGAGCGCCCATGAATTTACACTTTCTCCTCCACAATGCAGAACTTCTGCTTATCAAAATTAATTTATCCCTAGAACTACTACTCTTTGGAATTCACTTCCCTCGAATTGCTTTCCACAAACTTACAATCTACAAAAGTTTAAATCCAGTTGTTACATACATTTTATGAATGGAGGATGCCTTTAGGCACATGGACCTTTTTGTTTTATCTGTGTTTTTCCTTCCTCCATTCATTGTCTCTTAAAAAAAAAAAAAAAAAAAAAAAAAATTTTGGAGAAGTGATATGAGGTATGGAGGGGGGGGGGGGGTAATGTTTCAAGTGCTACTGGGGCCTTTTAAAAGTTTTTTTTTAGGCCTAGGATGTTAAGAGTCTCCCCGCAATCGCCCAGTATAACCTCTTGAGAGTCTCCCCGTAGCTGCCGGGTTAAGAGGTTTTGGTGGGCAAGGGCGAGGACCCTCTTAAGAGGTAAGGCCTAAAAAAAAAAACTTTTAAAAGGCCCCAGTAGCACTTAAAACAAGTGAAATGGTTATTAAGTGAGATAATTCCCCTCCATACCTCCTATCACTACTCCACATCTTTCAAAATCCCCTCCTTCCCCCCTTTCCCATCCTCCCCTCCCCCTCCCCCTTCAATTATCACCTATTCTCCCTGTTATTCCCTTATTCATTGGTATAATTTTGTGTATACATCTCCAAACCGATCCTAGGCTGTGGTCTTGTGTGTGTCTATGCGTGGGAAAGAGAGAGAGAGAGAAAGACAGGCCTCAGTCACTCTCCAGGCTTCGAGAGAGGAGGGTGTGGGCCTCCCCTGTCTCTCACCTCATGAATGAACGCTCGGCAATAATTCGCGATTTTCACCATCCTAACACTATTCCCACTTGTTATATTGTTATATTATGTGGTGGGCTGACCTATGTCAGAGTGAGGGTTGGTGTCCTCTACTTCCCATAGCCCCTTCTATCTTTTTCTCCCTCTGCATCTCTAATTTTTTCAAATGGCGTAGGTATGCGGCGACCCCAACGCCCGCCACTTTCTGGTGCAGGTAGCCTCCTCTGTGGTGGAGGGGTGAGAAATTTCCACCACCGCTTTTCTCCGGCGAGACGTAGAAGTCGGCTAAAGGGGATCGGGGGCGGGGGGCCTGGTATCCTTCTCCCCTTAAATAAATCTACCATAAAAACGAGACAGAGATAGGGGCGAGGGAACTCGTTAATGGGTCCGGACCCTAAGAACAGGAGCTTTAAATATGCAAGGATGTAGTACGAATGAGAAGCGAGAGGACATTGGAAGGTTATTTGAAAGAAGGAAGTATGATGTGCTTGCACTGAATGAAACAAAGATGAAAGGAGAGGGAGAAGTGGATTTTGGAAACGTGATAGGTAGAAAGTCTGGAGTAGATGAGGGAGTCAGGGGGAAAGAAGGAGTGGCTATTATTGTGAAGGAGGAGTTGAGAGAGTTTATAAAAGACTGAAAAGAGGTGTCATCAAGGCTAATGTGGGTGCGAATGCGGTTTAAGGGTGAAAGGTGGGTTTTTGTAAGTGTGTATGGACCAGGAAGTGAAAGAGAGTTAGACGAGGTAGAGGGTTTCTGGGAGGATTTGAGAGATTGGCTACAAGGGTTTGATGAAAATGAAAATTTTATAGTTTTAGGGAACCTAAATGCTAGGGTAGGAAATGAGCCTGTTGAAGGAGTCATCGGTAGTTTTGGTGTGGATGGTGTAAACGAGAGTGGAGAAAGACTGAAAAATGTATGGGAAGAGTGCAGATTGAGTGTAGGTAATACGTTCTTCAAAAAAAGGCGTATACACAAATACACCTGGCATAGACTTGTGAGGGGAGAGATTGTAGAGAGGGCATTGATGGATTATGTGCTGGTGACAAGGGAAAGATTGTGTAGACTGCTGGATGTGAATGTGATGAGAGGTGAGGCGGAGGGTATGTCGGATCATTACCTGGTGGAGGGATAGCTAAGAGTTAGGAGTTACAGGAGAATGAGAGACAAGCGTGAAGTAAGAGAGGTAATAAAAGTTAGTGAGTTAGAGAAGAGTGCAAAAGAGAGGGAGTACAAGGAAAGACTAAATGAAAAGTGGATGGAAGTGAGCGAGATGGAAGAGAGAGAAGTAGAGGTTGAATGGTAACAGTTTAAGGAAGGAGTGAAAGCAAGTGCAGAGGTAGTATGCGGCAAAAGGAAAGTAGGAGGCAGAGGTATCAGGCAGGGAAGTGAGTGGTGGAATGATACAGTGAGAAAGGCAGTTGAGGAGAAGAGACAGTGTTTTGAGAGGGTTTTGGAGGATGGTAGTGTTGAGGTATGGGAGAGGTACAAGGAGAAAAGGAGAGGCAAAACGGAAAATTAGAGAAGCGAAAAAAGATGCAAACGAAAGGTGGGGTCAAAGGTTGAGTGAGAATTTTGAAGAACGGAGGAAGATGTTCTGGAAGGAGGTAAATAGAGTAAGAAAAGGAGGACAAAAGAGGGAAGAGTCAGTGAAAGATGCAAATGGAGAATTACTAGTGGAACCAGTTGAAGTGAGGAAAAGATATGCTGAATATTTTGAATCTTTGCTAAATGCAAGAGATGGAAGAGAAGCAGTGGTTGATGGAGATAGGTTACCCAGGTGGCAGGGAATGAATGAAAGGATTGTGGAAAATGAGGTGAAAGAAGCAGTGAAACAAATGAAAGCGGGAAAAGCAGAAGGTTTGGATGGTATTGCTGTGGATAGCTAGGGAGCCAAAGGCCATTTTTGACGAAAACTGACACGGTGTGTTGTAAAAGGTTGTGGGGTATTTTTGGAAAGGGGAGACCTTCAGGAACATCATCCAGGTGCACAACCTTGCAAATGAACTGCTGGACCTGAATAGTAGGCCTTTCAATAGGGTACCCCAAAATGCGTGAATTTTCGAAAATGTGCAGTTCCAATTTATATGATGTCGGGTTATCATGTTTACTATGTTTATGGTGTGCAACACCATGTTTATGGTGTGCAACAGAACACCATGTATTTAAGGTTTACTTAAGTTACTTACCTTACATTTTCTTCAAATTGATGTAGTACAATTTGTTGTATTCATGACATAGACATACTATACATATATTTCTCTTTTCCAGGTGTGATGGCCGAGAGGCAGCCTAAGCGGGAACCTGAGGGAACAAAGATTCTTCAGATACAAAAGCGCCAGAAGCGTGGGAACACCGACTACACCAAATGCATCATCTGCCAGCAGTCCAGCAAAATACCTTTGTACCGTGTACAGCAATCGTCTTCTGTCAGACTAAAACATGCATGCGACGCAAGACAAGATGAGGTCGCCAAGCGCATATTGCCAATCATTGGCGATGAATCATGGCTAGACAGAGACACTCCGAAATGGCATGAATAATGCAGAAACTGGTATAACAACGAGAAAAGTTACAAGCTTCCCGAGAAAAAACGCTTGTCATTGGATAGCTCCTCCAGCTCAAAAATCGAGTCATCGATGGAGTCTGATAAATGTGTGGCAGTATCAACTAGAGCCCGTACAGAATCATTTGAAGCCAAAACTACATGCGTGATATGTGGCCGTAGATGGTATCGTAGCAAGGAACCACAAGCAAAAATATCAACAGATGAAAGTCAAAACTTCATACTCGAAAAGGCCAGGAAGCTCAACAGACAAGACATCTTTGCACGATTAGTTGGACATGGACATGATATGGTAGCCAATGACATCTGCTACTATACACCATGCATGAATAATTTCAAAGCTCAACGTGTGACGGAAAAAACATTACCATCTCCCAATGCACATGATGCAGCATTCAAAGTGCTTGTGGACAAACTGGAAGTCAGGCTGTTTGGGAACTATGAGGGGTTCCTTATCAAGACTCTGGGAGATGCATACAGGCAACTACTTTGTGACGAAGGAGTGCAAACAGCTAATGGCTATTGCTCAACAACCCTAAAAGCCAAGCTGCAAGCCCATTTTGGATCAAGAGTGTCTATTCTGTGTGACATTAACCACTCCATTAGAACCGCATGGCTTGTCCTACAGTGACTCGCTAGGATCGCCAGGGCAGTGGATGGGGCTACAGTTTATGTATTAGAGTGTGCTTTATTTCATATGAAAGCTTGTGTCATGGGCAGTCCAGAAAGGCTCTTTGTTTTCACCCATGTCAAGGCTTTCTATATTTAATTGTAAAGTATATGTTTTATCATTAACTAGTAATGATGGGATCTGGGAGAGAGAGAGAGAGTAGAACAGAGTGAGAAGGGGGCGCGCAGTGTTTTTGCCCCGCTCGATGACGTCACGGCTGGCGGCCTCGTGGGGGTTGGTTGAGGGAGGTCCTTACCATGTTGCTAGCTTCTTTGCTAGTGGCTAGAGGACTTGTTACCGCTTTACTTTGCGCGGTGAAAACTAGTCCCGGTATATATACAGGTTCCTCGCCACTCTCTCCCTCAGATCTGGTTTCTAGAACGCATCTCTCTTTATCCTTTGATACCTGTCTCCCGCCCTACACCTGAGAATCTTTTCCTCTGCCTATCTCTCTCTTTTTCCATATCTTTCACCACCTTTTATTAATACCATATCCCCTCTGGTTAACTCTGCAAAATCAGCTTCATGCTGGCCAGTTGTATTGTGCGATAAGGTCTGATATAACCCATGTATGTTAGTTGTTAAGATAAGTTGATCACGAAGCATTGGTTGGCATTTATATTGTTTAAGTACCGCTTCCTATAATTATTAGTGTTCTGCTGGATTAGATAATGCTAGACTAGGGGTCTGATATTATAAGGTATTGTTTCCTATGAGTGCTGGCTTTAGGAAAAAGCTGCACGACATACCTGAGAACTGGAGTTGATTGAGTAAATTCTAGTCTGTGTGCCATTGAGAGTAGAGCATGCACGAATGAGGGCTTTTTGCCTATACCATTCTGCACTGTTCTAAGCTCGTTGTTTGTCTTTGAGGTACGCCAGGAGAACGCTTAATACTTCGGTATTAAGGTTTCTCAAGAGAGCTACCCTTCCCTATAACGTAATATTTGACGCACAGACTTGAGATTTGCCCTAGGCTATGCGGCATGCCATGCGCACCAGTATCTCGTATCATTGACTCTAGCTAGACTTTATCAATCATAGTAGACATTAAGTATATTAACCCAATTACTCTTTTTATGCATACCCATTTATGATTACACAAGCATTTCGCAGCCTAGTTTGATGTATGGAGACACAAACGACTTAGGCTCTTTTTGTTGATAGGAATACTGCATTGTCGTGGCGATTATTAGTGTTGTAGCGTTTAGGATATTCTTGGCCCCAACTGCATTATATATTCTGCCTTTTTGTGTGCATAGCCTGCACGAGCATTGTTCCGCTGCCGGCCTTTTTTGGGTTCCATTTCCGATACGAGCATCTTGATAGCATCTAACATTTAAAGAAGATTCCTTGTTGGTGTTGAAGGACTTTAGTGCACTTTCTTTCATGCAGGAGTGCCTGACATTTATTGATTAAAGTAATGTAAGCTGTAACTTCTCTTACCACCTTACTTTGCATACCATAACCAAGCACCTTCGGTTATAGGTAGTAATAGGCTGTTTTCACATAACATTAAGCCTAGAGTAGACGCACATTTATTGAGAGTTTGATAGCCTATTATTGCATATAGAACTCTGTAGAGTATTTGTGTTCTTTGTTCACTGGGAATATACATCAGAGGTTGGATCTAGCGCTTTCCGTTGTAGCATTTATGCCATTACTAGTCCAATGAATAAGAGCCCTGATATATTTAAACCTCGGTCGTAACAAATGGCGACCTTACCTAGGATTTGGTGAACCTACATTTATTAGCAGGGAACATTTGTTGTTTTGGGGAATATTTTGCGGGGATCAGCAAGAATAATTTTTGTTTACAACATAGTATAGCCCTTGAGTATTTCCGATAATTTTTGTGTGTATATTGAGGTATAAGAGTTTGGGGTACTTCTTTTCTGAATATTGAGGTGGGAAATTTTTGTGAGCATCATGTCTTATACCGGATCAGAGGAGAATGGAGACACAGTACGTAATGTCGAAACTGAGGAACAGCAGTATGATGATATGGTTAATCAGGTGAACTGTGAGGAGGATGCTAGGATATTTTTGCAATGGCCTGTTACTGCCGAGCGGTTGGAGGGTAAGGAGCGGTACGGTCTTCAATGCCTGGCCACAGCTATCGGTCATGCGGTTACTAGCAGCATGACCAGGGATAACTTGATAACGTGTGTACTGGGCAGGGTGACTGGTGAGCGAGATGGGTTGAGTGCTCAGAGCCCTTCGGCCATGCTTCCCCTACACTCGACTCCCAGCCATCCCAGTAGTTTGCCGACCCCGGGTACGCTTCCGCAGTTGGGTGGTGACTGGCAGGGTGGGTTGCCCCTGGGGGGACCACCGGTAATTTCAAACATTGTAGCACCTTCACCTCCTCAAGGGTTAACTCCAGAATTATTGCTTCAGCTCGAATTAGCTAAGATCCAGCAGCAAATAGAATCCGCTAAGATCGAAGAGAGAAAGGCTACCAGGGCATCTGAGATTCAACAGCAACAAAGGGCAGGTGAGCAGCAAATAGAGCTAGCAAAAATCCAAGCTGAGTCGACTAAGTACTGTGCCGACAGGGACATAGAGAAGTCGCGAGTAGAGACAACGGGACAGCGACTTGGGGCTGGTAACCGTGCTCATGATCAATCTCTCTCACACTTATTGAAACTGGTTCCGGTGTTTGATGAGAGTGGTGTAACAGAATTTTTCGCACGCTTTGAGAAGAAGTGCCAGGAACATCAGTGGCCAGAGAATAAATGGGCAGCACTTGTATCCTCTAGATTAATAGGCAAGGGTCTTAAAGCCTACGATGCGTTACCTTTGGAGTCATGTATTGTGTATGAGGATCTCAAGGAGGCTGTCCTGAGGGCTTACGAACTGCAACCAGAAACGTACCGTTTGAAGTTCCGGGGTGTAACTAAGGGAAGAGATAGCACCTTTTTGGAACACGCCCGGGACTTGTCCGATGCTATGGGGAACTGGCTCCGATCTGAGAAGGTCACAACATTTTATGAAATTAAGCAGTTAATGATGTTGGAGCAGTTCTTTAAGAGCACGGGCGGTGATCTAACTTTGAACTTAAAGGAGAAAAACCCAAGAACTCTAGTCGAAGCAGCAGAAATGGCTGATCGACGGCTGTCGTTGATTCGGGGTTGCGGGTCCTCACAGAAGTACGATGTAAGTGCTAAGGACCGTTATCCTTCCCCTCCCCGTAACAATGACACATTCAAACAGAAGAGCCATGAAACTAAAACTGAATCCAAACCTTACACCACACCGTATGTGAAAAGTCAGGGGCCTTTTACATCACAGTATAAGCCGAAACCGAAATTTATGTGTTTTAGTTGCCACCAGGAGGGTCATAAGGCAAATGAGTGCCCTAGTCGACCTCCTCCGGCAGCCGTGTCTTTTGCTCACGGCATTGGAGTGTTCAAGAGGACATCGGAGTTTGTTAGAGGCATTTCTTCCGAGGTAAATACACTGCCAGTGCAGAAGGATCCGGAAGGCTTATTCCCTGTCCGTGATGCATTTAGTGACCACAGGGGACTCGGTTGTGTGGAGTGGGGGGGTAGAAGACATGAGGTGAGAATTTTGCGTGACACTGGGGCATCGCAAACATTGTTGAGAAATTTCACTGGTCAACCTGTAAATACAGCGCGGGTGGTTGTGGTTCAGGGAGTTAATGCGACAAGGTCATACCCGCTTGTAAGAATGAAGGTGGAAGTTGATGGTGTGACTCGGGACCTGGATGTAGGAATTGTGGAGAAGTTACCTGTTGGGGGCGTCGACCTCCTTCTCGGCAACGACTTTGCGGGACCTACTTCTGAGGCTCCACCCTTGGTCGTTGCCGAGAAGCCGGCCGACGTGAGTAGGGAGGAGCAGGAGTGGGTTGAGAAGTGTCCGGTGCAGCCTATGGCGTGTGTTGTCACCGGAGATCCTGCATCCAGGGAGTCACATTCTGGTCAGCAATCTTTAGATCAGCGGAGGAAGGGTACCGAGAAGGGGTTGAAAGTTGATGCGGTTGAGAGTTTAGTATCAATGGACCTTCTCGGGGACTCATTATTAGGACCACATTTCGAGTCTGGAGAAGACCCAGTAACTGTTCCTGAAAAGGCAGAGGATGGGCTTAAAAAGACGAAAGAGTTGAAGGAGGACAGTGATGCACAGTCGGGAGATGTAGCGACAAGGTACCCTGACGCGTACCCTATGAGAAATGGGTCGGCGAAGACGGTGGTCCGAAGCTTGCTAGTGTATTTTTCCCGGTATGGTTACCCGCAGGGGATTCAGTCAGTCCAGGGACCCAACTTCACTTCTAGCCTCTTTGTTCAAGCACTGCCGCAGCATGAGATTGTTGGGGTTGTGTCATCTGCGTATCATCCGGAGAGCCAGGGTGTGTTAGAGCGATGGCACTCAGCCTTGAAATCTGTGCTTCGTTGTTGTTGCTTTGAGAGTGGGAAGGATTGGGATCTTGGCCTGCCATGTGTTTTGTTTGCTGTGCGGGAGGTACCTGGGGAGAATTTGGGATTCAGCCCTAATGAGCTCGTCTTTGGACACCGTGTCAGAGGGCCTCTCCATATGGTTGAAGAAGTATGGGAGGGCGCAGAAAAAAATTGTTCTATGCTCAAGTGTGTCCTCGACAGTCGAGAACGGATGTTGCGCAGTCTGGAGTTGGCTGGCCTTAATTTGACTAGCTCTCAGGCCCTCAGGAAGGACAGGTACGACCTCAAGGTTGAACTCAGGGAGTTGCACGTGGGTCAGGTGTTGATTCTACTGCCCCTTGTAGGTCACCCCTTATCCGCGAAGTACGCTGGTCCTTATAGGGTGGTGGAGGAGCTATCAGACCTGGATTACTTGGTAGCCACTCCAGACAGACGGAAGCGCAATCAGTTATGTCATGTTAATCCCATGAAGAAGTATGGGAGGCACCCCCCTGGGCCTCTCACTGTGCCTGTGATGACGTTTAGCAGTCAAGGTGGAGAAGGAGAACGGGACAGTCAAGCTCAGGTGGAGGATAACTGGAAGGATAAGAAGTTCAAATGGGCGCCTGAGTGTGAGAAGGTGTTTAGAGAAGTAAAACACCTGTTGTGCACTCACCCAATCCTCAGGGCCCCTGACTTTAGCCTACCTTTCCAACTAGCAACGATGGCTAGTGGTGTGGGGGCTGGTGCCGTCCTTGTGGAAAAGGACGATGATGGGCTGGAGCATCCTGTTAGTTTCTGCTTGGAGAAGTACAATTCGGCCCAGGGGAGCTGCTGGCGGTTGTGCTTGCGCTGGGGCATTTCGAGGTCTATGTTCCAGCCTATGGTCTGGTCGTTGTAGTTTACCCAGATCATCACCCTCTCAAGTTCTTGGACCAGTTTCACAATCGGAATATGAGGCTGACCAGGTGGTCACTAAGGTTACTGGTATATAACCTGGACATACGCCATATTGCCGGTTGTGACAACGTGGTTGCAGATGGTCGTTCAAGGGTATATGATCCTGGGTAGATTGACACACGGGTAGCCTCCTGCTTTAGTTTGAATAGTATTTTGCGCTTGGTGCTTGTTGGCTCGCAGTTGTAGCCCAGCGTATTGGGTCGTAAAGCAGGAGTTGAGCGTTTGGTATAGAAGAAAAAACTAGGCTTGCCCCTATAGTGCAGCCGAAATAAACAAATTAAAAACATAAAAAATCAAATAAAAACTCTTTCTTTGATAGTTGAATTTTTTCAGTATGTTATAGCAGTAATTCTGAGTTGCACTCCTCTCAGAATGCTGGGCTAGAGAAGCTCGCTCTTGAGGAGCATAACTACATATAATTTAACCTATGGTGTTGGGGAGGGTTATAATTTTGAAAAATGTTTTGTTGAAGAACTGTGCCAGATATTTTACTGCCGCTGGGTGATGGGAAGTGGAGATATAGCACGGGTTCTAACCATCAGATTTTTGTGAGCCTTGGGGCCTCTGAGAAAAATCTTGGGGGGGTGTGACGTTAACCACTCCGTTAGAACCGCATGGCTTGTCCTACAGTGACTCGCTAGGATTGCCAGGGCAGTGGATGGGGCTACAGTTTATGTATTAGAGTGTGCTTTATTTCATATGAAAGCTCGTGTCATGGGCAGTCCAGAAAGGCTCTTTGTTTTCACCCATGTCAAGGCTTTCTATATTTAATTGTAAAGTATATGTTTTATCATTAACTAGTAATGATGGGATCTGGGAGAGAGAGAGAGAGTAGAACAGAGTGAGAGGGGGCGCGCAGTGTTTTTGCCCCGCTCGATGACGTCACGGCTGGCTGCCTCGTGGGGGTTGGTTGAGGGAGGTCCTTACCATGTTGCTAGCTTCTTTGCTAGTGGCTAGAGGACTTGTTACCGCTTTACTTTGCGCGGTGAAAACTAGTCCCGGTATATATACAGGTTCCTCGCCACTCTCTCCCTCAGATCTGGTTTCTAGAACGCATCTCTCTTTATCCTTTGATACCTTTCCCCCGCTCTACACCTGAGAATCTTTTCCTCTGCCTACCTCTCTCTTTTTCCATATCTTTCACCACCTTTTATTAATACCATATCCCCTCTGGTTAACTCTGCAAAATCAGCTTCATGCTGGCCAGTTGTATTGTGCGTTAAGGTCTGATATAACCCATGTATGTTAGTTGTTAAGATAAGTTGATCACGAAGCATTGGTTGGCATTTATATTGTTTAAGTACCGCTTCCTATAATTATTAGTGTTCTGCTGGATTAGATAATGCTAGACTAGGGGTCTAATATTATAAGGTATTGTTTCCTATGAGTGCTGGCTTTAGGAAAAAGCTGCACGACATACCTGAGAACTGGAGTTGATTGAGTAAATTCTAATCTGTGTGCCATTGAGAGTAGAGCATGCACGAATGAGGGCTTTTTGCCTATACCATTCTGCACTGTTCTAAGCTCGTTGTTTGTCTTTGAGGTACGCCAGGAGAACGCTTAATACTTCGGTATTAAGGTTTCTCAAGAGAGCTACCCTTCCCTATAACGTAATATTTGACGCACAGACTTGAGATTTGCCCTAGGCTATGCGGCATGCCATGCGCACCAGTATCTCGTATCATTGACTCTAGCTAGACTTTATCAATCATAGTAGACATTAAGTATATTAACCCAATTACTCTTGATGTATGGAGACACAAACGACTTAGGCTCTTTTTGTTGACAGGAATACTGCATTGTCGTGGCGATTATTAGTGTTGTAGCGTTTAGGATATTCTTGGCCCCAACTGCATTATATATTCTGCCTTTTTGTGTGCATAGCCTGCACGAGCATTGTTCCGCTGCCGGCCTTTTTTGGGTTCCATTTCCGATACGAGCATCTTGATAGCATCTAACATTTAAAGAAGATTCCTTGTTGGTGTTGAAGGACTTTAGTGCACTTTCTTTCATGCAGGAGTGCCTGACATTTATTGATTAAAGTAACGTAAGCTGTAACTTCTCTTACCACCTTACTTTGCATACCATAACCAAGCACCTTCGGTTATAGGTAGTAATAGGCTGTTTTCACATAACATTAAGCCTAGAGTAGACGCACATTTATTGAGAGTTTGATAGCCTATTATTGCATATAGAACTCTGTAGAGTATTTGTGTTCTTTGTTCACTGGGAATATACATCAGAGGTTGGATCTAGCGCTTTCCGTTGTAGCATTTATGCCATTACTAGTCCAATGAATAAGAGCCCTGATATATTTAAACCTCAGTCGTACCATCTGGAACAGTCTCATGGACCAGGCTTTCTCTGTGCTTCCAATGTTCGTCTTGGTGATGCACTTGAAAAACTTCATAAGTTGGAGAAAACCAGTGCAGCTGACTGGAAACAGAAGAGTCTGATAAATGCAGCCAAGATATTGAGAGAAGACGCCAAGCTATGTAAAATGAAAGAACATCTGTCTAAATCAACAGAGGTGTCAATGGAAGCTGCGTCGGAAATTGTTCCTGATACATTCTACAACTTTATTGCAAGTCTACTGAGAGATGTCCCTCCCCGAGATACTGGTATACAAGAGGGGCAAAATAGAGTATCGCTTGATGAGACAATGCACAAACGAGTCCTCATGATATGCCAACAGTTACTGCAACACATAGTTGGAGTCATGACACCTCTGGCAGTAGGAAATACGTATCACATATATAACCAACAAAGAAGTAAAGAGCTCATCGTGTTGAACAACAGATTGGGACAAGGTATCAGTTATGACAGCCTTCAGCGACAACTCACCTCAAAGAGTGCCGCAGTTCTTCAACAGACACAAGAAGATGGGTCTATGTACCAGAGATGATGTCAAAAGACAATGCTATACTGCAAGTTTTCGCGATGGACAACTTGGATTGGCTAAACAAGACCTTGGCAGGTGGCAGCTTTCACGCTACAACAGCAATTGCGGTGGAAAATGTAAAAACTCCAAATGCTGCAACAAGTGCCACTCTCAGGATTCCATATCACCAACAGAGGGATCGAGCTCTATCAAACACTGAAGAAGAGCCAATACCACCATGTTACCTGACTGCGAGCGATCGTAAGAAAGGCCGGACACCAAAAAACATAACATGCTATGAGGATCTTATGACTGAACATGAGAGTGATTTGGCCGCATATCTCCTATTTATTTGGCGCATCTGTAGAACACAGTTCTATTCCACTGAAAACACAGAAGAGTTCAGAGTTAACCTCCCGAGCTTCTCCGCATTTTGTGCAAGGCTGTACGGCCAACAGGAAGCGAGCATAGTTGCTTACCTACCACTCATACCATCATCACCCACAGACTCCTCAGTTCTGATGGAAGAAATGTCCCGCCTTGTCAAGACGTCAACCAAACTTGGCAATGAGTGGACGGTCATTGCTGGTGACCAAGCAACTTACGAGCTGGCTATGGCCATCAAAGAAGCTCACCTTGATAAGTTCAGCAAAGTGGTTTTACTCATTGGTGGATTTCATCAAGCCCACAACTTTATGAAGGGGATTGTGAAGATCATGCGCGAAAGTGGTATAGAAGATATCCTGGTTAGGGCGGGATTTTGCAAAGAGGGCACAGCTAAGAAGATATTTGGCAGCAATGCAGAGTACTATCAGTCACTTCATGCTCTCTGGCTGATCTCTGAAGCTCTGTGGCAACTGATGTGGCAAGAATTCCAAGCTAAGCTCGAACAACGCAACGATTCATTGCCGATGGATGATATTACCAGCTTAACACAAACTTCTCGACAACCAGCTGACTGGCCAGGAACAGTTGGACTTGATAAAAGACGCACATACTCAGATGTCCACCATCGATGAACAACTTGTCCAGTTCCAAGATGACCTACGCAAGCGGCCAACAGCCAATTACTGGCTCACCTTCCTGGACATGTGTGACATCCTCTTCCGATTTGTCTTCAACCAGAGACAAGGAAACTGGGTCGGACACCTGTGTGAATCCGGTAAAATGCTCCCATATCTTGTTGCAGCTGGACACTACAAATACGGGCAACAATCGCTTCCGATCTACATTCAAGAAATAAAGAACTTGCCGGAAAGAGCTCCCAGTGTTCACAGCGCTCTTATGGATGGAGCATTTGTAGCTCGACGATCCAATGGTCAACACAATGCTGTCCCGCTCGAAATGCTTTTGGAGCAGACCTACAATGCCGATGCTAAAGAGAGCAGTGGTCTGTCCGGAATCACCCAAATGAAAACAACCAGAACAAAATGGATTTGTGTTAAGGCTCTAACCACATCAGTCAGCTCGAAGTTCAAGGAAATGATGGGACTCGATGCAGGTGCACAAAATCCACACCACGAGGCAGGTCAGACTGCAACGACAAGAGATCTGGAAATGATTAATAACATCATGGCTGCAATCGAAGAGAACCCATTCTGCAACGAAACAGATGAACTTATTAACATAAGCACAGGTGAGGTAGCCCAGCATGATGTCCAGAAGGACCTTGGGAGGATCAAGCTGATTGGAGTCGAAGCACTGAACAAGTTGCTGAACAGCCCTGCATCAAAGACATCAACTGTCTGCTTGAAGACATTTGAGATGCAGAACAAATCAAAGACTCTTTAAAAACAAGCAAAAAATCAACAGGATGACGAAGTCCGAGCTCTACTGCGGATGACTCAAGTTGTAGCTAGTGGTAGCACTCTCGACATTGTGAATTTTGTTGGCGAGCACGAACACAGCAACACACCAAAAGCCCTCTTCAGTGAAGGAACAACAATGAGGACAGGTACCAAGTCCCTGCTTGTGAAAGCCATAAAGGAAACCACTAAAGTTGAGAGTGTAGATAAACTTCCTTCCCCTCAGAATGGATCAAAGACTGCTGTCTTTGTTGATGCCATGTATATGATCCATTGCCAGCCATTTAAGAAAGACACCAAGTTCGAGGACATTGCTGACCGTTATCTAGTCGGCATGGTGTTACGACTGAGGTTTAAATATATCAGGGCTCTTATTCATTGGACTAGTAATGGCATAAATGCTACAACGGAAAGCGCTAGATCCAACCTCTGATGTATATTCCCAGTGAACAAAGAACACAAATACTCTCCAGAGTTCTATATACAATAATAGGTTATTAACCTCTGAAGTGCGCATGGGGGTAATTGGAAACGTCCCCCTGTGCTGACGTATTTGAGGTGTTTCCGTCACTAAAATATTCATTGTGCCATTAATAGCATTAATATTTATCCATATGCGCCTATTATGGGTTGATTATAAAGGTATTAACCTGAAACAACAATAAAACGAGTGAAAACAGCGTTTGGATGGTCAAAATCGGAGATATAGCCCGCGAGTTGTATAATGTATGGGTGAGGCAATCTGCTTTCCCGCCAATTTCCCCCAAGGCCACTGAGACACAGTCGATCGATACTCTCTCTCTCTCTCTTGCACTCGATTGCCATCAGTGATGACAACACCCTGCTTGCAACTCGCTAATGTTAGCACGAAAATATACCTCAGAATAAGGGAATAACAGGGAAAATAGGTGATAACTGAAGGAGAGGAGGAAAGTGGGGAAGGAGGGGAGGTAGAGGACTGAGATTTTGCATGGCCCAGGGGCCAAAAAAAAAAAAAAAATGTGTTTTTTTTTTTCGATGTCAAAAGTTGATTTTTTTTTTCTCTGACTCTTAAGAGTCTCCCCGCAGTGCGCCGGGGGAACTCTTAAGAGTCTCCCCGCAGCTCCCGGGTTAAACTCTCAATAAATGTGCGTCTACTCCAGGCTTAATGTTATGTGAAAACAGCCTATTACTACCTATAACCGAAGGTGCTTGGTTATGGTATGCAAACTAAGGTGGTAAGAGAAGTTACAGCTTACGTTACTTTAATCAATAAATGTCAGGCACTCCTGCATGAAAGAAAGTGCACTAAAGTCCTTCAACACCAACAAGGAATCTTCTTTAAATGTTAGATGCTATCAAGATGCTCGAATCGGAAATGGAACCCAAAAAGGCAGGCAGCGGAACAATGCTCGTGCAGGCTATGCACACAAAAGGCAGGATATATAATGCAGTCGGAATATCCTAAACGCTACAGCAATAATAATATTCGCCACGACAATGCAGTATTCCTATCAACAAAAAGAGCCTAAGTCGTTTGTGTCTCAATACATCAAACTAGGCTGCGAAATGCTTGTGTAATCATAAACGGGTATGCATAAAAAGAGTAATTGGTTTAACCCGTTGAGCCCCGACTAGTTATAATATTTTGTTCACCCCAGTCCCAAGCCATTTTCACTTATTTTTTTTGTTTGCTAAAATGGAAGACAAGGATGAGAAATGAAAAAAAAAAAAAAAAAATCACCTCTGACATTTTTTTTTGGGGGGGGGGGGCCGGTGGGGGGTTGGGGGGGGGAGCCTCAAAAAAATTTGTTGAGCCAAAATGGAAGAGAATGGTGAGAAATGAAGACAAAAATAAAAAAAACTCATTTCGGTCATTTGGGGGGGGGGGGGTTTCAATAGTTCGTCTCCCCCGCATGACCACCCGCCCGGGAGCACTAGGGTAAAAACTGAGTATGGCATTGTACGGCATACATCCTAAGGAGTATCTCACATAAATCTCAAGCCTCTAGCTCCCATACGACCGGAGTAATGAAGGTTCAAAGTGGCAATAAATTCCTGTTGACAATCATGGATGTGGCTACGAGATACCCGGACGCATACCCCATGAGAAACGGCTCGGCAAAGGCAGTTGTTAAAAACTTATTATTGTTCTGTTCCCGTTATGGATTTCCACGTGAGGTGCAGTCAGACCAGGGGAGCAATTTTACATCCAAATTGTTCAAGCAAACCCTTCAGTTGCACGGTATATGTTCTGTAGTGTCGTCAGCCTACCATCCCGAGAGTCAGGGAGTCTTGGAGCGGTGGCACTCGACCCTGAAGAGTATGCTACGCTGTTACTGTGCAGAACATGACACTGATTGGGATTTGGGTCTGCCGTATGTTCTGTTCGCTGCACGTGAAGTCCCAGGAGAGAGCCTGGGGTTCAGTCCAAATCAGCTAGTCTTTGGCCATAATGTGAGAGGACCTTTAAGTATGGTGAAAGAGATCTGGGAGGGCGAAGAGAAGCCGGGGTCTGTACTTAAATATGTCCTTGAGAGCCGGGAGAGACTTATAGGTTGCATGGCAGCGGCAGGTAATAACTTGGTTAATGCACAGGCGGTCATGAAGCACCAGTATGACGCCAAGGTGAAGCTTCGGGAGTTTTCGGTGGGTCAGGAGGTAATGTTGCTTTTACCTTTGCCTGGACACCCCCTTTCTGCCAAGTTCATTGGGCCGTATGTGGTGGCTAAGAAACTGTCCGACCTTGATTATCTCGTTGCAACACCTGACCGTAGGAAAAAACATCAGTTATGTCATGTTAACCTCATGAAAGAGTATGTGAGACGCCCCTCAGAGCCTCTCACTGCCCCTGTGCTGGCCTGCAGCGGCCAGGGTGGAGAAGGAGGTGGGGATAGTCATGCTGCTGAGGAGGATAGCTGGGACTGTGTCATTTCTGCGGAACAGTGGGCGGGGAATACTGAACAAGAGGCTAGGCAAGCTGTAAGTCACCTGCCTGAGCACCAGGGTGCTGCTGTCCTAGGCCTGTTCAGGTCATACCCCTCTGTTTTCGCCGAACACCCAGGTCTCACTACTCAGGTAACGCACGACGTGGACGTCGGTGATAATGTGCCCTTCAAGTCAGTGCCCTACCGTGTGCCCCCGGTAAAGTTGCCAGCTTTACGGGAGGAGTTAAAGTACATGGTTGAGAGAGGGATGATCACTGAAGGTTATGTGAAGTGGACATCACCCGTCACGTTGCAGCCAAAACCTGACGGCAAGGTGCGGTTCTGCATACATTTTCGTAGGCTAAATGGCTTGACCACTACCAACCCTTACCCTTTGCCTCGAGTTGACGACAGCGTGGACAAGATAGGGAATGCAAAGTACCTTACTAAAATTGATCTTGTAAAAGGCTACTGGCAAGTACCCCTGTCGGACCGAGCTAAGCAAGTTTGTGGTTTTGTGGTAGATGGCAAGACCTACCAATGTAACGTAATGCCTTATGGGCTTAAGAACGCACCTGCCACGTTTCAGAACCTGATGAACGATATTTGTGACGAAATCCCTAACTGCACGGTCTACCTTGATGACGTGATAGTATATGATGACGATTTTGAAAATCACCTAAGGCACTTAGAGACCCTGTTTGGGAAGTTGCACGATGCTGGGCTGGTGGTGAACCTGAGGAAGTGCGAGTTTGTAAAGGCTACTGTGCAGTATCTTGGCTTTGTGGTCGGGTTAGGCCGGGTGTGCCCCCCCCTGAGCAAGATACAGGCTATCAATATGTTTCCCAGGCCCACCACTAAGCGCCAGGTCATGCGGTTCCTAGGTATGATAGGCTATTATAGGCGCTTCATCCGGGGATACTCTACTGTCTTAGCACCGTTAACTGATCTACTGTCGAAGTCAGTGAAGTTCTGTTGGGCTGCGGAGTGTCAGAGGGCTTTCGACCTAGTCAAGCACCTGCTGTGTACACATCCGATTTTGAGGGCCCCAGACTTCTCCAGGAGTTTTCAGCTGGCGACTGATGCCAGCGGTGTGGGTGCCAGGGCAGTGTTACTGCAGACTGATTCCGAGGGCTTGGAACACCCAGTGAGCTTCTTTTCTCGCAAGTTTAATTCGGCACAAAGGAATTACTCGACTATAGAGAAGGAGCTTCTGGCTATCGTTTTGTCGCTCAAACATTTCGAAGTTTATGTTCCAGCCTACGGCCCGGTAGTGACGATTTATACGGACCATCATCCCTTGAAATTCCTAAATCAGTTTCACAATCGGAATATGCGGTTGACCAGGTGGTCCCTAATGCTCCAAGAGTATAATCTCAACATTCAGCATATTGCCGGGAGTGAGAACGTGACAGCAGATTGTCTATCAAGGGTTGATGATCCAAGATAGTCGTGCACGGTGTGTGGGTTGAGCAGGAGTAAAATTAGGCTATCATAACGCCGTCCAAAAAGATTATAAAACAATAAAATAAACGAGAAAACTCTTTCTTTTTTTTAGTTTTGTAAGTCTTTATTGTTGTAGCATGATGCATGCGATATTGTGTTTTATGTATAATTCACACTTCAGTTGTTGTGCACCTTTTGCAATTAGTGGCAGCTAAGGGTAGCAGGTCGGTTGGTTGCCTGTCAGATTTTGATAATGCTTCTAAGGTCGATTATCTAAAATCTTGGGGGGGCTGTGACGCACCCCAGTGCTGTGCAACGCAACCTGATTGTACTCCTTGGTACTCGACTGTACCGCCCGTGATCTGGCTACCGTCAGCCGCAATTTATATTGAGTGTGACAACTTATAACTATGTTCTTTGTATCTCTGCAAAGGTCTCGTCATGTGCTAACCAGTGGTGGGTTTTGTTTTAAGCCATGTCGAGACCTTCCATTTAATATGTAGTATCAATAGAGAAGTTGATAGATAAGACAATGGGAGTTCAGAGAGAGAGAGTGAGTTAGGCTTCAGAGCAAGAGGGTAGCAACGCGCCGCGCTGCCGGCCGGGTGGTTGCCAGACGTATGGACTGGTTGGCAGCCTTGCCCTTATAGCTAGGCGCGATAGGGTTGGTATTCCATTGTTGCCTGCCTGGGCTGGGCCCATGTTGTCGTACAGCACATTGCCTGGAGGCTGGCTGTGTGTTCTATGACCAGGTTGCCTAGAACCTTTGAGATTCTAACATCCCCTGCTCTCTCTCCCCACTTCTCACGGTTGCACTCTTTCTCTCTGACGACATTACTCTCATTTCATTCTTCTCTCTATTTAAATGCATAACCTTCCCTTGAGGTCCTAAAGGAGTTTCAGCACTCACCTCTCGTATTACTCTTAGGACAAGCATATATTTACATGTATTAGATTTAAGGGGTTAATGTGAACAGCGATCTTCTTGATGAGGATAGTTGGTGAACGTTCTACATGTTCACGAGTTATATGCCCTGCTCATCATCCCATTTGTGACTAGACTGGTGCCATGTGTAAGAGCCCGACCATGCCCAGGAGTTGTCTGTAGAGGGACGAGGACTTAGCCTTGATTTGCATACCGAGCCAGGAGCGAGTGTAGCACCCGAGACTAAAGCTCTCTCGTAGTGCCGGTATAGTAGAGTAACGTAATTTATCTGTCCTTGTGTTCTCTACAGTCTTCTCCTGGGTTCTCGCTTTCGGTGCTGGGACTCGTTGTTCCTGTGACTTGGCCTGCTAGCTAGAACACATGGGGATGATGAGTGGGATATATCTTTATTTTACTATGCATTGCAGCTCTCTTTAAGTATATATCTATAACACTTTACAATACACATTACTCACACACAAGACAACACTATTAATACTTTCATGTATCAATTAACTGCACTGTCGTTTTGCTGCTGTGTCCGGAGTTCTGTTGCGTAGGGCGCATACGGACTCGGAGGGGAGACAGAGTGAGAGAAGCGAAGTAGCCTATGCGGTAGTAGGCTACCGGCGCAGTACAGTTGCCTGCAACCTTTTAGTTATTCCAAGTATAGATTCATTATTATAATAAGTGACTACTGTTTATGTTCCTCCCATGTGTATTATTAGGTATCTACTGGATCATGAACATCTTGTATGCTACATGCTAGTGCATGTTAGTAGGGGACAGTTAGTGTAGTGCACGCGCTTTCAAGTAGGCGTGTACATTTGTCATTTAGCATTTCACTGTCATACCTTTAGCCTGCTTCTATTCTACATTATTAGAGGCTTAATATTAACGTACTTTCTTGAGTATTGCATTTCTTTAGTAATAACGTAACCTATAAATGTCTGAGGGAGTTTAGCCTCATAGCCTACCCCTGTTGTACACTTTCGCCGAGTTAAGGTACCTCGTTACCGTAGACGATAACTCTGTAGGTGAGTTATGGTGAGTTATGGTGAGTTATGTGCTCAACAGGTGGCGTTGTGTGTGTGTAAGTGTGAGAGTCCGAGTGTAGGGGGTGAGACAGTGAAGCACGGGAACGAGGTGGCTTCAGAGATGGGGTCGTTTCGGGCCATGAGTGAGCACCGTGCCTCATGTGAAGGCAAGATGGCAGGTGCTCGTTGTACTCTACGTGCTTCACATGTCTCACTCCCTAGACTGGAACAAGACCTCACAGGCTTCACTGTTCATTGTAAAGCGGTGAATGTTAAGGCTCTCAGCCTATGCCCGAGAGGAAGTAAGTTGGAATATAGAAAAAAAAAAAAAAAAAAAAAAAAAAAAAGGGCGTTGGTGCTTTTGTTGTCTGGAGCATATAGTATTTGGGACTGGAATCGAGCGTGTCGTTGTCGCTTAAGCCATTTCTGTCCTACGATCAAGAATCCCGAATATGTATTGCCGATCCAGCCGTAACAATATACACACAAAAATTCTCGGAAATACTCAAGGGCTATACTATGTTGCAAAAAAAATAAATTTTTGCTGATCCCTGCAAAATATTCTCCAAAACAACAAATGTTCCCTGCTAATAAATGTAGGTTCACCAAATCCTAGGTAAGGTCGCCATTTGTTACGACTGAGGTTTAAATATATCAGGGCTCTTATTCATTGGACTAGTAATGGCATAAATGCTACAACGGAAAGCGCTAGATCCAACCTCTGATGTATATTCCCAGTGAACAAAGAACACAAATACTCTCCAGAGTTCTATATGCAATAATAGGTTATTAAACTCTCAATAAATGTGCGTCTACTCTAGGGTTAATGTTATGTGAAAACAGCCTATTACTACCTATAACCGAAGGTGCTTGGTTATGGTATGCAAACTAAGGTGGTAAGAGAAGTTACAGCTTACGTTACTTTAATCAATAAATGTCAGGCACTCCTGCATGAAAGAAAGTGCACTAAAGTCCTTCAACACCAACAAGGAATCTTCTTTAAATGTTAGATGCTATCAAGATGCTCGAATCGGAAATGGAACCCAAAAAGGCAGGCAGCGGAACAATGCTCGTGCAGGCTATGCACACGAAAGGCAGGATATATAATGCAGTCGGAGCCAAAAATATCCTAAACGCTACAACAATAATAATATTCGCCACGACAATGCAGTATTCCTATCAACAAAAAGAGCCTAAGTCGTTTGTGTCTCAATACATCAAACTAGGCTTGCGAAATGCTTGTGTAATCATAAACGGGTATGCATAAAAAGAGTAATTGGTTTAATATACTTAATGTCTACTATAACTGATAAAGTCTAGCTAGAGTCAATGATACGAGATACTGGTGCGCATGGCATGCCGCATAGCCTAGTGCAAATCTCAAGTCTGTGCGTCAAATATTACGTTATAGGGAAGGGTAGCTCTCTTGAGAAACCTTAATACCGAAGTATTAAGCGTTCTCCTGGCGTACCTCAAAGACAAACAACGAGCTTAAAACAGTGCAGAATGGTATAGGCAAAAAGCCCTCATTCGTGCATGCTCTATTCTCAATGGCACACAGACTAGAATTTACCCAATCAACTCCAGTTCTCAGGTATGTCGTGCAACTTTTAACTAAAGCCAGCACCCATCGGAAACAATACCTTATAGTATCAGACTCCTAGTCTAGCATTATCTAATCCAGCAGAACACTAATAATTATAGGAAGCAGTACTGAACAATATGAAAGTCAACCAATGCTTCGTGATCAACTTATCTTAACAACTAACATACATGGGTTATATCAGACCTTAACGCACAATACAACTGGCCAGCATGAAGCTGATTTTGCAGAGTTAACCAGAGGGGGTATAATATTAATAAAAGGTGATGAAAGATATGGAAAACGAGAGAGATAGGCAGAGGAAAAGATTCTCAGGTGCAGTGGGGGGAGACAGGTATCAAAGGGATAAGAGGGATGCGTTCTAGAAACCAGATCTGAGGGAGAGAGTGGCGAGGGAACTGTATATATACTAGCACTAGCTCGAGCCGCGTGGGAAAAAAGCGGTAACAAGTCCTCCAGCCAATACTAAAGAAGCCAGCCAAACATGACGTCACAAAGCATGGTAAAAAACTCCCTCAACGAATCCCCACGAGGCCAGCCAGCTATGACGTCATCGAGTATAGCAAAACAATGCGCGCCTCCTCTCACTCTGTTCTACTCTCTCTCTCTCTCTCTCAATTCCTATCATTACTACTTAATGATAAAACATATACTTTGCAATTAAACTCAAACTTTTGCTAGAAACTCCACCTTGGATGATTCCGGTGCTATGCCTCCCTCTCCGCCCTCCTCTCTCTTACTTATGCCTAATATCCTAATCTCTTCTAAAGATGTACTTTCTACCCTCTCTGGGCTTAACACTAATAAGGCGTACGGTCCGGACGGTGTTCCTCCTGTTGTTCTCAAAAACTGTGCTTCCGTGCTGACTCCCTGCCTAGGCAAACTCTTTCGTCTCTGTCTATCCTCTAACGTCTTCCCTTCATGCTGGAAGTTTGCTCACATTCAACCTGTCCCAAAGAAGGGTGACCGCTCTCAACCCTCCAACTATCGTCCAATTGCTCTCATCTCTTGTCTTTCTAAAGTTTTTGAAACTATTCTTGCTTCCAAATTTCTTAAGCATTTCTCTTCTCATAATCTGCTCTCAGATCGCCAGTATGGCTTCCTTAAGGGTCGCTCTACTGGTGATCTTCTTTCATATCTTACTAACTCTTGGTCATCCTCCTTTCGGGACTTCGGTGAGACTTTTTCTATTGCACTAGACATATCGAAACCCTTCGATAGAGTCTGGCATAAATCTTTAATTTCTAAACTACCCTCCTTCGGTTTCTATCCCTCCATCTGTGCCTTTGTCTCTAATTTCCTTTCCGGCCGTTCCATAGCCGCGGTTGTGGACGGCCATTGTTCACTTCCTCACCCTATAAACTCCGGTGTTCCTCAGGGCTCTGTCCTATCTCCTATTCTCTTTCTAATTTTTATAAATGATCTCCTTAACTGTACCTTAATTCCCATCCATTCATACGCAGACGACTCAACCTTGCACTACTCCAT
Source organism: Paralithodes platypus (assembly GCA_032716605.1). Lineage (NCBI taxonomy): Eukaryota > Metazoa > Arthropoda > Malacostraca > Decapoda > Lithodidae > Paralithodes > Paralithodes platypus. The sequence goes on from CM064505.1 coordinate 47,552,944, forward strand.
TAGTTTTTCAGAACGCCCCAGCCAGCAATTCCTCAACGACAAACGTAATGAAGCCATAGAACTCTTAAATTCTGATCTAAATACTATTTCCAATTGGGGCAGAGAAAACCTTGTTAACTTTAATGCTTCCAAAACCCAATTTCTCCATCTATCTACCCGTCAGGATCTCCCAGCGGACTATCCCTTATTCTTCAACAATACAAAAATCAACCCTTCATCTTCTCTCAATATTCTTGGTGTCTCTTTTTCTTCTGCTCTCATTTGGAAGGACCATATTACCAGTCTTGCTAAGGCAGCCTCCCAGAAGCTGGGTGTGCTCAACCGCCTTAGGGGGTTCTTTTCCCCAGCACAGCTTCTTGCTCTGTACAGGGGCATAGTGCGCCCTTGTATTGAGTATTGTTCACATGTGTGGGGAGGTTCCTCTCACACCGCTCTCCTAGACAAAGTTGAAAGGAAGGCCTTTCGTATCATTAACTCCCGTCCACTCACCAACTCTCTGCAATCTCTCTCTCTCCGCCGCAATGTTGCATCTCTCTCGCTATTCTATCGCTACTATAATAATCAGTGTTCCTCAGAGCTATCCCAGTGCATACCACCTCCTTTACGTAGGGCACGTGGTACCCGTCTTGCAACTCAATCCCACTCCTACTCTGTGCAACTCTCCAACCCAAGAGTGAAACGTTACTCTCAAACTTTCTTCTACTCAACAGCTGAGCTCTGGAACTCTCTCCCAGAAACAGTCTTTCCCTCTTCCTATGACTTAAATTGCTTCAAACTCCGTGTGTCCAGGCATTTTGGCTCGAACGTCCCTTGATTTTGGCCCTGTCACTCTTTCAACTATGGGGAAGGCACTCGCTATAGGCAGTAATGCCTTTTGCCTCCCTCAATCACATAGAAAAAAAAAAAAAAAAATATATATATATAAAGCCTTGACATGGGCGAAAACAAAGAGCCTTTCTGGACTGCCCATGACACGAGCTTTCATATGAAATAAAGCACACAATAATACATCAACTGTAGCCACATCCACTGCCCTGGCGATCCTAGCGAGTCCCTGTAGGACAAGCCATGCGGTTCTAACGGAGTTGTTAACGTCACAATGGTAAATAATGTACCACCTGGCACAGCAAGCATTCACTTCTGTTGTGATCGTTACAAGTCGCCAAGTCTGAAGCTACAAACACGAAGTCACAGAACAGGAAAACCATCAAAAACATTCACAGTAGCTGATCACTTTACAGCTCCAGAACCAACCGAGTTCTTCAAGAACCCAGACAACAAGGCCCGCCTCCTGAGCTATCTTTGCAAAAAATGGAGCGAATCCGACAGTACCCACTTGACACTAGGGTCACTTCAGCTCTATCTCGGTGGGGGATTTGATGAGGAGACAAAGTCAGTCCTAATCTCAGCTCAATCACAAGTACCAGTGCCAGAGTTGGAATCTACTCAGGAGGAGGCCGATACCAGGCTGATATTACACATTGTACATAGTATTCGTACAGAAGGAGTAAACAGGGTTATAGTGCATGCCAATGACACTGATGTGATTGTCCTGTGTATCTACTATGCCGCTACACATCTTCAGGACCTACTGTACCTGAGTTCTGGGTACGAGTCTCTCCAAAAGAATACCTACCAGTGCACAGTCTCGCAAAAGTCCTTGGAGTCAACCAGTGCAAGGCATTACCGATGATTCACAGTCTCAGTGGCAGGGATACAACCAGCTTTCCGTACTTCACAAGTAAGAAGGCTTGGTTCATTTCAAGTCGGGAATGTCCCACTGGATCCCTAGGCGAATTTGCGGAAGATGATGATCACAGAAAGATGGCCGATGAAATCTGTAGTCAAGCAAGAGATCTGACAATCACTGTTTATTCCAAGAAGTATGCCATGCAAGGTTGTACATTGAGTTAAGTACGAGCCAACAAATTTCTCAATAACAAATCCACACTACTAAAAATGCTACCCCCGACCGAAGGGTCATTTGTTCCACATCTGAGGCGGGCAATGTACGCAACTATGATCGACAAGGGTGCTCACATCCCAAAGCCAAACTTGCCACCCCCAACTGAGTATGGGTGGGAGCTGATAAATGGAGACTACGTTCCAGTTTTGAGTGTAACCTCGCTATGGCCAGAGCAGCTTTCAAGATCTATCTCCTGCAACTGTTTGAAAGGATGCAACAGAAACTGCTCATGTGCAAAAAAACAGGTGCCTTGCTACATCGGCTGCAAATGCACAGGCTCCGCAGACAGGTGTTCACACAACAAGTGTCTAGAAGAGGTCAATGTGTCTGATTCTGAGAACTAGGATATGTTTTGGTCCTTTGAAACTTTAGCACTTTTACACGAACATCGCCCTCAGCGGTGGTCGATTCTACACCATTCTACACCCACTTCTGAAAGCTGATATGATGTGGAAGTGTACCCACCATTTGGTGTTCCTCTCAGCCTATTTGAACCTTTTCATGACATTCAGAACTTAGTTGTTATCATTAAGCAGAAAATGGAGAATTCATAGCAGGGGAGACATTGTTTACTTTTCCGAAAAAATACTTTTAATTTTGTGTGATATAAATAGTGTCAAACACTGTCATATGTTCCTCAGTTATATTGTGAACAATTTATGTGATACAAATATTATTAAGGCATGTACTTCTTTGTTTTATTGAAAATTATGACATACATAACAGTAATTATATGGTGGAGTATACAATTATCCAATTGTCATAATATTGATCATTTGCGCAGCACGTTTCTGAAGTTGGGGTGACCGATTTTTCTAGTTTGGAAATACATTACACTACAAATTGGAAGTATATATATAAAAATGCCACCATATAAATATATAAACAAATATATACACAAAAAATGTCACTCAGCAACAACTCCAATCATTGTGATAGGAAAATATCATAATTTTTGTTTGAATTTTTTGGTGCATATGCGTGGCTTCGAACAAACATTGATTCCATCACTCCAGTAGTTGATCTGCAAGGTTGTGCAGTCATATGTTATTGTATAAGGGTAGTAGAAACCAAAAAACACCCACAACCTTTTACAACAGCCCATGTCCGTCAAACCCCTCTGGCTCCCTAGCTAGGAGTGTATAAAGAAGGGTGGAGATGTGATAATAGATTGGTTGGTGAGACTTTTCAATGTGTGCTTTGTGTTGTCAAGGGTACCAATAGACTGGAAGAGTGCATGTATTGTGCCGTTGTACAAGGGGAAGGGAGATTGGCAGGAGTGTTCGAGTTACAGAGGTATTAGTTTATTATCAGTGGTTGGAAAGCTGTATGGCAGGGTGTTGATAGAGAGGATAATAAAATGTACGGAAGTTGCAATAGGAGAAGAACAGTGCTGTTTTAGGAGGGGAAGAGGGTGCGTGGATCAGATGTTTGCAGTAAGACAGTTATGCGAGAAGTATTTAGAGAAGCATAAGGAGATATTTTGGGCTTTTGTGGATTTGGAAAAAGCGTATGATCGTGTGGATCGTGAAGCAATGTGGAAGGTGTTAAGGATTTATGAAATTGGAGGAAATTTGTTGGAAGCAGTTAAGAGATTTTATGAAGGGAGCAGAGCATGTGTTAGAGTAGGAAATGGTGAGTTGAGTGAATGGTTTGAGGTAAAGGTAGGTTTGTGACAGGGTTGTGTATTGTCACCATGGCTGTTTAATATGTTTATGGATGGTGTGGTGAGGGAGGTGAAAATGAGAACTATGGGAAGAGGATTGGGTTTAGTAGGAAAGAATGGTAGAGATTGGGAGTTGAATCAGTTGCTGTTCGCTGATGACACAGCGTTGGTGGTGGATTCTGAGGAGAAATTGCAGCGGGTAGTCAAACAGTTTGGAGTGGTGTGGGAGGAGGAAACTGAAGGTGAACGTCGATAAAAGTAAAGTAATGGTGTGTAATAGGGGTGATCATAGGGTGAATCTAGATGTGAGGCTGGATGGGGAAATATTGGAACAAGTAGAGTGTTTTAAATATCTAGGAGGAACGATAAGCAGGAGTGGAGGTATGGAAATGGAGGTAAAACAGAGAGTGTGTGAAGGAAGGAAAGTTTTCGGAGCAATGGGAAGTATATGGAAGACGAGAAATCTTGGAATGAAAGTAAAAAGTGCAATGTATCAAGGAATTGTTGTGCCAACAGTGATGTATGGGGCTGAGACATGGGCTCTGAAGAAAAAGGAGAGAAGAAAGCTGGATGTGATGGAGATGAGCTGCTTGAGGAGTATGTGTGGAGTTACTCGTAGAGACTGATTGAGGAATGAAGAGATACGTAGGAGAGTGGGGCAGCAGGAACATTTGTCAGCCAGAGTGGACAGAAGGGTGCTGAGATGGTATGGTCATGTTGAACGAATGGGAGATGAAAGGCTTAAAAGAGACTATATGAGTCAGATACAAGGGGAGATAGAAGGGCAGGAAGACCCCCATTGAGGTGGAGAGACTGTGTAAGACAAGCTTTGGATGACAGAGGAATGACTATAGATCAGGCAAAGGAAGTGGTAATAAACAGGAATGAATGGAGAATTCTTGTGAATAGTTCAGTGAATACGTGGTCATTTGGGGGAAGGGGTCGGGTGCAAGTTGGACTAGATAATAGTCCATCAGGCGCCTGGCCCGGGGAGACGATTAATATGAAGGGTGCGCCTGGAAGTGTGGTGGGCGGGCTTGTGGCTTTGGCTCCGCTATATGTCTGCCTGCCGAGATCGGAGCCTCTCCGGGTGGTCGGGGCCCGGGGGAGTGCTGGAGCGACCTTGATGACCCTGGTCTCTGGGTATTCTCCTGGGTGACCTAGATGTGTGTGAATTTTGTGTTTTGTCTGTGTTTGTTTGCTGTTTTGTCTTGTGTTGTGTTTTCCTGTTCTTGCTCTGTCTTGAGTCAGCCACCCCCAAGAAAATACAAACAAACAAAAATAATAAAATAGAGGAAAATAAAATAAAAAATAGGAAAAGTGGGGATTGGGCCTGAGCATATAGATAGATAGATAGATATATTGTTGTTACATGTCACTATCTTCATATTAAACGTAAAATAGGCGCATATGAATAAGTAATAACGATATTAATCGTAAATGACGATTATAGGCGGGAATGGAGCTTAATATTGCCGCCCAGAAGTGTGGTGTTCACTACACCCTGTGCGCGCGCGCCGGGTTAAATGAGCCCAAACATACGCCAAAGTAATGTAATTCACGATCATTCGAAATTGGGCTTTTGTGTATTTCCTCTTTAACAAGTAAGTGTTTATACCAGTGGTTCTTAACCTGGGGGGCGCACCCCCCTAGGGGGGGCATGGGGTAATCAAAGTTCAAAATAGGGCTATGCCATTCAAATGCATACAGGGTAATCGCAAACATATATATAAACAAGAAACTTTGATAGGAAAAATTCACAACCGTCATTCCGAGCAACCACATGACATAAAACCATTAATCTGTTTTAATCCTTGCATGCAGATTGGTTATTTGTTCGCACTTTTTACAGTATTGCGTCTTAAGCATCCATATGGAGTCGATAGTTTGTTTTAATTTTCTAGGCACCAGAGGCAGGGGGGGGGGGGATCATGAATACAGTCCTGACCAAAGGGGGGCGCAGTGCTAAAAAGGTTAAGAACCACTGGTTTATACTTATAAGAGTGTGCAAAATATAAATATGTTCTAATATATAACTAGGAGCCACAAAAGGTTCACCAAACCCAAATATACGAAGCGTTTGTTGACGTTCTTAAAAAAAAAAAAAAAAAAAACAGCTTGCGTTCGCTTGTACGATGTCGGGGAAAGGAATGCTTCTTTATTAACCCTTATAAGTAGCATATTATGTGAATGTTTTTTAAGCTAATGGAACTGAAATTGTGTACATCAACTTCCAAACCAATCTGATGATCTCTGAAGTATGGGCACTTGTTCTGACTGTCGGTGGTTCAAGTCCGGCTGTGAGTATACAAACTTTTAATAGGCCTATATATACAGTATATATAGGCTACTGTACTATATATAAATCGATTTTACCTAAGAGATTCAATACTACTTGCAGAATTCTAGGTCGCAGAGTTGTGTATGCAATTTTTTTTTTTTTTTTTTTTTTTTTTTTTTTTTTTGTAATGCAAAAACTGCACACCTACTTTATTAACACTTCTTTTGTTCTTTGACCTTGACCTTTAACCTTAAGTATTATAATATATATATATATATATATATATACTGTATATATATATATATATATATATATATGATTGAAATATATGTTATCTAAGTAAAATGCAACTAAAAGTTGTCAGCTTATCAAAAATTTAGTATTATTTTATGATGAAGGTTAACTTTTGACCTTGACCTTTATGTAGGATTACATTTTTGTTTGCTTTGATTTAACCCTAGAAAATCAAATTAATGTGTCAAATTTCATTAAAGAGCATCAGTTAGTTTCAGAGGTATTAAAAGAATAGTTGACCTTGACCTTTGACCTTCATCTTGACCTTCATGATGTCTAAAAATTTAACATTTTAATTTTCCCTTAAAGCACAACTGTCTCAACAAATTTTGTGAAATTTACATGAATAGTTAAGAAATTAGCATATTGACCTTAAATTTGACATTGACCTGTGACCTTGACCTATCAAATGAAATTATGTTTATTCTTGTATGACCTTGGTCTAGGCATTCCGAATATGCATGATATGCCTAATGAGAATCTTACATTAAATAGGAAATACTAGTAAAAATCAAATTTCGACCTTTGACCTTGACCTTCGACCTTATAATTTCTTAGCGAGGATTTAGTTAGCTTAACAGCAATGTTCGTATTAACTAGCATTATTCGTAGCGTAATTCGTATAAAAACTTATTTATTACAAATAGCGATCATATACTGTGACCTTGACCTTTGACTTAAAATAAAATACATATATTTGGATGAGCGTCGCATTGACCAACTGAATTTGCCTGTATAATTTGGTGACAATACATTAAACAGTCTAGAAGATCAAGTTTAGGGAAAATGACAAATACTCTTGTTTTGACCTTGACCTCTGACCTTAACTATTACAATATTTATGTGAAATTTGATATATATTATATTTAAGTAATAAGCCATAACAGCCAGTTTTCCAAAATTTGAGTAATCTTTTTTTAATAAATAATAAAAGTTGACCTTTGACCTTAACTTGTGACCTTGACCTATATGTAAGAGTACATTTTTGTTTGCATTGACATTGCCCATGAAAATCAAATAAGCATGCGTAATTTCATTAAAACCTGTTAGTTAGTTTCATATATATCAATAGAATAGTTGACCTTGACCTTTGACCTTTATCTTGACCTTTATATGCCTCGACATTTATTATTTTCCTTTTCACTTAAAGTGCAACTATCTCACCAAATTTTGTGAAGTTTGCATGAAAAGTAAAGAAAATAGCATATTGACATTTTATTTGACCTTGACCTGTGACCTTGACCTTTCATATGAAATCGTATAGTTTCTTGCATGACCATGGCCTAGGTATTCTGAATATACATGGTAAGCCTAGTGAGAATCTAACAGTTAGTATAAGAAATACTAGTAGAAAACCCATTTTGACCTTTGTCCTTGATCTTTGACCTTACCCTTTAGAATATTTATCTAAAATTTGGTCAATACGATATCAAGGTTACCAGTACCTTGTATTGTGAAAATGAAGACATTTGAGTAAAAAGTAAAATAAATAGTAAAAGTTGACCTTTGACCTTGACCTGTGACCTGGACCTTTATGTAAGAGTATTTTTTATGTTTTTTATTGACATTGTCCCAGAAAATCAAATAAGCAAGCCTAATTTCATTAAAACC